>JAYXIM010005112.1:0-380218 GCA_037575425.1 Anastrepha fraterculus | reverse complement strand
TATTGTACATACACATCCGAAGGTTACCCGGGTCAACGTTTTGACCTATATCTTGAGACCCTATCTACCAATAGGTATTCAAACTATACGGAAATCATCTTCAATACCTACTTAACAATGTGCGTAAGTTTGGTTTAATTCGGTTCAAAGACACGGCGGGTCCACGTTTTGGCATATATTTCGAGACCCTAGTCATCAATAGGTATGAAAATTACCCCGTATTAAAGCACTTATCAACAGCTTTCATTTGATATCCATATTGTATAAACACATTCTAGGGTCCACGTTTTGGTCTCTATCTCGAGACCCTAGTCACGGAACGGATGGAAATACTCTGAACTAAAGCATTCACCAACAGCTTCCATTTGATACCCATATTGCACATACACATCCGAAGGTTACCCGGGTCCACGTTTTGACCTATATCTCGAGACCCTGTCTACCAATATGTACCCAAACAATACGGAAACCATCTTCAATACCTACTTAACAATGTGTGTAAGCTTGGTTTAATTCGGTGCAAAGACACGGCGGGTCCACGTTTTGGCATATATTTCCAGACCCTAGTCATCAATAGGTATGAAAATTACCCCCTATTAAAGCACTTATCAACATTTGATACCCATATTGTACAAACACATTCTAGGGTCCACGTTTTGGTCTCTATCTCGAGATCCTAGTCAGGGAGCGGATGGAAATACTCTGAACTAAAGCATTCACCAACAGCTTCCATTTGATACCCATATCGTACATACACATCCGAAGGTTACCCGGGTAAACGTTTTGACCTATATCTCGAGACCCTATCTACCAATAGGTATTCAAACTGTACGGAAATCATATTCAATACCTACTTAACAATGTGTGTAAGTTTGGTTTAATTCGGTTCAAAGACACGGCGGGTCCACGTTTTGACATATATTTCGAGACCCTAGTCATCAATAGGTATGAAAATTACCCCGTATTAAAGCACTTATCAACAGCTTTCATTTGATATCCATATTGTACAAACACATTCTAGGGTCCACGTTTTGGTCTCTATCTCGAGACCCTAGTCACGGAGCGGATGGAAATACTCTGAACTAAAGCATTCACCAACAGCTTCCATTTGATACCCATATTGTACATACACATCCGAAGGTTACCCGGGTCAACGTTTTGACCTATATCTCGAGACCCTATCTACCAATAGCTATTCAAACTATACGGAAATCATCTTCAATACCTACTTAACAATGTCTGTAAGTTTGGTTTAATTCGGTGCAAAGACACGGCGGGTCCACGTTTTGGCATATATTTCCAGACCCTAGTCATCAATAGGTATGAAAATTACCCCGTATTAAAGCACTTATCAACAGCTTTCATTTGATACCCATATTGTACATACACATACGAAGGTTACCCGGGTCCACGTTTTGACCTATATCTCGAGCCCTATTTCCAAAATAAAATATAATCCATGTTACTCGTGATGTAGCTTTCGAATGGTGAAAGAATTTTTAAAATCGGTCCAGTAGTTTTTGAGCCTATTCATTACAACCAAACAAACAAAGTTTTCCTCTTTATAATATTAGTATAGATATGGTAAATATTACCATACATTTTTTCCTTCAGATATAATAAAAAAATAATAATAATAACATTAAAACAACAGGTATTATTAACAAACTTGGTTTTATTTTAAATTCTTCAAGTAAATCAAAATAATAATAATCAATAAGAAGGCATATGCCAATACAAATACGTGAATTTATATATGTACATATGCGCATATACATACATACATATATACGCTCACTTAAGTAGGGGAGAGCAAGATGTCGAACGTTGCCGTTCGTTTGCTTTGTTTGCTTTGTCGTTCCTTCCGCGCTTTCGCTTGCAGTTCATTCAATGCAATGAGCAAGGTAACACTAATATGAGCACGGTAACACTAATATGAGCAAGGTAACACTAATATGAGCAAGGTAACTACATATGAGCAAGGTAACACTAATATGAGCAAGGTAACTACATATGAGCAAGGTAACTACATATGAGCAAGGAAACACTAATGAGCAAGGTAACTACATATGAGCAAGGTAACGACACATTTTTTCGTGCGTGCAGCCTGTTAAATCGAATTATAAGACGTTATCACGTCAATAAACGTAGATTGAGAAGAAAATGGCAACAAACCAGAGCACCACAAGACAAAGCCAAACTCAATAAACTCTCTACACAACTAAAAGAAATAAAACCACTTAAAAATTACTCCATTAGAGATGCTCTAGAAAATTTAACGAGCGATAAACGTACAGACTATTCACTTTGGAAGGCAACTAAAACCTTGAAAAGGCCTATTATGTATTCCCCACCAATAAAAAATTATGATGGCAGCTGGGCCAAATCTAACGAACAAAAAGCTGAGAGATTTGACGAATATCTTCAAAACATTTTTCATCCTAACGAAGGAGATGAGTTAGAAAATATACCTCATCCTATTCGACAAAAAATCGATAAAATCCCCTTGACTTCCTTTAAAGAGGTAAAGGACACTATTAAAAATAAAATAGATAGCAAAAAAGCACCCGGTTATGACCTTATAACAGGGAAAATATTAAAAGAATTGCCCAACAATGCTATTGTCAAATTGACACATTTGATTAATGCTGCATTTCGTTTAGAATATGTACCGCAACAATGGAAAATAGCGGAAGTTATTATGCTTCCAAAACCAGGAAAGTCGCCACACGATGTGACATCATACCGACCAATATCGTTGTTACCAATTTTATCTAAGCTTTTTGAAAAAAACTTGCTAAAAAGATTAAAACCATTGTTAGATGCAAAATGCCTTGTACCAAACCATCAATTTGGTTTTCGAAATGAGCACTCAACGATTGATCAAGTGCACCGCATTACTCATGTAATTGAAAAATCACTGGAAGAAAAATAAATCTGTTCTGCGGTATTCCTGGATGTATCGCAAGCTTTTGATAAAGTATGGCATGAGGGACTAATCCATAAACTTCAAGTAGTTCCACCAATCCAGTACTCAAACATTTTAAATCCTTCTTAACGAGCAGATACTTTAGAATAAAGCAAGCAGATGTGTATTCAGAACTGAAAGATATTAATGCAGGTGTCCAGCAAGGCCGAGTACACGGCCAGTTTTGTATCTCTTGTATACTTCAGATATACCCACATGCAGCAATACAACAACTGCAACATTTGCCGATGATACTGCAGTATTAGCAGAGAATGTTAATGCAACGAGAAGGTGTAAATGTTACTGTGAGCTTTTTTTAGTACAATTGAGATTTGAAAGATTTGTAATAAGGAAATTTAGCACTCCGAGTTTATAGACACCTCACTGACTTTTCCCCACACAATAGTTAGAAACACCACACATCTTTCACCTCAACACACAACACATTTCTCACCTCGACAGTAAACCAATTAAATTTTTACTATTTTCGTAATTTTGAAATAATAAGCGAATATGTAAAATTTATTACATAATTTTTTTTTTCAACTAAAAAATTTATAAAAAAAGAGGTTGTCTGTAAAGTCGGTTTACTGACGATAGTTTAACGTGATAACGTCATAAGAAAATATTGATGGAATGGTTGCATTTTTCAAAAGAAAATTTTAATTTTATTTGTTTGATAGATATTTTGTATGGATATAGATAATGAGGTAACATTAACATAACATAATATACTTTAACATAACATAACATAACATAACATAACATAACATAACATAACATAACATAACATAACATAACATAACATAACATAACATAACATAACATAACATAACAAATTACCCCGTATTAAAGCACTTATCAACAGCTTTCATTTGATACCCATATTGTACATACACAACCAAAGGTTACCCGGGTCCACGTTTTGACCTATATCTCGAGACTCCAGTCACGGAGCGGCATGAAAAATACTCTGTACTAAAGCATTCACCAACAGCTTTCATTTGATACCCATATTGTACATACACGTCCGAAGGTTACCCGGGTCCACGTTTTGACCTATATCTTGAGACCCTATCTACCAATAGGTATTCAAACTATACGGCAATTATCTTCAATACCTACTTAACAATGTGTGTAAGTTTGGTTTAATTCGGTTCAAAGACACGGCGGGTCCACGTTTTGGCATATATTTCGAGACCCTAGTCATCAATAGGTATGAAAATTACCCCGTATTAAAGCACTTATCAACAGCTTTCATTTGATATCCATATTGTACAAACACATTCTAGGGTCCACGTTCTGGTTTCTATCTCGAGACCCTAGTCACGGAGCGGATGGAAATTCTCTGAACTAAAGCATTCACCAACAGCTTCCATTTGATACCCATATTGTACATACACATCCGAAGGTTACCCGGGTCCACGTTTTGACCTATATCTCGAGACCCTGTCTACCAATAGGTATCCAAACTATACGGAAACCATCTTCAATACCTACTTAACAATGTGTGAAAGTTTGGTTTAATTCGGTGCAAAGACACGGCGGGTCCACGTTTTGGCATATATTTCCAGACGCTAGTCATCAATAGGTATGAAAATTACCCCGTATTAAAGCACTTATCAACAGCTTTCATTTGATACCCATATTGTACATACACAGCCAAAGGTTACCCCGGTCCACGTTTTGACCTATATCTCGAGACCCTAGTCACGGAGCGGCATGAAAAATACTCTGTACTAAAGCATTCACCAACAGCTTCAATTTGATATCCATATTGTACAAACACATTCTAGGGTCCACGTTGTGGTCTCTATCTCGAGACCCTAGTCACGGAGCGGCATGGAAAATACTCTGGACTAAAGCATTCACCAACAGCTTCCATTTGATACCCATATTGTACATACACATTAGAAGGTTACCCGGGTCCACGTTTTGACCTATATCTCGAGCCCTATTTCCAAAATAAAATATAATCCATGTTACTTGTGGAGGATGTAGCTTTCGAATGGTGAAAGAATTTTGCAGTTCGTTCAATGCAATGAGCAAGGTAACTACATATGAGCAAGGTAACACTAATGAGCAAGGTAACACTAATGAGCAAGGTAACACTAAAGAGCAAGGTAACACTAATGAGCAAGGTAACACTAAAGAGCAAGGTAACACTAATGAGCAAGGTAACACTAAAGAGCAAGGTAACACTAATATGAGCAAGGTAACACTAATGAGCAAGGTAACACTAATGAGCAAGGTAACACTAAAGAGCAAGGTAACACTAATATGAGCAAGGTAACACTAATGAGCAAGGTAACACTAAAGAGCAAGGTAACACTAATATGAGCAAGATAACACTAATGAGCAAGGTAACACTAATGAGCAAGGTAACACTAAAGAGCAAGGTAACACTAATATGAGCAAGGTAACACTAATGAGCAAGGTAACTACATATGAACAGTAATGAGCAAGGTAACGACACATTTTTTCGTGCGTGCAGCCTGTTAAATCGAATTATAAGACGTTATCACGTCAAAAAGTTTGCGCCGGGAATTGAAATCGAGTCTAACATGTGGCGAGGAAAAATAGGCGGTGAGTTTATTTCTTCGACTGCTTATTTTTTTACCATTTTGTTACTTTGAAATGATAAGCGGATACATAAAATTTATTACAAATTTTTTTACGATTACATTAAAAAAAAAAAAATTAAAAACGAAAAAAAAAAATTTGCGCCGAGAATTGATGGCGAGTCACGTGGGGAGGATAAATACGCAGAGCGTTTATTTCTGCGCCTTCGTTGTGAACAAAGTTTGTGAGGTCTACGTAGATATGTATGCGCGCGACGCGAATAAGTTTTAATATATTCTGAAAGTAATTCATGAAGTTTTTCATTACATACATTCATAAATGAACGTATAATCTATATGTACATATGTAAATGATGGTATATGGCAATATACATAATATGTATGTATGTACATGTCAATAGGAAGTATTTGCATTCAGAAAATAAAACGGTTTAAGATAAATCAACACTTATTTTATATTGTATGTCAATTTATAGTTTATGTATGTATTCGACAGCATTTACATACATATGTATGTATGCACATTTGTATATGAAAAACTATAATGCACAAGTGTAAGAACATCATCTTTCTTTCATACATACATATTTACATATGGTCATTTCCATTGTGACGGGTGCGACCGTGTTACTGACATTTTTCGTTATAATTTTAGCATTTAAAACTGTTACTTAAATTAAAGGACACTAATCCCTGCTATGTGAATATTAAAGTTGTTTGATACTAAGTACATACCGAAAATGCATCATTTCCGACCATAGCTGGCATTTGAAGACTGTGACGGGTGTGACCTTACATATTTAAGCTTTCAACAAAACTTTACTTTCATTGAAGTTTTTGTAAAATTTCCCAAAGAATGTGTATAGAAATGTTGGAGGAGCACATTGTTTGAAGTCTTTCTGGTTGTATGTCATAATTACTTTTCTAAAAAAATCATACTTTTCTTAAAAAAAAAAAGCTTAAAAAAAGGGACGGGTGTGATCACTCTATGTGACGGGTTTGACCTATTATGGAAATTCAAAAATTTTGCTGAACTAAAACTTTTTATTGAATCCAATTATGAATAAAAACACATAAAATAACATTTAATTTTTTTATTCGCTATCATTGACATCACAATACTCTAGACCTGTATTTTTCAAGGAAATTTGTTTAAAATCAGATAAATAAATGCTCTTTTTACTGTTGCCCCTATACCATCTACTGCGCCTTTACCATGGCCTGTAGCGAAAAAATTCTATGTCACTTCTAACCCAAAATCCTTAGGAGCAAGACATATGTTGAAAATGTTGTACCTATTTTTAAATTGAGATGCACAACCATGTGTACAACTTTCAAATCAACCTTTTCCTTAAGGTCACTTGTAATCATTTTTAAGAATGCCCAAACACTGTGTTTGTTATGAGTTAAATCATCACAGATAATAGCGTAGGATTGTGTGGAAATACCGTCTTGGTATCTAACCCAGGCGCATGCTGTAAAAATAGTCAATTGTGGATGCTTCCAATGTGCACTTTGTATTTCGTCTTGGAAAAATATTGAAAAGTTTTCAGCGAAATCTACTTGCAGAACCACTTCCTTTTGGTTGGGTATCGCTTTCCTGCCTTGGAAACATTGCGCTTGCATATTGTTGACATACCAATGTGTTTTAAATTGATCTAGATTTAATTGAAAAAGCTTCAAGAATTCTCCTACAGCTGCTTCCTTAGCAATTATATGGAAACGCCCTTCCTGACTTGTCCAATACTTCCACGACACTATCATATTTTCATTGTAGTTTAATGGTACCAGATCATATATATTATCACAATAGAGGCACTCGTTTCTCATACATTCCTCACTATGAATATTGCACCATGTTGACTGCAAAACTTTTGAAGGACTCTCCGGTATAGTGAAAAAAGTTTTATGAGCAACATCTGTCATAAACTTAATGTTTTCATGATAGATGCAAAGGCACATATTGAGGGGAGTTTCCGCCACTAGGCACACATTTAGCGGCCGATAATTATAAAATTGAGATTTACCAATTTTAATTGTTGGATTTTCTTCCTTAAATAAACTATAGCACTCGCCCACAGTCATGTTGAGGTATCGTTTTAGAACTTTTTGCTTAGCGCCCGTTGATGGATTTTTCACGATTTTTACGCCCCTTATTCCAGGTGTATCCCGTAAATAAAAGCTTTTGATTTTGTCAATATCGTCTATCGGAGTTTTCACTCTTGTACTTACTGAGGGCAATATAGATTCTAAGAGAACGTCTTTAGCGAGTTGCTTAATAACAGCAATTCTCTTCGATGGACTACGAGGCAGGATTTTCTCAATTTTGGTGACTGTTTTTTTCAATGAACGACGTGATTTGAAGCTACCAATTTCAGATGTATTCAAAACACTTGATACTTTCTGCTCATCCTTTTTGCGTTGTCTACTCTTTCGCTTTCTTTCTTTATCTTTTCTCCTTTTTTCTTCCAACGTCGCTTCATCCATTGTAATTTTTTTGGCATCTCTTCTTTTTTTATCTCTTATTCTCTCTAAAGCCAATCGCAGTTCATATTTTTCTTAATTGTTTTTAAGTTTTTTCCTTTGTTCTCGCTTTCTGGTTTTCGAATCCATTAAAAAACAAGCACTTCGCGTTTATGTGACGGGTGTGACCAAGTATTTTATATTACTGAATTGCCAAAACGCGAATAAAAAATTAGTAAAATGTCACCAAACTATTTACTACGCATACTTTGTTATCATTGCAAAGTATCAAGTGATTTTAATGTACAGTACCAATTTAATTGAACTTTTTCAATTTTTAGTGGGACGGGTGTGACCGAAAATTTTAAAGTTTTAAAAAATCGATAAAAATTTTATTTTACAATGTACCATGTCGAAACTTTGAAAGAATGGAAGCAATAGCATATTATATTCAAATATAACGAGGTTTTGTCAATAGTCATAAAGGAAGAACAAGGAAATGTAAAATAAAGACACATCGTAAAAAGAATGTAAACGCACTTTTCAGTATAGGCGAAGTTCACAGTGTTGCCAAACTTATTCAACTTAAGGCAAAAATATAGTTCTGGATTTTCCCATATATATTATTCTCTGGCAGACATTATTTGACTGAATTTAACTAAAAACAACTAAATTAATTTTTTTCTGCATAGGGCCGTTTTAGGTCGAATTTACCATATACATGTATGCCAAATAACCTTGACTTATGTACATATGTACACATGTCACAGCACATCACATTCTTACAAGAAATCAAATACACATACGCACTAGTGAACGAGTTTCTTCCTAACAAGTGCAAAAACAATTCTGCTCTATGTATGTATATATACCCACTTTATGTCCTAGCATATATACAAACATATATGTATACCTACTTGCCTTCTAAACTTCCTACAAAATAATTGTATTCATATGTTACTATAGTAGTATAGAATATGTATACATCCATGCACGTTCATACATTCATGCATATAAGTTATATATTATAACTAACTTTCCCCTTTCGCTCTCGCTCTCTTCATTATCTAACTGTAATAATTAGCTATGTAAGTTATATATTTAATTGTTGTAATTGTTGTAAGAATAAATGGGGAAATCTTTCTCTCTTCATTTTAAGTATAAATCTAACTGTTAAAATAAATTGAATAAGTATAGTTTTTAATGTTAAAAGTAGTCTTCAAAGTCACCTTGAAGAGTAAAGAACAAATTTATTTTGAAGTGTAATCAAACTTGTTCCATTTTAATAAAAATAAAACTTCAACAAATTTATTTTATTTTCAAAAATAAATTTAACTGGCGACGAGGATGGGATATGTTAGTTAAAACATATCAAGTGATAATCGGCAAAAGAAAAGGTTAAAATTTTCGACAAACCGATGTGAACCGCAAATGATTCAAGTGAACATTACTAAAGTGTGGCAAAAAGCGAAATTTTTGTAAACTTAAAATCTAAAAACTAAACTAAAAAATATTACGTGTAATAACTAATCCGAAAAAAGAAAAAAAAAGAATTGTAAATAAAAAAAAAGATTTGCTTCGAAAAAAACAAAAAAAAAGGAAAAGAAATTACTAGAAGTTAAAAGTTAACGGAAAAAGAGAAGAAATTGTACGGTGTGCATTCCAGTGCTAACGGCGTGAAAGACGAAAGAGAAAGCAAGCCAGCTATCATTAGAGTAAGGAGCAGAGCAGCGTGTGCTTAAACTACAACAACACCCACAATGGCTTTGACGTTAGCTGAGAGCTTGCGTGAAGCGAGGAGCTTGCCTGTATTTAACGGGAGCAGTGAATATACGCTCAGCAACTACATGAGGGACGTCGCAACTGTGTTGCAGCTAACGCCAGCAGAACATCGACAGACAATAAAATCAGTATTAAGCAATAGACTGCAAGGTAAGGCGTTAAAGGCAGCCGAAACCTTATTTAACCCTACATGAGAAAGTATAATAGTTAAGCTTAAGGAGGAATTTGGAGTAAAAAAGAGGTTGTCTGTAAAGTCGGTTTACTGACGATAGTTTAACGTGATAACGTCATAAGAAAATATTGATGGAATGGTTGCATTTTTCAAAAGAAAATTTTAATTTTATTTGTTTGATAGATATTTTGTATGGATATAGAGAATGAGGTAACATTAACATAACATAATATACTTTAACATAACATAACATAACATAACATAACATAACATAACATAACATAACATAACATAACATAACATAACATAACATAACATAACATAACATAACATAACATAACATAACATAACATAACATAACATAACATAACATAACAAATTACCCCGTATTAAAGCACTTATCAACAGCTTTCATTTGATACCCATATTGTACATACACAACCGAAGGTTACCCGGGTCCACGTTTTGACCTATATCTCGAGACCCCAGTCACGGAGCGGCATGAAAAATACTCTGTACTAAAGCATTCACCAACAGCTTTCATTTGATACCCATATTGTACATACACGTCCGAAGGTTACCCGGGTCCACGTTTTGACCTATATCTTGAGACCCTATCTACCAATAGGTATTCAAACTATACGGCAATTATCTTCAATACCTACTTAACAATGTGTGTAAGTTTGGTTTAATTCGGTTCAAAGACACGGCGGGTCCACGTTTTGGCATATATTTCGAGACCCTAGTCATCAATAGGTATGAAAATTACCCCGTATTAAAGCACTTATCAACAGCTTTCATTTGATATCCATATTGTACAAACACATTCTAGGGTCCACGTTCTGGTTTCTATCTCGAGACCCTAGTCACGGAGCGGATGGAAATTCTCTGAACTAAAGCATTCACCAACAGCTTCCATTTGATACCCATATTGTACATACACATCCGAAGGTTACCCGGGTCCACGTTTTGACCTATATCTCGAGACCCTGTCTACCAATAGGTATCCAAACTATACGGAAACCATCTTCAATACCTCCTTAACAATGTGTGAAAGTTTGGTTTAATTCGGTGCAAAGACACGGCGGGTCCACGTTTTGGCATATATTTCCAGACGCTAGTCATCAATAGGTATGAAAATTACCCCGTATTAAAGCACTTATCAACAGCTTTCATTTGATACCCATATTGTACATACACAGCCAAAGGTTACCCCGGTCCACGTTTTGACCTATATCTCGAGACCCTAGTCACGGAGCGGCATGAAAAATACTCTGTACTAAAGCATTCAGCAACAGCTTCAATTTGATATCCATATTGTACAAACACATTCTAGGGTCCACGTTGTGGTCTCTATCTCGAGACCCTAGTCACGGAGCGGCATGGAAAATACTCTGGACTTAAGCATTCACCAACAGCTTCCATTTGATACCCATATTGTACATACACATTAGAAGGTTACCCGGGTCCACGTTTTGACCTATATCTCGAGCCCTATTTCCAAAATAAAATATAATCCATGTTACTTGTGGAGGATGTAGCTTTCGAATGGTGAAAGAATTTTGCAGTTCGTTCAATGCAATGAGCAAGGTAACTACATATGAGCAAGGTAACACTAATGAGCAAGGTAACACTAATGAGCAAGGTAACACTAAAGAGCAAGGTAACACTAATGAGCAAGGTAACACTAAAGAGCAAGGTAACACTAAAGAGCAAGGTAACACTAATGAGCAAGGTAACACTAAAGAGCAAGGTAACACTAATATGAGCAAGGTAACACTAATGAGCAAGGTAACACTAATGAGCAAGGTAACACTAAAGAGCAAGGTAACACTAATATGAGCAAGGTAACACTAATGAGCAAGGTAACACTAAAGAGCAAGGTAACACTAATATGAGCAAGGTAACACTAATGAGCAAGGTAACACTAATGAGCAAGGTAACACTAAAGAGCAAGGTAACACTAATATGAGCAAGGTAACACTAATGAGCAAGGTAACTACATATGAACAGTAATGAGCAAGGTAACGACACATTTTTTCGTGCGTGCAGCCTGTTAAATCGAATTATAAGACGTTATCACGTCAAAAAGAAGTATTTTTAATTTAACAAGTGACGCACTAAATGAAGAAGCTAGAAACATTGAGGAATTACATTATAAATTAATTAAAATGTGAAGTTTAATGAACACAAGATATAGCTTAGAACCTGACATTTTGTATACACCTGAACATAATGAAAAACTAATTTTTGATATCTATGTAAACTACTTACCTATTAATATTAAATCTCTTTTGCTACAAAATAATTTTAGATCTATTAACATAGCTTATACATTTTATTTAGAAAATAATATATTAAAAGATATAAAACTAGTAAATAATAAACAAGCGAATAGTTTTGCGCATAAAAGTTTTCAAAACAATAATGATTATCCAAATAACAATATCTTTCCAAATAATAACTTTCAAAATGCAAATAATTCATTAAATAGGAATGGTTTTCAAAGATTTCAAAATTCAAGCAACTTTCCTAATTATAGTAGCCGAAATAACAGAAATAATAGTGGTGGTTTTAATAATTTTAACAGAAATTTCAGAAATTTTCAAAGGCAAACTTTTAACACTCTTAAAAGAAATAATCAGCAACAACAAACCCAAAATTATGACTTAGAAAATTTTAGTAATTTACGACAAAATCATTCATATAATAGACATTTAAGTAATAATGAAGAACCAATGGAAATTGATGCAATTCATGTTACAGAAAATTTTCCTGTGCAGCCTCGAAATTATCATTACCCTTAGTAATATTAACTATAAATAATACAAAAACAAGATGCCTAATTGATAGTGGTGCTGCTACTACCCTCGGAGATTATAATTTTTTTTCCAATATAGGTATAAAGAAAAGTTTAATAAAACCAGTTTTATTAAATACCCTAGTCGGTGATAATATTATTATAGATGAAGTGATAGTAAATGTGCCGGATGAATTCAAAGAAAAAAATAGCACCATGTCTGTTAAATTAATTAATTTTATTGATAAAAAATTCGATTGCATAATAGGAATAAATATTTTACAGCCCTTTGGAGCTATAATAGATTTTCAAAATAATACTCTTAAAGTAAATAATAATGAAATAAAACTAATTGACTATAAATTAAACATTTCTTATGAGGAAATTAATTATATAGAAAAATTTGAGCTGGATAAATTCAAAGATTTAATGCCTACAAACTTAAATAAGGAAGAAAATAAGTTATTAGAAAATATTTTACATAAAAATAAAAAGACGTTTTATATTAAAAATCAAAATTTAACTACAACTACCTGTGTAAAACATAAAATAATAACTACTTCTAATAAAATAGTATACTGCAAGAATTATAGGCATCCACAGATTTTAGAAAATGAAATAGAAAAGCAAATAAATGAAATGTTAAAAGAAAATATAATACGCCCCAGCAAATCCCCTTATAATTCCCCTTTGTGGATTGTTAAAAAGAAGTCCGATAATTCGAACCAGCAGAAATGGCGATTAGTTATAGATTTTAGGAAGTTAAATGAAATAACTGTGGATGACAAATTTCCTCTGCCAAATATAGAATCGTTATTTGACAAGTTAGGCAAGGCACAATATTTCTCGTCCTTGGACCTTGCGAAAGGCTTTCATCAGGTTTTGATGGAGGAAAGCGACATTGAGAAAACGGCTTTTTCAACGCCCCGTGGTCACTTCGAGTTCATTCGAATGGCCTTCGGTCTCAAAAACGCGCCCGCTACATTTCAGCGAATGTTAAATTACATTTTGGCTGATTATATTAATAAAATTTTTATAATTTATATGGATGATATACTAGTCTTTTCAACCTCGCTAACCGAACATTTAGAAAGCTTGCAAAAAGTATTTAATAAACTTAATGATTACAATTTAAAGGTACAAATAGATAAGTGTAGATTCTTATCGAAAGAAACAAACTTTCTTGGTCATATCATAACAAATAATGGGATAAAGCCCAACCCCGAGAAAATTAATATAATACCAAACTTGGAGCTACCAAAGTCAGTAAAAGAAATTAAATCGTTTTTAGGTTTAACCGGATATTACCGGAAATTCATTAGGAACTATTCCTTTGTTGCTAGCCCTATAATAAAATATTTAAAAAAAAATAGTAAAATTGATATTAATGACAAACCTTATATTGACGCTTTCGAAAAATTGAAGAAAATTTTAACAAATCCACCAATATTATGCTATCCAGACTTTAATAAAAAATTTGTATTGACCACGGATGCAAGCAATGCTGCTCTTGGCGCGGTGTTGAGCCAGGATGGCAAACCAGTAAGTTACGCCAGTAGGACTTTAAATGGACATGAAAAAAACTACTCAACGCTAGAAAAGGAATTATTAGCCATTGTATGGTCAGTGAAATATTACCGTCCATACCTTTTTGGTCGAAAGTTTCTAGTTCAAACTGATCATCAGCCTTTGAAATGGCTTTATTCACTTAAAGAGCCCAATTCTAGAATCATCCGATGGAAAATATTATTAGATGAATTTGATCTCGATATTGAATATATTAAGGGAAAGGAGAATAAAGTAGCTGATTTTTTGAGCAGAGTTGAAGTAAATCATAGTACGGAAGAAAATTTAAATATTAATTTCTTTAGAATAAATAAAATTGTTAATAAATATAGGACGCAAATAAGAATAGTTAAAAATAAAAATAAAGAAACCGAAATACTTTTTAAAAAATATAAAATAATATACGTGTCTGAGAATGACTTAAATAATACTCATTATTTGAATGATTTATTTAGACGTGAAATAAAAAAAGGAAAAATTGGGGTATACTCGGAGCTTGACAATAATAAATATAATATAATACAGAACAAATTAATTGAATTATTTTCTAATAACAATAAAATAAATTTCATAAATTGTACTAAAGTTGCTAGTGATATTGAATCCGAGGAATCTTTATTGAATATCATTGATGATATTCATATTAATGGTAACCATAGAGGAATCCAGGAGAATTTCGAAGAATTAAAAGATAATTATTATAATCCTAAATTATTAAAATTTATAAATAGATATTGTAATAACTGCAGAATATGTAATGAAAACAAAAATGACAGAAAACCAATAAATAAAATATTTCAACATACTCCAACACCAGAAAAACCAAATGAAATAGTACATATGGATATTTTTCAGATACAAAAGACTAGTTTTTTGACAACAATAGAAAAATTTACGAAATTAGGAACCGCACATAAACTAAATGACAAAAATATGGTAACAATTAAAACTAAAATCGAAGAGCGAATCGCATTTTTAGGAAAACCTGATAAAATTATTATGGATAATGAATTTAATAATGCACTTATAAAGCTGTTCTGTCAAGAAAATAATATAGAAACTCATTTTACAACACCGAATTCGCACACAGGAAATTCAGATGTAGAAAGAATGCATTCGACTCTCTTAGAGCATATAAGAAATAAAAGATTTAACAGATACCACCACAGCAACCCTAATAAAGTAGACACTGCACAATTTAGACGCCCATTAAAGTCTATAAAATAAAATTTAAAGAAATAAAAAAAATAATAATAAAAAAAAAATGAAATGGATTTGTAGAACAACCCATGGAAAACTATTCGTTAATATTTTTTTTAGTATTAAATCACAATATATTTATTTTTTTTTAAATGTAAACTATAGAATAAGAAATTAATATTTATGGCTAATATAGTTTAATATTTATCTTGAAAAAAAAAACCCTAAACAACTTAAATATATTTCACGTTTTAGGTTAAGTTATGATTTAAATCTGTATCACTATAAGAAAATATTAAATTTTCGTATTGTATATTTGTAAAAGATTCGACGAGACTCGAATTCTTTAAGGAGAGGCGAGTTATATATTATAAGTAACTTTCCCCTTTCGCTCTCGCTCTCTTCATTATCTAACTGTAATAATTAGCTATGTAAGTTATATATTTAATTGTTGTAATTGTTGTAAGAATAAATGGGGAAATCTTTCTCTCTTCATTTTAAGTATAAATCTAACTGTTAAAATAAATTGAATAAGTATAGTTTTTAATGTTAAAAGTAGTCTTCAAAGTCACCTTGAAGAGTAAAGAAACAATTTATTTTGAAGTGTAATCAAACTTGTTCCATTTTAATAAAAATAAAACTTCAACAAATTTATTTTGTTTTCAAAAATAAATTTAACTTATATGCGCGAGCACAGCGCTTCCTTCTTGCTACCGTGTACTTTTGTCTTTCACCAATCAACCCAGCAAAACCTGCGTGACCGAAACTCTAACACAATTACACTTTTTTATATGTTACAAACACATCCCAGCAAGGAGAGCGCCGGTCACGGTACCGATCACGTGACCGGCATGCGTGACCGTTCAACGGGCACTAACCACACCTCTTTACAATCACGTGGTTAAGAGCGTTGGGAAAATCGTGCCAAAAACTTTGTGTACGTGTGATTTTCTATCCCTTTCATACATATGGATTCGTTTCAGTGCCAGTTTCATATAAACGTAGCGACGAACAAAATAACTTTTAGGCCAGCGCCGGCAGCACAGCGCGATAGCCTAGCGGCTAGCAATGTGGACTTCCGATCCAAAATCCTTGGTTCGAATCACAAAAAAAAATTTTTTTTATACATTTATTTTATTTTGTTTTATGATATGTTTATGAGGAGATTTTTTTCATGGCAGAAATACACTCGGTGTTTTGCCATTGCCTGCTGATGGGCGACCGCTATTAGAAAAATGTTTTTATTAATTTTGCTTTCACCGAGATTCGAACTGACGTTCTCTCTGTGAATTCTGAATAGTAGTCACGCACCAACCCATTCGGCTACGGCGTTTGTTTACTTTGACTGATGCAAAAATTAGGAAAAATATATGAATAAAGTTTGCTTACTGCTTACACATTTGCGAAAGGTTGACAACTTGATTCTCGGCCTACTTTGATCTTTTTGATTTATTGCTTTGACAGCCACTTGCCGTTTTTTTGTTTTTTTTTCTATTGATGCAAAAACGAGAAAAAATATATGAATAAAGTTTGCTTACTGCTTACACATTTTCCAAAGGTGACGGAGAATCAAAAAAAAGTCGATTGTGTTAGAGTTTCGGTCACGCCCCAGCAAAACCTGCGTGCATATGTGTTTGTAACATATAAAAAAGTGTAATTGTGTTAGAGTTTCGGTCACGCAGGTTTTGCTGGGATATGCACTCGTGGCTGTCAAAGCAATAAATCAAAAAGATCAAAGTAGGGGGGTCTCGGCAAATATCACGCAATTTTTTTCTGATTGAAACAAAAAAATTGTACATGCTTAAGATTTAATCTCAATCGTAATCGTAGTATGATTAAGATCATTCACTAATTCGTTCAAAAGAAAATAATTTCATTCATACTTCGACGTTATACATTACTACTGTCAAACCACCATATTTTTTTTATACCAAATAGCTCAATTTAATCAGCCAGCTAACCATAATCCACCAATCAAAGTAGGCAATAATGGATGGGCGAAAACCAACATAGAAAAAGCAAACATATTTTCAGATTATCTAGCAAAAATCTTTACACCCAATAGCGACACATCACCAATACTAAATAATGATGGCATAGCCAATGATAATTATGACGATATAGTACCCATAACTGAAGATGAGATGTGCGCCGAGATACAAAAGTTGAAGTCGAAGAAATCTCCAGGGTTTGATTTAATAACTGCCGAAGTCCTCAAACAAGTTCCACGAAACATCATTACTAAGCTAACAAACATAATGAATGCTTGCTTTAAGCTGCAATACTTTCCAATCTATTGGAAAATAGCTGATGTCATCATGATTCTAAAACCAGGAAAGCCTCCAAACGATGTAGCATCATATCGTCCAATTTCACTGTTGCCCATCTTGTCAAAACTGTTGGAAAAATGTTTGATAAAGCGCCTGAGCAATATCATAGAAAATAAACAAATAATACCAACACACCAATTTGGATTTCGCGCGCGCCACTCAACTATTGACCAAATTCACAGATTAACTCGTATCATCGAGAACACATTTGAAGAAAAAAATGTCTGTTCGGCTGTATTTCTCGATGTCTCTAAAGCTTTCGATAAAGTATGTCATGCTGGCCTGCTGTGGAAAATAAAGAATGTACTGCCAACAAAATGTTTTAATATCTTAAAAACCTACCTGTCTGAGCGCTATTTTCGCGTCAGGTACGAAGACGAGTTCTCTGAACTGAAAGAGATAAAAGCTGGTGTGCCGCAAGGAAGTGTGCTTGGACCTCTTCTCTATCTACTTTTTACTCACGACCTGCCAAACAGCAGAAATTGCTTTATAGCAACATTTGCTGATGATACCGCAATATTAACCGTCGGAAAGACAGAAATAGAGTCTACTACACAACTGCAGCTTGCTATCAATAAAATATACAATTGGACAGATAAATGGCACATTAAACTGAACGAAACAAAGTCTGTACACATCAACTTTACAAACAAAAAGATCAACTACCTGCCAATATACATAAACAGCATTAAAGTACCATACTCTAATACAGCAAAGTATCTAGGTATGACGCTCGACACGAAACTTAGGTGGAGTGCGCACGTGAAAAAGAAAAGAGAAGAACTGGACCTAAAATTCCAAAATATGCATTGGCTAATGGGTAAGCAATCAGCGTTATCCGCACCCAACAAGATACTGCTTTACAAACAAATTCTCAAACCTATCTGGACCTATGGGATTCAGCTATGGGGTTGCACCAGCTATAGCAACACAGCGCATATACAAAGATTTCAGACTAAGGCACTCAAGCATGCAGTTTGTGCTCCATGGTATATTAGGACGCAAGATCTAGAACGTGACCTCAATATTGATTCGGTTACGGCAACCATAAAGAAATTTGCAAAGTCGCACGCAGAGCGACTAAGCAAGCATGTGAACAATGAAGCCTTGATTCTTAACGATAATACAAAATGGAAACGAAGGCTCAAACGTAAAAAACCTCTGGATTTAAACTAATTAATAAATAAAAATCAGTTAAAAGTATGAATTGTATTTTGCTGAGGATTAACTTAAATTATTTGTTGTAACAAAACTCCACAAAAATTGCTCGTTAGTATATATATGTAATGTTATACTAGTTGCAATGAAAATACTAATAATACAACAAAAAAAAAAAAAAAAAAATTAATCTGAATTTGCGGTACAGTGTAGCCCGTCGGTTGTTTCCGCGCCACTATGAGCCGAACGCCCTATCACTCAGGTTGACGTTTGACAATTCCGGACTTTAAAGAACATGACGGAAAATCATTTGCTCCATTTCTAATACGCGTACCGATTGAACCGCTGAATGCCTTCATCAGCACGCCTATTGATCTCTATTGCCCAAGTATACGTGATGATTTAGAGAAAATATGCTGCAGTACATGCGGTATTTACTTCGCATCTATCACAAGAGCTGCAGAGCACAGCCGAGCAGCTCACATTGCACCAGCTAAGCAAGCGCGTATGTTCCGCAAAGTGCGACGCTCACGGATTGTCACAAGACGAGCTAATGAGTTACTGTGCGCAAGCGTCAACGGCTTAGAGTGGCTAGATTAGAACGAAGTTGAAGGAGCACATGATTTTACTGAAAATCATATGGACATGTTGGTCCCAATAGTCTCTCTAGAAACCGCGCATGATTCTCCATGGACTGAATTAGAGTAGATATTTTCTTTTTTTAATCGCAGTAGTTACGATTTAAGTCTTCTATTGTTAAATTTTTATTACACTTATAACTCTCAGCAATATTGATTACTAGTCTTAACTAGTCGTAAATAAAAGCACGAAGCAACTTTTTTTTCTTTTTACAATAACAATCCAACGCGTTTACATAAGAAACCCACATTTTGAAAAATCTCACGTGAGATTGGGGGATGGGGGAGGGGGTTGAATAAAATCTCACGACATCTCACCAAGGGGGGAGGGAGGGTCAGAAAATTGAAAAAAACACCTCACGCAATTTATGGACGCCCCCTTTGGAAAATGTGTAAGCAGTAAGCAAACTTTATTCATATATTTTTTCTCATTTTTGCATCAATAGAAAAAAAAAAACAAAAAAAGCGGCAAGTGGCTGTCAAAGCAATAAGTCAAAAAGATCAAAGTAGGCCGAGAATCAAATTGTCAACCTTTGGCAAATGTGTAAGCAGTAAGCAAACTTTATTCATATATTTTTCCTCATTTTTGCATCAGTCAAAGTAAACAAACGCCGTAGCCGAATGGGTTGGTGCGTGACTACTATTCAGAATTCACAGAGAGAACGTCAGTTCCAATCTCGGTGAAAGCAAAATTAATAAAAACATTTTTCTAATAGCGGTCGCCCATCAGCAGGCAATGGCAAAACACCGAGTGTATTTCTTCCATGAAAAAAATCTCCTCATAAACATATCATAAAACAAAATAATATAAATGTATAAAAAAAAATATTTTTTGTGATTCGAACCAAGGATTTTGGATCGGAAGCCCACATTGCTAGCCGCTCGGCTATCGCGCTATGCTGCCGGCGCTGGCCTAAAAGTTATTTTGTTCGTCGCTACATTTATATGAAACTGGCACTGAAACGAATCCATATGTATGAAAGGGATAGAAAATCATACGTACACAAAGTTTTTGGCACGATTTTCCCAACTCTCTTAACAAAGTGATTGTAAAGAGGTGTGGTTAGTGACTGTTTAACGGTCACGCGTGCCGGTCACGTGACCGGGACTCTTCTTGCTGGGTAATATTGTACTTACAAAAACACAATACTTTGATAGACGCAAAAGCAACAGCAAGCGCAACGCGATGGCCGCTTTGCCACCACACATTCTAAAATGTTCTAGAACACAACAAAAACACATACCTCACATGCGCATGTCGCCCAATGCTAAAATCTAAGCCTAGCGACTACAAAAACAAAATACATTCGTAGACGCAGTCGCAGCGGACATGATTCTATCAGCGACGGCGCTGAACAATTTAGAACAAAAACAAAAAGTTCATTCATAAGTTCGAGCTCATATATCAATTTCATTCATAAAACGAGCCGTCCATATGCCAATTTTCGCGACCATTCGAAAATAGTCAATATTCGAATATTTCGCGTGGAATTATTTGCCAATATTTGATAAATCTTAAATTTTTGTCATGTCGAGTGGCCGCGGCTCCGTATGTATGTATGCACCCTTATATGTATGTAAATATGTCTTCTAACTGTGCGACTGTCGCGAGTTAATGCGACTTCCAGCGAATCACACATTGCTGTCCGCAAAGCCGCATATATGTACCTTATGATCAGAAAGTACCGGGAATGTTTAAATTAAACAAAACAGAGTTAAATTTAAGGCAAATTTATATTATCTCCTTCAAAATATGACCCGTCTGAAGCAACACACATGTGCCAACGTTTAACCCAGTCCTCCAAACATCTCCGGCAGGCCGATTTGTATTCTCTTTGATCAGTGCGATGGCGCGTTATCATCATGCAATATCTGAGAATTGTTTGCTCACATTTCCGGCGGTTTGCAACACACAGCATCTCTCTAAGGTTTCAAAACGGATAAATAATATTCTCTATTGACTGTCTGGCCCGATGGAAGGTACTCATGGTGGACTATGCCTTGGCAATCGAAGAAAACAGTCAACATCACCTTCCCGGTTCTTTTTGCTCATAGGGTATACATATCCCATCTTTTCACTGACGGACAAGAAGACGGTCGCAGTTGTTGTTTTTTGTATGCATACATTTTGCGTTCGTTGAAGGTTTGTATATATTTACTAGCAAACCCGGCCCCCTTCGCTGGGCACACTAAAATAGAATAGATATGGTTTAGAACAGAAAATATATGATTTTCATATTATTTATTTCTTTATTCTTTATTCAAGCGCTTTGCCATAAACAATATTTCTGGTTTTTCTATTTGTTTTTGAGTAAATATGAAATATAAATTGAAAATCAGGAAAAAAGAAGATTGTTTTTAAATTTCAAATCAACGCATATGAATAACTAAGAAACAATCGTCTTTTTTCCTGATCATCCATGAATTTTTCGTTTCAATTTATATGTTTTATTAAGCATTGGAGCTTTTTTAACCATTATCCATTTATATTTTCAAAAAAAAAAAACGAAAAAAAATTGTTTTTCCACGAACACATAATTTCATTCGGATTTCACATTAAATTCTCAAATTTCGTAAGAAATTATTCACTGTTCCAAAATCCACTCCAAAAAAATTCACAAACAATTTTTACATGTTGCACTTACGTTTTTTCCTTATGGCATCCAAATCAGAAAGAAATATTGACACATTGTAACTCACACTGTCAATTTGACAGTTCAGTTCCGCCCCAAGCGTTAAAAAAGTGAGCGACATTATGGCTGGTTCAAAAGAACGCTGTACCCGTTGCCAGTGCTCCGAATTACAACCAAACTTTACGAAACCCATTTTCAATACTTACTTAACAATGTGCGTAAGTTTGGTTTAATTCGGCGCAAAGACACGGCGGGTCCACGTTTTGGCATATATTTCCAGACCCTAGTCATCAATAGGTATGAAAATTACCCCGTATTAAAGCACTTATCACCAGCTTTCATTTGATACCCATATTGTACATACACAACCAAAGGTTACCCGGGTCCACGTTTTGACCTATATCTCGAGACCCCAGTCACGGAGCGGCATGAAAAATACTCTGTACTAAAGCATTCACCAACAGCTTCAATTTGATATCCATATTGTACAAACACATTCTAGGGTCCACGTTTTGGTCTCTATCTCGAGACCATAATCACGGAACGGCATGAAAAATACTCTGGACTAAAGCATTCACCAACAGCTTCCATTTGATATACATATTGTACATACACATCCGAAGGTTACCCGGGTCCACGTTTTGACCTATATCTCGAGCCCTATTTCCAAAATAAAATATAATCCATGTTACTCGTGGATGATGTAGCTTTCGAATGGTGAAAGAATTTTTAAACTCGGTCCAGTAGTTTTTGAGCCTATTCATTACAACCAAACAAACAAACAAACAAAGTATTCCTCTTTATAATATTAGTATAGATATATATTTATATACATATGCGTGTATGCGCGTTTGGCTTTCTGGATGCATCCATGGATATTAGAATATTTTCTCATCAATATGTGTATGTAAGTAGTTCAGATTTGACTGAAGAGATTAAATATAGGAATGCATATTCAAATGATTGCCTGTATGGCTGTTTTACATATACATAAATCAATTCAAAAGAAGTATGAATAATGTTATATAGAAAATAAATTTCTAAATAACAGGTATTAGAAAAACCTGAATACACTATTTTAAATCAATCCTAATTAAACCAAATACAAAAAATTAAATAAAAATATCGAACAAAGAAAAGTATGTACAGGACTTGAACCGGAGTCAAACATGAGACTATGTACCACATACACAACACGTCTTTCACGAATGCGCTAAACTATAATTACTAATGAACTTTTCTAAATCACTCATTTATTCGATTCGCAGTTTTATATGCACATATTCTGCGTTAGTTGAAAGTTTGTATGCGTAATTATATGCATATGTATGTGTGTATGCGCGTTTGCCTTCTGGACGGATATTAGAATGATATTTTCTCATCAATATAATTTGGATTTGATGAAAGAGATTAAAGACATATGTACATATTTTCTGTTTTGATTGATTTATATAAAAATCAGGTCATATCCAGTATGAACTATTTTATACCGAAAAGAAATTTCCATTTATGAAATACAAAAAAAAACAGTATTTTAAAGAAATTTTAATTAAAATAAACTCAACAATTTTACCAAACTTTCCTGGTTTGAATTGTAAAAAAAAAAATGTGCAAGAAAAAAAAATATCACTTCAGGACTTGAACCTGAATTAAATACGTGCCAAAAAACAAAACGAATAATTCCGCCGACTTTAGCTTCTGCACCACAAATTAACTGCCGCGCGTCCTTCTTAATCGCAAATTTATTCGCTTCGCTGTGGACATGAAATAAGTCGATTTCCTTAGTAGTGTGCCGAAAAATCTTATAAACTTCCTCAGTAGTTTGGTAAACGCAGACAAAATCTGAATTCCTGTCCTAGCGTGGTAAGTAAATATAGAAACCCTCCACTCGCGCCACTCGCGTGGTAAATATCTGCAATTCCCCACTCGTGAGGAAAGTTGAATTTGAAATTACCTTAGTTTGAATCTACAAATTAGTCCTCGAAAAAAGCTCATTTAACATTTGCTCCTTCTCATTGCATTAACATTCTCTGGTGAAAGACGTGTTGTGTATGCAGTACATCGTCCCATATTTGTCTCAGGTTCAAGTCCTGTACACACTTTTCTTTGTTCGATATTTTTATTTAATTTTTTGACGTGATAATTCTTATAATTCGATTTAACAGGCTGCACGCACGAAAAAATGTGTCATTACCTTGCTCATTAGTGTTACCTTGCTTATTGCCGTAACCTTGCTCATTTGTCGTTACCTTGAATGAACTGCAAACGAAAGCGCGGAACGAACGACAAAGCAAACAAAGCAAACGAACGGCAACGTTCGACATCTTGCTTTCTTCTACTTAAGTGAGCGTATATATGTATGTATATGCGCATATGTACATATATAAATTCACGTATTTGTGTTTGCATATGCCTTCTTATTGATTATTATTAATTTGATTTACTTAAAGTATTTAAAATAAAACCAAGTTTCTTAATAATACCTGTTGTTTTAATGTTATTATTATTAATTTTTTTATTATATGTGAAGGAAAAAATGTATGGTAATATTTACCACATACCTTATTAAGAAATGTTGTATACTAATATATGTATATAAACATGCATATACATATACAATTTCGCGCAATTTTCAAAAAGAATAAATCTATATGTAAAGATGCATACAAATCATATGGACATATCAAATATACGAATCTATTCCGTACGCAAGCAAAAGTAAGCTAATGTGCTTGAACTGCAAGCGAGAGCGCGGAACGAACGACAAAGAGCACAATCGGTCCCCGCGTTCGGCAACGTTCGACATCTGGCTCTGTCCTACTTGAGTGAACATATACATATATGTATGTACATGCGCATTTGTATATAAATTCACATATTTGTATTTGCATATGCCTTCTTCCTGTGTGCATGGTAATGAACCAATTCTCTGTTGAGAATAAACGATGATAGGAAAAATAGGAAATGAAAGGGAGTGTTTCAAGTGTAATGTGTCTTGAGAAAGTCAAATCGATGATGATGCCTCTTAGTGTTGTTGACTTATTAACGTCTGATGCACAATCGAAATTGAAGATATCTTTCATGAATTTGATAAATGTTTCGTCATTTTTCACGTTTGTGTAAATGTAACTTGACCTATTCCTCCTCCTCTATATCCATACAAAATATCTATCAAACAAATGAAATTAAAATTTTGTTTTGAAAATTGCAACCATTCCCTCAATATTTTCTTATGACGTTGCCACGTTAAACTATCGTCAGTAAACCGACTTTACAGACAACCTCTTTTTTTATTTGGTTTAATTACAATTGATTTAAAATAGTGTATTCAGGTTTTTCTAATACCTGGTATTTAGAAATTTATTTTCGATATAACATTATTCATATAATACTTCTTTTGAATTGATTTATATGTAAAACAGCCATAAAGGCAATCATTTGAATATGCATTCCTACATTTAATCTCTTCAGTCAAATATGAACTACGAAAATTGGCATATGGGCGGCTCGTTTTATGAATGAAATTGAAATATGAGCTCGAACTTATGAATGAACATTTTGTTTTTGTTCTAAATTGTTCAGCGCCGTCGCTGATAGAATCATGGCCGCTGCGACTGCGTCTACGAATGTATTTTGTTTTTGTAGTCGCTAGGCTTAGATTTTAGCTTTGGGCGACATGCGCATGTGAGGTATGTGATTTTGTTGTATTCTAGAACATTTTAGAATGTGTGGTGGCAAAGCGGCCATCGCGTTGCGCTTGCTGTTGCTTTTGCGTCTATCAAAGTATTGTGTTTTTGTAAAAACAATTTTAGGAATATCGACTGGTGAAAGACAAAAGTACACGGAAGCAATAAGGCAGCGCTGTGCTCGCGCATATATACATGAATGTATGAACGTGCATGGATGTAGTAACATATGAATACAATTATTTTGTAGGAAGTTTAGAAGGCAAGTAGGTATATACGTATGTATATATGCTAGGACATAAAGTGGGTATATACACATACATAGAGCAGAATTGTTTTTGAACTTGTTAGGAAGAAACTCGTTCACTAGTGCGTATGTGTATTTGATTTCTTGTAAGAATGTGATGTGCTGTGACATGTGCACATACATAAGTCAAGGTTATTGGGCATACATGTACATATGTATGAAAGGAAGATGATGTTCTTGCGCTTGTGCATTATTGTTTTTCATATACAAATACATATCTACGTCGACATCACAAACCTTTTGTTCACAACGCATGCGCAGAAATAAACGCTCTGCGTATTTATCCTCCCCACGTGACTCGCCATCAATTCTCGGCGGAATTTTTTTTTTTCGTTTTTAAATTTTTTTATTTTTTTAATGTAATCGTAAAAATTGTAATAAATTTTATGTATCCGCTTATCATTTCAAAAGTATTAAAATGGTAAAAAAATAAGCAGTCGAAGAAATAAACGCACCGCCTATTTTTCCTCGCCACATGTTAGACTCGATTTCAACTCCCGGCGCAAACTTTTTTTTATTAATTTTTTTTTAAATTCGTTTTTTTTTAATGTAATTGAAAAAAAAAATTATGTAATAAATTTTACGTATTCGCTTATTATTACAAAAATACGAAAATAGTAAAAATTTAATTGGTTTAATGTCGAGGTGAGAAATGTGTTTTGTGTTGAGGTGAAAGATGTGTGGTGTTTCTAATTTTTGTGTGGGGAAAAGTCAGTGAGGTGTCTATAAACTCGGAGTGCTAAATTTCCTTATTACAAATCTTTAAAATCTCAATTGTACTAAAAAAAGCTCACAGTAACGTTTGCACCTTCTAATTGCATTAACATTCTCTGATAATACAATACCGCATGCAAATACGGCAAAATATCTAGGAATGACCTTAGATGCTAAGCTGAGATGGAAAGCACATGTCAAGAAAAAACACGAGGAGTTAATTCTTAAGTACAAGAAAATGTATTGGCTGTTAGGCCGACATTCTAAACTCTCTATTTATAACAAAATACTTTTATACAACCAAATACTGAAACCAGTGTGGCCATATGGCACACAGCTCTGGGGCTGCACCAGTGAAAGCAACAAAAACATCATTCAACGATTCCAAAATAAAGTATTACGTGACATCGTTAGAGCGCCGTGGTACATTCGTAATTGCAATCTACATAAGGATCTTAATATAGACACCATTATGGATATCATAAACAAATTCGCAAATAAACATAAAGATCAATGATGAAGCAGCCAAACTAATTGTAACTGATGACCTCAGGAGAAGATTAAAAAGGACGAAACCGCACGATCTCTCTTCATAAAATTTTGTCTTTACTTGAGATGTTTTAATTTAATTAAATATATGTAAAATGAATTGCTTATTAGTTTTGTTAACTAGATTGCAATAGTAATAAAAGAAAAATAATAAAAAAAAACAAAAAAAATTCGGTATATGAACCATCGCCGTACAACCAAATATGCGTAAATGATTTAGATTCGGTTTTACACCGGACCATATTTCTTCCGGACTTCGAGAATTGCCTCTACATGGTATTCGATTTACCAGGTAGGCTGCTGTATTTCCAGCTTCTGCCCAGAATTTGTTTTCCAGGTCAGAATCTATCAACATGCACCTGACACGCTCAATCAATGTACGGTTCAATCGCTCAGCCACACCGTTTTGTTCGGTAGTGTATGGAGCGGTATTTTGATGAGCAATACCACAATCACTCAAAAACTTGCTCATTGCAATATTCAGTGCCGTTATCTGTTCTTAGCCCCTTAATTTTACGGCCACACTGTTTCGACTTCGCTCTTGATTTCTTTAAGTTTCTTAAATAAAGAGTGGTTACATTTTAAGGGCCGATGTTGAATGTAAACCACACCTAAACGTAAAACTTTTTTGTGCATTTCATTTGACATTTTTCAATTTTAAATCGATTCAATTTGAAAAATGGAAAGATACACAATTGAGCAACGCGTTAAAGTTATTCAAGGTTTTTAAGAAAACGGGTGTTCGAAGAAAATCATCTTCAGTGATGAGGCACATTTTCACCTCAGTGGATTCGTCAATAAGCAGAATTGCCGCATTTGGGCGATCGATAATCCAAGATTGATTGCCGAAAAACCAACGCACCCACAAAGAGGGACTGTTTGGTGCGGTTTATGGGCCGGCGGCATCATTGGGCCGTATTTTTTTTCAAAATGAGGCCAGTCAGGCAGTTACTGTAAATAGTGTTCGCTATCGTGAGATGATAACGAACTTTATATGGCCAGAATTTTAAGATATGAATGTGGACGATATGTGGTTTTAACAGGATGGTGCCACTTATCCCACATTGTAACGAAACAATGGCTCTTTTGTGCGAAAAATTTATTGGCCGCCAGGTTCATGTGATTTGACACCGTTGGACTTCTTTCTTTAGGGTTATTTGAAAGAAAAGGTGTACGTCGATAAGCCAGCAACAATTCAAGAGCTAAAGGATGAGATAATTCGGCACATTAACGGCATAGAACCTCAATTATGCCTCAGCGTCATCGAAAATTCGGACCATCGGATGGGGGTGTGCCGCCGAGGCCGCGGCGGCCATTTGACCGATATTTTGTTCCATACGTAATTGAGCCATACCAATATTATCATAATAAAGAAAATTGACAATAATTTCCTAAAAAATTTTATTTTATTCAAAATCAACACCGGCTCTTGAAACTTAACCACCCTTTACATCAGATTTGCCCACGATTGGTATAGCAAAAACCTTTCGTGAAAAATCATTAACTAAAACCAATAAAAATCTTGCACCGCTGAACGACTTCATGCTACTCGGACCAAGATCGTCGGATGTCCAATAAATTATGTACTCGTGTTCCAGTAGATTTATCAGTTGTCCTAGTCTGTTTACCCTTACACCATACAATACACGTTTCATTCTTTCAATTCGTTTCAATTCTGTACTAGTTTCATGCTCTGTTTACAAATGTGTGCTAGCCTACGATGCCAAAGATCAAAACTGTTTATCGCTGTCATTGCTCTTCCAACTGGAACTTTTTCGAAGTCTAACTTATACATATCGCTATCGGCATGCGCTGTTGGATTAATTCTCCCTTCGAATCGAAAATATTACACATATTGCCTTCGAACACCACCCTTTTGTTTTGCTTTGTCATTTGTCGCACTGAAAAAAGATTAACGCAAAGGCTAGTTTTAATTTATATGTTTAACAAATAAAAACACTTTCTCATGTTCGATGAACTATTATACGCATAGGACGCACCTTTATTTTACAAAGATCATATGATGACCAACTCTAGGTTTGATGAACAAAAGAATTTATGCTAAAAAGCAATGAGTGAGGAAACAGTTATTATAGGCATAGTTATGAACAGTAATGTATTCAGCAATTCATGTAAGGCAAATAAAGAATATATGTAAGGGAGAATGGGGAGTTGTGAGGCGGGTTTTGTTTTTGGACCCGTATTACTCAAAATCTTAATATTCTGCATATGTCAACGATGGAATCTTTAGTCAATGAATACTGGAAGCTATTGGTATGGCCTATTTAACAAAACTACAATTTTCCTTAAAATTAAAATTGTACTTATATAATAATATAAAATATAATACAAAATACAAAAATGTGGGGAGTTGTGAGACACCATGGTTTAAATCAATAAAAATGACTTATTTTAGTTGTTAGTTCTTTATTAAGATGAAAAATAAAAAAGAAAAGACAATTGTTATAAAAAAGTGTATGATGATTCACAGTGAGAACATGTATAATAACCAGTTCGTAAATTGGCACACTTTAGGTGCACAGCTCGATCGAATACATTGCAATGAATGGAGTTGTTTCTGCTTAACTTTTTCGGCATTGCACCTTTGCAGATGATGCAAAAATCTTCTTCTTCTTCAAATTCTGATGAACTTGAAATTATTGCTGCTGATGTGCGTTAAAACGTCGAAAAAAACGGTGTCTCACAACTCCCCAAATCGTTTTTTTTATACATGGCCGCGTAGTCATAAAGACATACATAGAACGTTCATGCCCAAGTGAATGTGTAAATTCAAAGCTAATAGGACAATTAATAATTTGTATATATTAACATTTGCAATTTGCTTCAACAACTGATCGAATGTATTGCAAAACAAATGATGAAAAAAACTTACCGAGAAATTCCAAAACACAGTAACTGGAGAGACGCGTCGAATGCGTGTAAATATGACCAATGCTAGCTGAAAAGTGAGATCGCATCGAGAACACTTGTTGACACTTAAAATCGAATGTAAACAAATGAATAATGCCGAAAGGTAACAATGTCTCACAACTCCCTATGTCTCACAACTCCCCATTTTCCCCTATATATATATTATACAGAAAGGGAATTCAGTAAATCCTACATTATGAGTGCATGTTCATACACGTATGTATGTGTTTATAATATATTAGAAGAGTATAGAAAGCGCAATACCCAACAGCTAGGAACATACTCTACGTTTCGAACATTAGTTAAAAGTTGTCTATTTCTTACATTCAGAATTAGGCTAACGTCGCCTACACTTTTGACAGTTATTCGTTATTTATTTGCCAAAACTACTTCACTATCCTCTACCGCTCTCTCTTTCGAATCAACCGGCAAGCATTTGTTATATGCGACGTTGCACCTGAGTCGACATACCACGAGCTTTTGCTGCTCTGAGAGTGAAAGCACGAATTTGCTAATAGCGAATTTGAAAACATCGCCGTCTTGGTCTTACCTTCGTTTTCATTCGCTTTTTTCGACTGTATTGTCTTTACGCATGTGCCCTTCTTGACCACAATTAAAACATCTGAACTCTTTTTTTGTTAGAATTTCGGTCACCTTTTCTTTTTTGGTGATTCTTCAAATACAAGGCATTTTCCGTTGAATCTTGGCTTCGGTCAAATTTTACGTCTCGCAAGCATTAAAGATACAATGACCTCTTCATCAATGCTCAAGCTAGCATTACGCACTTTGATAGATGTCATTAACAATTCATTGACATAGTCTTGCATAGAAGAAAATTATTCCAATTTGGTCTGCACTAACTTTCTAAGCAGCTCAACTTTACGTGTAAGGTCGCTGTCCTCATATGCCGTAATCAGTGAATCCCAAGCCTCTTTTGCACTTTTAGCATTTGCTATGTGTGCAAAATTACACGGTTCGACCATTAGCGTAATTTCCGCCAGGTCCGTTCATCGGTATCCTTTTCTTTAACGTCTTGTACGTCAGCCTCTGTTACCTTCCAACAGTTTTTTAGCACCAATTACGATTTCGGGTGCCTCTTCCAGACGTCGAAATTTTCTCGGCCACGTAGCCGCTCAAATGAGAAATTTAACACCCCGGTCGCCATTTTTTTTTTTTAATTTGCAAAAGGCCCATAACCTGTTGAGCTGAGATAAAAAAGGCACGCGTGGTTACAACGTAAGGTGACGACTACTTTTACTTAGTAAAAGAAATGGTATATATACAATGGAATAATGGAAAGAAGAAAAGTAAAAGCGAGAATTGCCAGATTTGTATTATTTTACAATAATGCTTTACCAAACCAAGAAGCCAAAACCATTGCTGAGGTTCTTGTGCAGAACTTGGTGTGACTTGGTTTGGAGTAATGGTAATGGTTGTACGGGTTGGGCTAATGCCTATATACATTGCGACCAGAATGATCTATTGTGCGCCCCTAATTACTTAATTATAATTATTTAGTATACCGAGGAGTCGAATCAGCTCCTAAGGAGGGAGCAATTGTAGTAGTTCCTATAGTAGGTTCGAGCTCAGGATTCTGTGTCTCCTGTGGCCTAATGCTTCACAGTTCGTGATTAAGTGTTCCATAGACTCCTCTTCATCACAGCAGAACCTGCATGATCTTGTACTAAATAACCTTATTGTGTTAAAGTGTTTATTACAGGCAAAATGACCAATAAGTACTCCACATAGTAATCTGAGGCCCTTTTTATCTAGGATTAGAGCAGATTTTTCGCTGTTTACGTTGAAGTTAAAAACCTTTTTGGAGTGATTAAGCCCGATTGTGCCATTCCAGTGTTCCCTTATTTCTGTTTGGATCCATTTTTTGGTTTCCTGTTTCATATTATTTTCGTTAAAGCCGAAAAATGGGGTTAGTTCAATAAATAGCTCTTCTGTCCCTTTTTTGGCATACAAGTCTGCCTTCTCGTTTCCTTCGTGTCCCTCATGCCCTTGTAGCCAAATCAGTGAGACCTGATTATGAGTGGCCAATTTGTTGAGTGCATTGTTACACTCTGTGAGGACTTTTGACTTGAATGTGAAGCTCTTCAAGGCTTTGAGAACCGATTAGCGGCGCGAAAGTATTTCAATTTTTACTTTCTCGAACCCTCTTTTGGATATGATTTCCACTGTTTTCATTATGGCGAAGAGCTCCGCATGGAAAACCGTGGTATCTGTACTTAGTGTTAGGGATTTGTGTGTTCTAGGCCCCACTATTTCTGGTCCTACTTTTTGGAGCGTTTTTAACCATCTGTGTACCATTTTTGTGAGTCATCATTTAGCCATGTTGGGTTAGTGTTCCACTCTTCCCTAGACGGGAAACTTGTAGCTTATATATAGAAAGGAAAGTTTGTCTCTAAGTCATCGATGAACTCAGAAAGTACTGGACCGATTATTATAAAAATTGATATATACATGTGTTTTTCCACGGAGAAGGTAGAATATGTTGTAGAATATGCTCATTGATGCCACTCGCCACCAGGTGGCGCTGCAGAGTAGCAACTTCTTCATAAAATTGAGCACGGGTACCGTGTGGTCATTCGCCAGGGTTATACTGAATGTTGAACCCTGTTCAAGATATTGAGGTGTCCAGTAAGATCTCCTGGTTTAAGTTTTTCTTTCATATGAAAAGAGAGTGCTTACATAGTAGCTTCCTCTTGTATTGCTAAATATGGCGGAAGTAAACTTAAAAGTGCTTCCATGCCAGCAGTTGGGGTAGCTCTCATGGCCCCTGTTATGCTAAGGCACGCCAGCCTTTGTAGTTCACACAGTTTTGATATAGCAGTAGTTTGATTTGTTTTAACTCACCATATCAAAGCCCCATATAGTGCAAAAGTCTTACCATTTGGGTGTAGATCCAAAAGGTCATTTTAGGGTTCAGACCCCAGGATTTACCTAAGAGTTGTTTTGTTGTCCAAAGGTTTTTCGTTGTCTTTTTTATTACTGAGCTGAGGTGGGCCTCCCAAGTGAATTTTTTATTCAAGATGATTCCTAGATATTTTACCTCTTCCTTTAGAGGTACCTCTATTCCATTTATTCACAGAGTGGGTATATTTAGAACCCTTTTCCTGGTAATTGGGACAATAGTGGTTTTGGAAGGGTTGATTGAAAATCCCTCTTTTCTACACCACTCCCTGGTTATATTTAAGGCATCCTGCATTAAGTCCTTTATGTTCCTTTCGCGGCTGCCTTTAATTATCACCGAAATGTCATCTGCATACCTTATTGTTTTATACCTTTTCTTGTTAAGGGCTTGTACCAAATCGTCAGCCAGGATAGACCAGAGCAATGGCGATAGTACCCCTCTTGTGGACATCCTTTCGCGGCTGTAACTCTTAGGGTAACTTGCCGCAGAGAGGCTGTGATTATCCTTTGGTTTAGCATGTTGCTTGCCCATTTAACAATTGGTGGATCGGCTCCCCTTTTGGAGAGTGCCAGTTCTATTGCTTGAAATTTCACGTTATCAAATGCACCCTCAATGTCCATAAAAGTCAAGTCTATATCGCGAACAATTGTGTGTAGTGCTGTAACTGTGGATTTCCCTTTTTGATATGCAAATTGCAGTTTATGTAGTGGGGTTATCGAGATAACCACCTCTCTTAGGCAACAGTCCAGTAGCTTTTCTATCGTTTTCGACATGAAAGACGTAAGACTGATTGGCCTATAGGATTTTGGAGATTCAGAAAGCTTTTTGCCTCCCTTTGGTAGGAATAATACCTTGGCCTCTTGCCAAATCTTAGGGACATAACCCAAACTAAGACTTGATCTGAATATTTGTACTAGAATTTGTATTAATTTCACAGTGCCCTCTCCAAGGGCTGGAAAAGTACCATCTGGTCCGGTTGATTTGAGAGGTTTGAACGAGTTGATTGCCCACACTACCTTTTTGTAGTTTACTACTCCTTAGAAGGTAGGATTTTTTGACCTTGATCAGTGACACAGGTTGCGTTAAGCCTACAGTCGGGAATGTGAGTTCTTAGAAGTAGCTCTAGTGCTTCGTCGAAACTGGTTGTAAAAGTACCATTCGGTGTCTTTAGTGTGCCAATTGGATTTTTCACTCCTTTGGTCAGTGATTTTTAGATTCTTGCCGTGGCTGGGACATCGCTTCAGTTCCTCACAGAACTTTCTCCATGAGTTCCCTTTTTGATTTCCTCAGTTCCTTGTTATACAATGTTAGGGCTTTCCAATATTCATGCCATATTTGATATTTCTTTGCGTCGTTAAATTTTGATCTTGCTAGTAGACGCAAATTTGCAAGGTTTTTGTCTTGAGTGGACTACTTTCATGATATGAGGATATGATGGAGTCAGTCAGGTTTGCAGCTGATGTATCCAATTCCTCTGTCGATTTTATAGGAAGCATGCTTTTGGTTAGTTTGTATTCAAGTGAATTTTAGTATTTGCTGCAGTTAGTAGCCTTGGGACTTCTGTACAGCATTTCGCTCTTAACTGGTCCTTTGATTCTAAAAATATTATGTTTATGCTCAGATTTTCAGTCCTCATCGGAGACTCTCCAGTTGTTGATCACATCAAGTGAGTGGTTACTGTGAGTGTCAAGTCAAGAACCTCTATTCGTATAGCCCTTGTTTACAATAGCTAGATTTGTTTGTATTAAAAACTCTAGAAGTAACTCACCTCTTTTGTTTGTGTCTGTACTCCGCGGGTTGTGTTGTGAACATTTGCTTCACACCCTATTATTAATATCTTGTTGTTTGTCTTACAGTAGCTCACTAAGCCTATGATATTTGGCGGTGGTACTACGTCGGCTTCCCTGGGAAATAGGCTAAGGCAATAACGACTTCTTGCTCCTTTCCATCAAAGTCCACTTCGACTAGTTCGGTGGCCGTCGTCATCCATAAATTCATTAAATGGCAAATGTTGGTGTCTATGATAAGCGCAGCCCTTGGATTGACTACGCCCACATCATAGTGCTGTGTGGCCATTGGTATGACCTCTGTTTAACCAGGGCTTCTGTATAAGCCCTAAGTTGAAGTTTCTCTTGGCAAACCTCATGCCAAGTTCGACCGATGTGGCCTTAGCGTGATAGAGATTTGCCTGGATACACTTCATGTATTGGCTATCGGGTTAGGGTTGCATGGAGCGATTTCGTTTTCTGCATCTAACTCCACAGCTTCCATTTTGTCCACCAATGCATCGGAATTGACGGTTTCAGCCTTCAGCTTGAGTCGCTTGACTGAAACGGTAGTTTACCCTTTCGTTGTATTCCATCAAACTGGCTGCTGATTTCTGGTCTACTGCTAGAACCAGTGTTATGTTTGAGCCTCTTTCAACTCTTCTTAGTGTACGCCAGATGTAGACGTGGAGGCCTTTATTTTGCCCCTGCAAAAAGAATAGTACCTTCAGGGTTTCCAAGGACTGGTAATTGGAAAAATAATCCACAGCGATCCGTGGGTGAGGCATCTTTGATTCCTCTGTGGTACACAGTGTCGCACCCTCTCATGGTATCGCGTCAGTGATAGCCGCTTTTAACCAGTCCGCGGAAGCGCCATGCTTACAGTGCAGGACCATGTATCCAGCTTTATGGACCGCACTGAAAAATGCCAGTTTTATGTTCTGGTCTTTCTCTCCAGTATTTTCCCAAGAAGTAACGAATTTCATTCGGGTATGTGAGTGGACGTGCCTGACTTGTTCTCTAGATAAAATAACTATTTAAAACAATATTAAAGTGTTAAATTAAACTAAAAGTTACCGTGACTGATACCAACGATTGGAGAGCCGTCCTGGACATCAAATTGGAAAAAAAAACAGAAACATTTTCGGGAGAGCGGCCGCCAGCTGTTCTTGTTAATCAAAATAAATTACTGGTGTGGCGCGCCATCTATGCGCTATCAAATCTGTAATTAATATCAAACTATTTATCGACGATCGATAAAAATGAGTTTACAAAGAACGCCTCCACCAGGCGGTGGAAATACGTCCCAAAATCGAGCCACTATTAATGAACTCGCCAAAAAACTAGAAAAAATTGAAGAAATGTGTAAAAACCTTTCAAAAGAAATAATCGAGCTAAAAGCTGAAAATTCGAAACTTAAATCCGTCCAATCAAAGGATTTTCAAACCAATGATATAGCACACTTCTCAACTGATGAGGAAGAACTTACTCGCGAAACCGACTGGATTTTGAAGAAGAGAACAGCAAAGAAGAGAAAGGCAGAGTCATCTCCGGAATTTTCTAAAGCAAATGATGAAGACCTCTTGCCGTCTAAACCAACTAAAGGAAACACTCGCCCACCACCTATTATGGTATCTGGAGATTGAAATTACCAACAGTTATATAATTAACAAAACCTGAGTCGAAAGACCATTTTTCGATAAAACTCTTGAATAATGGAGTATATAAAGTCAACACTTTTTCAATTGAAGACTATAGAAAATGATCAACGACTTTTTCCACTAAAAATATTTCCTGGTACAGTTTTGAGAACAAACAAACGCGGCCAATTAAAGTTGTAGTTAAAAAACTACACCATTCCTGTGAAGCTAAAGCAATCATAGAAGCTTTAAGAAAACAAGGGCTTAATGCACTAAGTGCTCACAATAAACTAAAATGGAAAACCAAGGAGCCCTTAGATATGTTTCTGTTAACATTCGAGCCCACGGAAAATGTAAAAAAGATATATGAAATTAAAACTATTTTAAACTCAGTTGTCTCGATCGAACCTGTGAAATCATCAAATTTGATACCACAATGCAAACTATGTCTATTCTACGGTCATACACAAAACTATTGTGGTAAACAGCCAAGATGTGTTAAGTGTGCAGGAAAACATAAAAGCATTGACTGCAATAAACCCGAAAAAGAAAAACCAAAATGCTGTAACTGTAAGCCCATTGAGCCAGTTATAGAGGGTGTGTAGTACCAAAAGAACTACAAAAAATGCGCAGTCAAAAAGTTGGACAGGAAAAGAAAAGAACTTTCAGCTCCCTATACAACGAAATCCAACCAAATTAATGAAGAGCATTCTGAGAAATCAATGGCTTGCAATTATATATTAAAAAAACAAACCCCAAAGCCACTTACTTCGCACATGTTGTAAAACAAAAAACTACTAATAGCACAGATACTACAGAAACTAAATCAGCAAATGGATTTCAATAAAGCACTGGAAATACGCTTATCTAAACTTGAGATATTCTTATCAGAAACTAACCATGTCTAAAACCCTAAAAATACTACTATGGAACTCGAATGGACTACTAAAGCACAAAAATGAGTTGGAGATCGTACTCAATTCGAAAAAGTTGATGTCTGTATGATATCTGAAACGCATTTCACAACGCAATCATACATAAAAATTAAAAACTATGAAACCTATCATGTGATTCATCCAAGCAATTTTGCCCGAAGTGGTAGTGCAATAATAATAAAAAGCTGCATCGAGCACTTCGAAGAAGAAAAAGTTTCTGATGATGACTTCCAAATTACAGCAGTAATCATTAATGAAGATCAAAACCCCCTTTCGCTTATCGCACTATACAGCCCCCCAAGATACCAGATCAAATGTGAACAATATTATAAACTATTAAAAGATATAAAAATAGATTCATCATGGGTGGAGACTTTAACGCTAAAAACGTATACTGGGGTTCAAGACTAACTACAACGAAAGGAAGAGAATTACATAAGGCAATGCAACTTGCTGCAGTAAGTGGCATCAAACACGAACACCAATAGATAAAACTAGGCTAAACAAAATGGCCAAAGACCTTAGTCGGAAAATATAGAAATTTAAAAATGATGGTTTTCTCGATACTTTCATTCATTGTCCAACGATCTTCGTGTGGATTACTCTTTATGGGAATGCACAAAGTACTTAAAAAGGCCACAAATGCACTGCCCTCCTCAAGATAAAAGAAGGAAAATGGGCTAATAACAGTTCCCAGAAAGCAGAACTATATGCAGATTATCTAGCTGATATTTTTACACCTCATGAGGCAACATCCGAAAGCCTGTCTACATCCGTGCTCGAAGAGTTTGAAGAAATTCCCCGAGTCACGAGCGCCGAACTAAAAAGAGAAATTAAAATACTAAAAAATAAAAAGTCCTCTGGTTTCGATATAATCACTGCAGAAATACTCAAGCAGATTTCACCTAAAAGCATCCAAATTCTCACTAGCATAATGAATTCTTCTTTCAAGTTTCATTATGTTCCTATTCTCTGGAAAACTGCGGAGGTTATTATGCTCCAAAAATCAGGTAAGCCTGGACACGAAGTTTCATCGTATAGACCTATATCACTCCTACCAGTGATCTCAAAGCTGTTGATTAAACGACTCCATAAAATAATAGAACGAAAAAAAATAATTCCAACACATCAGTTTGGTTTTCGACCAGGTACACAGGATCACGCACGAAATAGAAAAAGCACTCGAAAATAAAAAAAAATATGCTCTGGCGTATCCCTCCATGTGGCAAAGGCATTCAATAAAGTTTGTCACACAGGATTGCTTTTTAAACTAAAATTAATACTTCCTAAGCAATACTACGAAATCTTGGAGTCGTACTTATCAGATCGCTATTTTCGAGTCAAGCAAGATGATGCTTATTCAAGTCTTCGACTAATAAATGCATGAGTACCTCAAGGCAGCGTTCTTGGGCCTCTGCTGTACCTTATCTTTACACATGACCTACCGTCTGATCCTAATTGAGTCACAGAACGTTTGCAGATGACACCGCCTTGATTGCAGTTGGCGACACTGAAATCGAATCGACAGCCACATTACAAACCCCGTTAAATAAGATCTGCCAGTGGACTATTACATGTTGTGATAGATGGAAGACACGCTTATAGTGTATTAGATGTACGTACGATCCGAGGAGCCAACATCGACTCGGATCATTACCTTGTTGCAGCCAAACTGCGCACACGCCTCTGTGCAGCAAAAAACGTACATCTACCTACGCAAAGAATGTTCGACATCGAAAAGCTGCAATCACAACAGACAGCCAGAAGATTCGCCACTCGACTCTCACTCCTGCTCTCGGAGAGCACTGCCCAACACACCGGCATGCGCGAGCAATGGAGCAACATTTCTCGTTCCCTACGTACCGCCGCCGAAGAAGAAATCGGATTCCGGCGAGCCCGAAAAAACAATTGGTACGACGAGGAATGTCATGCTGCCGCCGAAAGAAAAGATGCCGCCTATAGAGCCACGCTGCGATCGGGCGCAACGCGAGCCATGTGGGATCGCTACAGAGAGCTGAAAAAGGAAGAGAGACGTATTATCCGACAGAAGAAACGAGAGGCCGAAATACGTGAGTGCGAGGAGCTTGAGATGCTGGCCAATAGGAACAACGCCCGAAAATTTTACCAGAAAGTTCGGCGGCTTACAGAAGGTTTTAAGACCGGGGCGTTGTCCTGTAAGAACAAAGACGGCGATCTGGTGACTGACGTACAGAGCAATCTTAAATTATGGAGGGAACACTTCTCGAACCTGTTAAACGGTGACAGCTGCGCAAGTCATAGAGAATGTGAAGATCCCGATACCCCAATCGTTGACGACGGAATTGTCGTTCCGTTACCCGACCATGACGAGGTGAGAATAGCAATATCACGGCTAAAGAACAACAAAGCCGCGGGCGCCGACGGACTGCCGGCTGAGCTATTCAAACATGGCGGCGAGGAGCTGGTAAGGTGCATGCATCAGCTCCTATGCAGAATATGGTCGGATGAAAGCATGCCTGCCGATTGGAATTTAAGTGCGCTCTGCCCAATCCATAAGAAGGGCGATCCTGCAATTTGTGCCAATTACCGCGGGATTAGTCTTCTAAATATCGCCTATAAGGTTCTAGCGAGCGTATTGTGTGAAAGGCTGAAGCCCACCGTCAACCAACTGATTGGACCTTATCAGTGTGGCTTCGGACCTGGAAAGTCTACCATCGACCAAATGTTCACAATACGCCAAATCTTGGAAAAGACCCATGAAAGGAAAATCGACACACACCATCTTTTCGTCGACTTCAAAGCTGCATTCGACAGTACGGAAAGGAGTTACCTGTATGCCGCTATGTCTGAATTTGGTATCCCCGCAAAACTAATACGGCTATGTAAGATGACGTTGCTCAACACCAGCAGCGCCGTCAGAATTGGGAAGGACCTCTCCGAGCCGTTTGATACCAAACGAGGTTTCAGACAGGGTGACTCACTGTCGTGTGACTTCTATAACCTGATGTTGGAGAGCATCGTACGAGCCGCAGAACTTAATCGCTCAGGGACAATTTTTTATAAGAGCGTACAATTGCTGGCGTATGCCGATGATATTGACATCATCGGCCTTAACAACCGCGCTGTTAACACCTATAATAATGTCAGCCTTGAAATCCAACGTAGAATCTCTCTTGCCAACAAGTGCTACTTTGGACTAAGTAGGCAATTGAGCAGTAAAGTCCTCTCTCGACGAACCAAACTAACACTCTACAAGACTCTCATCATGCCCGTCCTAACGTATGGCGCAGAAGCTTGGACGATGACAACATCCGATGAAGCGACGCTTGGAGTGTTCGAGAGAAAGATTCTGCGTAAGATTTTTGGACCTTTGCACGTTGGCAACGGCGAATATCGTAGACGATGGAACGATGAGCTGTATGAGCTTTACGACGACATAGACATAGCGCAGCGAATAAAGATCCAGCTGCTTCGTTGGCTGGGTCATGTCGTCCGAATGGATACAAACGCTCCGGCTTTGAAAGTATTCGATGCGGTACCAGCTGGTGGTAGCAGAGGAAGAGGAAGGCCTCCTCTGCGTTGGAAAGATCAGGTGGAGAAGGACTTGGCTTCACTTGGTGTGTCCAATTGGCGCCGGTTAGCACGAGAAAGAAACGACTGGCGCGCTTTGTTAATCTCAGCCAAAATCGCGTAAGCGGTTATCGCGCCAATTAAGAAGAAGAAGTGGACTATTACATGGAAAATTAAACTTAACCAAACAAAATATGTACACGTAGTGTTCACAAACACTAAAATACAACATATACCACTATACGTAGATGATCAACAGGTCCCATACTCAAACTATGCGAAGTACCTACATAGGTATGATACATGACTGCAAATTTCGATGGAAAGAGCATGTCAAGAAAAAGACGCAAGAATTGGACATCAAACTCAAAAACATGCAATGGCTCATGGGTAGCAGATCAGCTCTCACGATAGAAAACAAGCTGTTAATTTACAAGCAGATACTAAGGCCAGTATGGAGTTATGGTGCGCAGCTATGGGGGTGCGCCAGTCGAAGTACGATAAACCAAATCCAGCACTTCCATCATAAGGTCCTTAGGTGCATTGTCAAAGCTCCATGGTACTGCAGAAGTTCCGACATTGAGCGCGACCTTAAAATAAACTACGTCAACCCTAAAATCGCAAAGATTGCAGTTGCCCATAAAGAAATACTAATAAACCACATCAATAAAGAAGCATTTAATTTAATTGAAACCAACGAATTAATACGAAGGCTCAGACGCACTAAACCTAGCGATCTCATACCTCGATAGAAATGATGTATGTCATGCATGAGTGCAAATTGTGTAATGTTATCATAATTAAGTTGTTTTTTAGTCATTTGTAAGTACTTATGAACTAGTTGCAATAAAAAATTAAAATTAAAAAAAATTAAAATTTTCCCAAGAATAAAGTACTGGATGGAGTCCATTTGCTCTGTTGTTAGGAGCGTATCGGAATAGTCCCTTGAGAGCACTGTCATTTTTACACCTGTTACTATATCCTTATATGAGGCAGAGGACTGCCTCTTCACGGATGTGTTGGCAATGTTTGCTGCTTGTTTTGCAGCGGCTGTTGCTGTTATTGCTGCGGTCTTGGATGTAGACGGTTTATCGTCTTTAGCCCGCTTCTTCGAGGTAGCCTCTGATGGTGTCTGTTCACACGACCTCAACCGCTTTGGTTTAGGTCTTATGCCATCTGGGCATTACGCATTGGGAGCAGAGCTTTCGCATATGCCTCCTCTCTGCTGAGCCCTTTTTAAGGAGATAAATGAGCCTCTTTTTGCCTGCCCTGCTCAGTTTTTTGGGTTGTTCGACTGTACCTGTGCCGATGGTGCGCTGTTTAGGTGTTTCAGCTGTTGAGGTCACACCTAAATTGCTTGCCTAAGGTATTTCTGTTTCTGTGGTCCCGCCTTTGGGGTCTTGATTGACGACCACTTGACTCGCTCAATTTGAGGGCTGGTCCTCCTTTCTTGATTAACGTACTGGGTCCTCGAATGGTGAGCTATTATGGCTGTTCTCGCCATTTTCGTTTTTGTTTTTATTTGTTTTAATTGTGTCCATTATGGTCCCATGAATAAAGGGGAACGGTTGGTCCGCTGCGGCAGTGCCCTCGTAACGCAGTAAGGCACTTATTGAAATGGAGCCTTGCCTGGGCGCTGCAAATTCGCATAGACTAGGTACCCCTAGCCACTCAACCATCGGCATCTGCTCTTCCACCTTGGATTGGGGATTTGTATAGAATTTACTCTGCCTAGAATTTAGTCGCCTCTTATGACAGGTATACCTTACCTCCGGCAAATTCTAACCCCTGACCCGCTGGGGTTTGGAGTACCTACTGAGTTGAATTCAGAGCAAGAAAGAAACTTGGAGTCCGCAGTATTTTAACAGATGCGTTGCTTGTTGGGAATTAAGCAGACACGTACAATACCCGCAATTGAATGGAGTGTTAGAAAGGCACTCTGGAGGAGCCTTTTCGAAAGGTAGTGGGAAAGTGCCAACGAAATTGGGATAAACACATTCAAATGTTCCTGGTGGCCTATCGCTGGCCAATTGCATGGAAGGACCATCTTTGAGGGTGGTTTAAGGCTTCGTGGTGTTTTAACGTTCGCCAAAAGTTTCACTTCTTCAAAGGACGATGGTAGTCGTTGCGAAACACTACAGGGTGACATTGATGAATTACACAGCTAAAGAGTAAGAAGATGAAGGATAGATTTGACCGTGCTGTGAGCTCCGAAGGATTTTGGTACTTCTTTATAATCCGCAAAGAAAGAAAAGTGCTTCTCCAAAACTGCAAGCGTCCTGGGAACGTCCATACAAGGTGATTAAAGAATTGATTGATGTGGTGTATCGTATATACATATATACATGTAGAAATTGGCTCCAGTTGGATCGAATCCATATGAATTTCACGTGGCCATTCCAGTGAAGTGAGGAAATTCCTAAAGTTTTCGCAAATCAAAACTAAAATAGTGCAAAAAATAAACGTTAAACAGTGAAAAAGTGCTAATTACCCCATAGTGCGGTTGAATATCATTGCCGCAATAGCTGAACATAGTAAAGACATACAAATATAATAAAAAGCAAAACAAAAAAACTTCAATTTTGCACAATAAAAAAGCTGACTCATAGCAGAACGTAAATAAGTTAAAAAAATAAAGCATTACTTTAGTATTTGGTCGGAGTTGCCAAAGAACATTTTACAGCTAATAATAAAAAATAAAAATAGCTTAAGCACAAAACCCGAAAAATTAAAAACATACTCCTAATGGATGTCTGCCGTAGCCGAATGGGTTGGTGCGTGACTACCATTCGGAGTTCACAGAGAGAACTTTGGTTCGAATCTCGGTGAAACACCAAAATTAAGAAAAACATTTTTCTCATAGCGGTCGCCCCTCGGCAGGCAATCCGATCTCCAAGTGTATTTCTGCCATGAAAAAGCTCCTCATAAAAATATCTGCCGTTCGGAGTTGGCTTGAAACTGTAGGTCCCTCCATTTGTGGAACAACATCAAGACGCACACCACAAATACGAGGAGGAGCTCGGCCAAACACCCAAAAAGGGTGTACGCGCCAATTATATATACATATGTTTATAATGGAGGCAATATAAACCAAAAACAACAAAAGCCGCAGAAGCAATTTCAACGAAAACACCAAAACAAACCAAAAGGCACTGAATTGCGGCAAAATTTGCAACAAATCCTACAACAAGCAGCACAACAACAACAAATTGCACAACAAGTGAGTCCACCTCTCCCAATCACCTCTAACTCAACCCCAAACTCCCAAACAGCTCAAAATAATACAAAGCCAAGCTACAGGAGCAGATACAGCAGCTACAGCAACAACTGGAACTACTCTATAAACAACAGGACCTCGCCCCTTACCCATCGACCAGCAAGAACCCACCACGTAACGAATGGAAAATCGTCGAACCAAAAACAAACTTCGTGATAGCCCAGATAAGCTGAAAACCTCTCGAAAGCAAGCCAAATGCGATGAATTCTGGCTCGGTAGCACTGAACTCTCTCAAAGCAGATTTCCCTCTTTACAAGTTCACGAAGAAGAACATAGCTCTAAACCTCCAGGCCTCCACCAATATTTGTTGACAAAGTCAACAATATTTCACCGTTGATGAAACTCTTCGCAGAAACTTCTCTTGGCTCTTACGATCTAAAGCCCAGTAAGCAAGTAAAAATACAAGAATTCTATAGGACTATTGAATACTTATTAGAACAGATTAGAACAGAAAAGCACTGAACTATATACGTATAAGCTCAAAGAAAAGAGAAATTTCAATGTTATATTAAAAAATATGCACCCAAGAAATTATAGAAGAGCTTGGCCACACAGCGTAAAATATCTTCAACATTAAGCACAGAAACACAAAAAGACTCCCCCAATGTTCATTGTTGAGTTGAAACCAGAGTTCATAAATACTTATCATTGATGAGTAAAATATCCCTCATTCAGCTGATAAAAACTCAACTCAATGCATTTTGTTTTGAGTTTTTATTTCTGCTTAAAACCAAACAAGAGAGCATCAGTTATTTATTGAAAGAGCGAAAAAATCATTTATTAACATTCCTCTTTCGACATTCTTTTAACATGCGCTCTATGAAAGCATCAACCGAATTGAGTGTTCGCTAGCTTATTCTCTCCTCTCAGATTATTTAAAAATGATAAACTCTCTTCAACAGTAGCAATCATTTTGTATGCTCAGTGAGATTTCTTTGAAATCATCATTTTTATTACTCTTTTATATTGACACATTTTCCTACTTGAATTTCTATCGCCGTTTGTTTTATTAAAGCATTTTTGTGGCTAGTTTGCGTTTGCAAGTGTTTTGCGTGTGTAAAAAGTGTAAAAAATGGGCAGATTTTCTAGCTGTTTATCAAATTGAATGAAAGTTTATTCAAAAGTACAGATTTTGACGAACCGAACGACGATCAGTCATAAATAATATATTTAATCGACTTTCATTAAATTCAATGAACCTCAACTTTAATGAATTTTCTTTTACTTTCTTTCTTTGAAATTCTTTGAAATTATTTAAAAAAAATAAATGAAATAAACTTCACTATTCTCGCAAAGTATTACTTTCATTAAATAAAGCAGAAATTGGTTAGGGTATGCTCGAAATGCATATTTATAATTGAGCAATGCAAAAAGGGACAGTATTGAATATCAAATTACTTATCATTGATAAATTCATATAAACTTGAGCTCAAATAAAGATCGCATGATTTACAAAACTCGGGGGATGAAAACAAAGCGAATGCTCACAGAACGATCAGCACTCTTTGTATACAAACAAATGAGTAATAAAAGAGTGTGAGGAGTTTACGCAAAATAGATCCTCTCAATGATTTACTCAGAGAATATTTTGTATGAGTTTTATTGCTTTTGGTGATAGCTTGAAAGAGTAGGAGCGAATTTTGAGCGCTCTACGTACTCTGGTTGAAACCAAGCCCGCACATCCTCAAACCTCAACCGGTTCGATCACTGCCATCCAACCGCCCTAATACGTCCCAAAGTCACTGTCATACACACAAGTTGTAAAACATGTTCCACATAATACGAATGTTCCTTCAGCACCTCAGCCCAAAGAAGCAACATACGAGTCCTCTAGGGAAATGCGAGAAATGATCGCGCTTCTAAGAAAGTATTGCAGCAAGTCTCATCAATGATGAATCCGCTCGTTACTCTCACGACTCAAAAGTTAAGCCCTCCAAATCCATGAATAATATTATCTCGAATACCAATGGCCCATCAAAACATATATTATATTTGAAAACTCTGCTCAAATCCCACGGTATAGGTATTCTCCTGATATCTGAAACTCTCTTTACAGATAGAAGCTACTTTCAAATCCCAAACTCGAGCTCGAGGCAGTCGAAGTTTAACCAATTAAAAAGGTCATACATTTAGTTTGAAAAATTACTTTTATTCAATTCAAACTAACAAACGTGTGAAAATCATACAAAATTAAGAATCAATTTACTTTTGCTCGGTATTACCACTTTTTACCTTGACTATGTTGAGATGGTCAACAAACGAATCGCAAGGTGCCCGAATGTGACTTGCAGATAGATATTCGAATCTGGTGAATTCGAGAGTCATTGTGTGGCCGTTATGAAGTTCGGAACGTTGTTTTTTTGGTTCACTCGAGCTTTGTGAGACGGTGGCGAGTCCTGTTGAAACATCCATGGTCAGCTACCGAAATATTTGTCTGCCCACGGCTTTAACGCAACCTCCAGAGTACTTTCCCGATAATATTTCACATTTATCTTGATACAGCGGTCCAAACCCTTACCTGTGCCCACTCCTGGTGGCCAATTGATGAATCAAATTATGAACGGTCAGTCAAACAAACAATATCGTTTTGGGAGTTTACGAATTGCTCAATTTCTCATCAGGAAACACAAGTCTGACTTGTTGCTGCTTTGGTATGAGATCATGCGCCTTTTGGATCTTGTAAGGCTTGACTTTGAGATCATCTTTCAGTATACGGCGGATGCTACGGTCAGATATTTTCAGTTCTTTCGCCATTTGATTGGCACTTCGTTGGGAAATTCGCTCAAATCGCTTCTTTACTTTTTGAACCATTTCATGAGACGTTGTAGTCTTTTAATGACCGGCTCCATGACGTTTCGCAATACTACCAGTATCATTGTAACGAGTAATGGATAGACAAAAAAAGACTTTATTTACTTTAAGGTGCTCGAGTTTACGAACTGATTTTCTTTTTTCGCGTTTACTCTCGGGAAAATGCTTCCGCGTGCTTTTAATCAATACTCTAGACTGTCATTTATTCAACTAACAGACAGCTGAAGCTGCGCAAGCTGTTTGAAGTTGGTAACACTTCGAGTGCCGGACCATGCACAAGATATATCACACAATGCCCACACCGGCTCTGCTATTCTCATAAAAAGTTATATGTAGCATAACAGTTTAAACTCATTTTGCACAGAAGCTAGGCAAGCCACACGTATAGTTGTGGAGATTTCAAATGGCCCTATTACAATATCAACATTGTATAGCCCACCCAAACCTACTATCAAAACAGGAGAGTATGCAAAATTGTTTAAACCCATTGGGAACATGTTTCTAGCTGGACGACACTATCGGTTTGCAATGCTGGCCGATAGTTCCAAAATAAAAAAGAAATAAAAAATAGTTTAAAAAAACTAAAAAACACGCTTTTATTGATAATCGAACTAAAAAGTAGAAAATAAATTTTAATGACAAAGATACCCATAATGAAGTAATAGCAAATCGAACGATCAGTCATAGTCAACTACCTCAGAACAGAATTATAACAAAAATTAAGATACAAATAGAGTAATTCAAATTAGAGTTAAAAGCGTGGGATGCATTTTGCTTCACTTTCATAACCCTCTATATAGAATGATTGTAATATTTATATATCAAGCATCCCATCCCCATAATGGAAAACTTTTTCAAATTATTGCATTGTCATCGGTCCTTGATTGGTGTGCAAAATTCCAAGTCGATCAGGTTTTTAGAAGCCAGTGAAAATTAAGCTCAAAGATTCCGTTACATACATACATACAACCCGACCTAATAAAAGTGTGTTAAAAACAAAAGCAAAACAAACAAAAAATAGACATTACTGATATCTTTGACTTCCCAATTTTACCAACAATAATAAAAAATACTAGTGACCCCAAATACATTACTATTGAGTCGACGGAGCAAAATAAACCAATTTCACAATTTTCCTGCTTTGCTGTACATAAAGCCATATGTGCAGTCAGTAGCGAAATCAATACAGTGAGTGAGCTTCGTGATGGTAAGATTTTGTTGCTAGTGAAGCTTTAAAACAACTCCCGGGTATTTGTAGCATAAAAGCCAAATATCATGGTAATTTGAACTTCACCAAAGGTACAGTGTTTGCCCCTTTCTTGAACAACGTCAGTGAAACTGAAATCGTCAGTGAGCTAGGTTCACAAGGCGAAGTTGCTGCCTACAAGTTTCAAAGGAAAAATGAAAGTAATCAACATACTCCAAACGGAGTTGTGTTGCTAACATTTGACCTATACAACTTACCTGGACAACTCGATATCGCCTGGCGCAAGGTAAACGTCAGACAATACATCCCCAACCCCATGCGCTGCAAAAATTGTCAGTTGCTTGGGCATACCATCAAACATTGTAAAGGCAAAGCAGCTTGCAATAATTGCAATCTCCCCCCCCCCCACAAATCCAAAACATGCACACGTACTCTTTGCGCTAACTGCTTTGCAGATCACCCAGCCTCTTCAAACAAATGCCCTAAGTACAACCAAGCTAAGCAAATACAAACGATAAAAACAACAAAAGCAATCAAAATATATAATTCAACAGTTTCCCTGCCTTAAAATGCCCCTTCCTTTGCATCCACTCTCTCTCGCTCCACAAACAAGCAAAATATACAAGAAACCCAACACGATAACTCACCTCTAAATGACACATCTACCAACTATTCATCTACTTGCTCAAACTCTCCCAACAATCAAGAACTATCTAAAAATAATACTCAAACTCACACTATCACACCCATTGCGGTTAGTCGAAAACGAACCGATTTTAATGACTCTAGGTTCAAAATGATCGTCATTACTTACACGAATGGCTTCATGTAGAGACAATTGCAAAAAAATTGTTGAAAATTTTTTATTTTCCAAAAAACAAAAAGTGCGAAACAAGTTTTTTACTCAAAAATTCATTACTCAAAAACAACTCATTTTAGCTACTGAGCATTCAGCTCAATTGAAGTTTGAGGTGTCCTCTTGATTTAGAAAAAGTTATAAAAAAAAACAAAAATACACTTTTTGAAATATTGAAATTCGAGAAATTTAATTTTTTTTCTTTTTTGCTAAATAAAAAATTTTCAACAACCTTTTTGCAATTGTTTCTACATTAAGTCGCTTGTGTTGGTAATGACGATCATTTTGAGCCCAGAATTATTAAAATCGGTTCATTTTTGACTAAGTTATGGGCATTTAAAAAAAATGTTCCTTATATAATTAAAAAAAATCGATTTTGAGTCGAAAAAAAATTGCCGATAACTCTTGGAAAAATTTTTTTTCGGGCGAACAAAAAAATACGTGTCTCATTATTTTGACCAGAGAGCAATATATTTGAGTTACATCGAAATCGGAGAACATGACCCGAATAGCCCGGTTGAATTGAAATGGAAAGCATCTATTAACATATTATGTTCTCAATTTTACAGTGGAACATGAATGGTTTTTATAATAACTACCATGAGCTTCAGCTCTTGGTGCAGTCCCTATCCCCTTCAATAATCCTACTCAATGAAACCCATTTAGCTTACAACGTTAACGCTTTCCACACCAAACGCTATTTTACCATATTCCACAACTTGCCTTTAATAACTTCAAGTAAGCAAGGCGTTGCAATATTGATTAAAAAAAGCTTACAATTTAAGAGAATCGCCATTCAATCTACAATATCAGCAATTGCTATTGAAATTGACTTAAATTTCAAATTAAATATAATATGGGCTTATATACATACCTCCCACACAAAGCTTCTCAAATGCTGATATCCTACACTTGCTGCAACAAATCACAGCCCCCGTCATCCTTGCAGGTGATCTAAAAACATGGAGTCCATTATGGGGATCTCCATTGACAAACAATAGAGGAAAACACCTTGAAGATGCTTTGATAACATCGGATCTTGTATGCCTCAACAATGGCAGTGCAACACACTTTTCAACCCATGGTACGTTTTTGCATCTCGACCTCACCCTCTGTTCGGCATCTCTTGTCCCACTTTGCACATGGAGTACGTTAAACGACTTGCATGGTAGCGATCACTACCCGATTGCCTGCAAAGTAAACATGCAACTTCGTTCCAAATTTAAACCAAAATGCATCTTTAAAACTGACTATGCCGACTGGAGCAAATTTTCGGATTTATGTGAAAAGGCGAATACCAATATTCCGGCTTCTGTCAACATGAATAGAGAAGCAGCGCTCGTACAAAAAATAATTCGCTCCGCAGCAAATCTGTCTGTTCCGCGCACCAATAGCAGAGAATGTTAATGCAATGAGAAGGAGCAAATGTTAAATGAGCTTTTTTCGAGTACTAATTTGTAGATTCATTCAAATTCAACTTTGCTCACTAGTGGGGAATTGCAGATATTTACCGTGCGAGTGACGCGAGTGGAGGGTTTCTATATTTACTTACCACGCTAGGACAGGAATTCAGATTTTTTCTGCGTTTACCAAACTACTGAGGAGTTTCATAAGATTTTTCGGCACACTACTAAGGAAAACGACTTATTTCATGCCCACAGCGAAGAGAATAAATTTCCGATTAAGAAGGCCGCGCGGCAGTTAATTTGTGGTGCAGAAGCTGAAGGCGGAATTATTCGTTTTGTTTTTTGGCACGTATTTAATTCAGGTTCAAGTCCTGAAGTCATATTTTTTTTCTTGCAAATTTTTTTTTACAATTCAAACCAGGAAAGTTTAGTAAAATTTTTGAATTTATTTTAATAAAAATTTCTTTAAAATACTGTTTTTTTGTATATATTTCATAAATGGAAATTTCCTTTCGGAATAAAATAGTTCATACTGGATATGACCTGATTTTTATATAAATCAATCAAAACAGAAAATATGTACATATGTCTTTAATCTCTTTCATCAAATCCAAATTATATTGATGAGAAAATATCATTCTAATATCCGTCCAGAAAGCCAAACGCGCATACACACATACATATGCATATAATTACGCATACAAACTTTCAACTAACGCAGAATATGTGCATATAAAACTACGAATCGAATAAATGAGTGATTTAGAAAAGTTCATTAGTAATTATAGTTTAGTGCAATCGTGAAAGACGTGTTGTGTATGCAGTACATCGTCCCATATTTGACTCAGGTTCAAGTCCTGTACACACTTTTCTTTGTTCGATATTTTTATTTAATTTTTTTTATTTGGTTTAATTAGAATTGATTTAAAATAGTGTATTCAGGTTTTTCTAATACCTGGTATTTAGAAATTTATTTTCTATATAACATTATTCATACTTCTTTTGAATTGATTTATGTATGTATATGTAAAACAGCCATAAAGGCAATCATTTGAATATGCATTCCTATATTTAATCTCTTCAGTCAAATATGAACTACTTACATACACATATTGATGAGAAAATATTCTAATACCCAGCGATGCATCCAGAAGGCCAAACGCGCATGCACGCATATGTATATAAATATATATAAATATATACAAACCTTCAACGAACGCAAAATGTATGCATATAAAAAACAACAACTGCGACCGTCTTCTTGTCCGTCAGTGAAAAGATGGGATATGTATACCCTATGAGCAAAAAGAACCGGAAAGGTGATGTTGACTGTTTTCTTCGATTGCCAAGGCATAGTGCACTATGAGTACCTTCCTTCGGGCCAGACAGTCAATAAAGAATATTATTATATTTATCCGTTTTGAAGCCTTTGAGAGATGCTGTATGTTGCAAACGGCCGGAAATGTGAGCAAACAATTCTTGGATTTTGCATGATGATAACGCGCCATCGCACTGATCACAGAGAATACGACGAAGGAGCTGAAGGCCATGTCGGCCTGCCGGGGGTGTTTGGAAGACTGGGTTAAACGTTGGCACATGTGTGTTGCTTCAGACGGGTCATATTTTGAAGGAGATAATATAAATTTGCCTTAAATTTAACTCTGTTTTGTTTAATTTAAACATTCCCGGTACTTTTTGATCATAGGGCACATATATGCGGCTTTGCGGATAGAAATGTGTGATTCGCTGGAATTGTTCAAGGAATCTAAGTCGCATTAACTCGCGACTGTCGAACAGTTAGAAGACATATTTACATACATATAAAGGTGCAAGTTAACGCCTCCTATACCACACCACTAACCCAGTATGTAAACAATTAACCATAGATTAATAGCGCAAACCACTTCCCAATAGTGTCAAACATGTCATTGACACTTTGCTAATGGAGGAAGTGGACATCACATATCACGTATGGTCCGCTTTCAATAGAATTAAGACATACGTAGAATTAAACTAAGATTTAAGCTTCACTTATGAATGCAGTTGTAAGCAGATTCTGTATAATTATTGAAATTAATAAAGTTTGTTTTTTTAGTTTTTATCCGTTGTGCATTGCGCGACAAGCATCACAATGAAGACTCACATTTTTTAAAAAGCTTTTGTTATTGAAGCAAAAGTTAATTGGCGATCCTGCCAGGAGCTGTTTAAGTTCTGGTGGACCAAATAAATTAAAGTTGTGTAGTATAATAGCCTATAAAAAGGCAGTGCACAATTTAAATTAATAAGTACCCCTAAACCGGAAAAGGGAGAAAAAATTTAATAAACAAATCATTACAGCAATTTACAGCTGCAAAAATTATTTTTTATTGTGCCAAAGGAAGTGCAATGAAAAGATTGTGTAAAGACTAAAAAAGGAGAAAACCAAAAAGTATCCTAGTTCTAAAAAAATAATAAGAATAAAATATCGAGCAATTCTACAAAATATAATATCAAACAATTCTACAAGGAAAAAAGGCAAATGAGGAAAAACTCACTCAATTGAGGGAAAATCAAATAGAATCCATCTGTATGCAAACATTTTAGCAAGCAAATGGCATCACCAAGTTGGACCTGAAAGGATCTTCCAATAATGAGTAAGAAATTAAATAATTTTTAAGAATTAAAAGTTGTAAAGTATTAATTAATTGAGAATAAGTATAGCATATGGGCAATAGACCTAGTAGCTTAGGTTACGAGAGATTACACTATTGTGAAAAGTGTAAAGAAAACCACAAAAATTGTGTAAAAAATAAAGAAGTGATTAAAAATTTTTCAAATTTTATCAAAAATAAAGCTGGAAGAGTTGAGAAGTAGATTTGCAGATATGTCTGTAGTGAATAATAATAACAGCACGTCCAATATGGATGTTGTGTCGCGACTTATAGCTGCTAGCACCGCCTCGCTGCGTAGCGAGGTAGAACAAGTTAGACGTCAGTTGCAGGCTTTAAGTAATTCCGATAATGTTGCTGAATATGCAACAGAATCAATAGATTCAACGATCAATTGTGAGGAAAGTTTAGATGTCATAAAATCTCTTCCTGAATTTCGAGGAAAAATCAACAATTATGTTAGCTGGCGCGAGGCTGCTAACAATTCAATGTCATTGTATACTAGGGGAAGCAACAAATATTTTGCTGCCTTGACTATCTTGCCTAACAAAATTACGCAGGACGCTAACGATATTTTAACGAACCACGGTACGGTTCTTAACTTCGATGCAATTCTGAGTAGGCTAGATTTTGCCTTCGCTGATAAGAGGCCGTGTCACATAATAGAACAGGAAATGAGTGTGCTTAGGCAAGGACCTGTTACCCTAATAGAGTTCTACAACGAGGTCAATAAAAAACTGACGTTATTAATTAATAAAACGATAATGACGCACGGAACGAATTCCGCAATTACAAAGGAGTTTAATACCAAAAACAGGGAAACAGCTCTTCGAACTTTCATTACAGGTCTTAACCCTCCGTTGGACCAGATCCTCTTCACGTTGGCACCACGTGACTTACCAAATGCTCTTGTCAAGGCGCAGGAGCTCGAGTCCAATCAAATGCGAGCACAATTCGCATTGCATTTTTCAAGGAGTAATAATAATAATACAATAAACAGAAACGCTACTCAGGGCGTTCGTAGGGGTGCGAATTTTCAGAACAATTTAAGGTATCCACCAAGGAATACCCAAGCAAATGAGGTCAAACAAAATCGTCCAGAGCCAATGGACGTTGATCCATCATTACAGATCACAAATAGGCCCAAACCGGTACAAACGTACTAGCAACAGGGGAGAGGCAATAGAAATGATTGGCAGACCAATTATAATTATCAGGCAAATGCTGTGCCAAAGAGGTCGAATGATAGTGCGCAAATAAGTACGCAACCTCAACAGAAGGTGCAAAAAATTAATAACATGGGAGAAAACCATTTTTTAGAGTAAGGTCTGATTTTCCATACATTGTCAAGACGGATAGGAAGACAGGGCAAATCTTCAAAATCTTAGTTGATACGGGAGCAACAAGCTCATATATACGGGCCGGGCTCTATGTAAATAAAAATGTTTTAGAAATTAAGAGAGGGTAAGAACCATTCATGGTTCGACCATCATAAACTTTTTCCATAATATCAATTTATTTGATGTTCAGGAGCGATTTTACGAGATTGAAAATTTGGAAAGTGATCTCTTAATTGGAATCAATTTCTTGAGTAGAATCGAGGCCAAGATTGATATTCCAAATCGGGTGTTGATCTATGGAAATAACAAAACAGAAAAAAATCATTTTGTTGATGATTTTGACAATTTTGACATTTTGATGTCCCCCTCGGGACAAGAAGGTCCTGAAACGTCTGTCGAAGATGTTATCAATAAACCAAAAGGGAAAATTAATGAAAGAAATACCAAAAACGGTGTGAAGAAAATTAATCAGAAACCAGTAGGGAAAAAAGGTCAGAAGGGGCCTGCCAAAAATTATACTAGAAACAAAAAAAATAATAATAAAAATTTGCAAAAAAATATTTCGGGAAACCTAACTCCTAAAACGTTAACTGAGGTAGATACCGCGAAAATAGAAAAATTGAAAAATCAAGATAAGAATGAAGATTCCCAAATTGGAAATTCATTGAATAATTTAAGGTCGGAGTCCTCAAAGATATCCTTTGAAGTAGATAGGAAAGGGGAGTCGATCGAAGGTTTGCAAAATAGGGTGATTGAGGAAATTTCAATAACACATAGTGATGTTAATTTAGATTTACCTTTTCGTACCGACGTAAAGGCGGAAATACGAACTTTTGAAGAAAGGCCAATTTGGTCAAAACAATACCCTTACCCAATGTCAGTGAATGATTTTGTTAATAATGAGGTTCAAAGCCTGTTGCAAAAGGATATAATTAGGGAAAGTAAAAGTCCATACAATTCTCCAGTATGGGTGGTTCCAAAGAAAGGAGTAAATGATGACGGAAGACCTAAATTGAGATTGGTCATCGATTTCAAAAAAATTAATGAAAAAACCACATCTGATAGGTACCCAATGCCTAATCCGGAGGTTATACTTTCGAATTTGGGAAAGTCTAATTATTTTTCTACAATAGATTTGGAGTCTGGATTTTACCAGGTATTAATGAAAGAAGGTGATATAGAGAAAACGGCATTTTCGGTAAATAACGGGAAGTACGAATTCCTACGAATGCCGTTCGGATTGAAAAATGCACCAAGTATTTTTCAACGAGCTATGGATAATGTATTAAGGGAATATATTGGAAAGTTTTGTCATGTTTATGTCGACGATGTTATAATTTTTTCAAAAAATTTGGAAGACCATAAAAAACATTTGAGTTTGGTAATTAATATATTAAGGGAGGCAAATATGAAAATATCCTCTGAAAAATCTAAGTTTTACCAAAGAGAGGTGGAATTTTTGGGATATATAGTGGCAAAGAATATAATCAAAACGGACCCAAGAAAGGTTGAAGCCATACAGAATTATCCTATACCAAAGACATTGCGTCAATTGCGGGGATTTTTGGGGCTGACAGGCTATTATAGAAAATTTATACACAATTACGCGGTTGTGGCAAAGCCATTAACTAAGCATTTGCAGGGGGAAAACGGAAAAATTTCCCAGTATTTGTCAAAGAAAAAGATAGTTAATCTAGATCAAGACGGAGTGGCTGCTTGTGAAAAATTTAAGAATTTACTGGTTCAACAGGTTGAATTGACACAACCTGATTATAACAAAAAATTTGTTTTAACAACCGATGCATCAAATGTAGCTTTGGGTGCAGTATTGTCACAAGAGGGAAAACCTATTGTCTTTATATCAAAAACATTAAATTCTACGGAGCTTAATTATGCTACAAATGAGAAAAAGTTGTTCGCAATAGTCTGGGCTTTGAAAGCATTGCGTAATTACCTTTACGGTGTTAGTGATCTGGAAATACACACTGATCATCAACCTTTGTCATTTGCGATTTCGGAAACAAATCCGAATATTAAGATTAAGAGATGGAGATCATTTATTGAAGAATTTTCTCCAAAAATTATTTACAAACCAGGTGCAACCAATGTCGTTGCTGATGCATTGTCGAGACAAATGCTTAATAATTTGACGAATTCCGAAGAACATAGTGACTCCGGTGATTCGTTAACGGACACACAACATTCTGCTGAAAGCAGTGATGAATATCAGATTCATGAAACAAAAAAGCCATTAAATCATTTTAAGCAACAAATTTTGATAGATAACGGGGCGAAAATAATCGTGTTAGAGACAATTTCTTATTTTAATAATAAACGATTTTTGATCGAATACGACATACCGGAAAATATTGTTGGAGTTTTAAAAGAATATATTAACCCAAAGTTGGTTACGGGAATATATTGCACATCTGAGGTGCTTTACGAAATAACGAACGTATTGAGGGAGGCATTTCCAACTGTAAAATTTTTTCATACGAAATCGTTCACAAACGATATTACTAATAGAGAGGATCAGGGAGCGATTATTGAGCAAACTCACAATAGGGCACATAGAAATTAGAGGGAAAATTTTGCCCAAATTAGGCAACAATATTATTGGCCATTGATGATAAAACAGTTCAAGCAATATGTAAAAAATTGCAACATATGCAACAGTAATAAATATGAAAGGCACCCAAAACTTATTCCGATAGAAGAGGCACCTATTCCGGAAAGGGAGGGAGAACAACTCCATATTGATACTTTTTTCTCGCAAAAATTAAAATTTTTAACTTGTATAGATTCTTATTCTAAATATTTAATTGTAAAATATATTGGGGATAAGCTTAATTTGAAGGAATAAATTTTGGAACTTCTGCAAACATTTCCAGATGTTAAAAGTATGGTTATGGATAATGAACCAGGTTTAGGTACGATACAATTCAGGTCTTTAATGGAAAGGCTCAACATACAAATCTATTATTGCACACCACGTCATAGTACGAGTAATGGTCAAATAGAAAGGGTTCATTCCACACTTATAGAAATATCTCGATGTTTAAAAGAGGAACACAGTTAAGTTAGTGATTTCGAATCGATTATGAGGGCGGTGCAGCAGTATAATAAAACTATACATTCAGTAACAGGTAAACAACCTTGTAATATTTTGTTTAATAAAGAGAAGCATGACAATATAAGGGATATATTAAGAAATAATCAGGAAAAAATGTTAGAATACCAAAACAAGAAAAGGCTTCAAAAAAATTTACCATAGGGGTGAAATTATATATGAAAAAGTATATGGGGAACGAAATAAATTTAAACCCAAATATAAAAAGCAAGTAGTAGTAGAAGATTTAGGAAATAAAGTTAAAATACAAAACAGAAACAGAATAGTTCACAAAGATAACATTAAAGTTTAATTGCATTATTTTTAGGAAAAATGGGGGAATTAGTGCCACTTATATTGATATTTTCATACATCAATATCATTACAACAGATATAATTCATTATAAAAGAGAAAATTATATACTTGTAGAAGAAGAAGATGCAGGAATTTTTGAATATTATGGATCATTATACCATTTAACAAATTCATCATTATTTGAAAATGTTGTAAACAAATACAAAAGCAATGAAGAAATAATATTAATTGATAATTCAAGTATGGATTATGAAATACGAATGATAGAAACATTGAATTGAAGGTTGATAACAAAAGATCGAAAAGAGGTATTAATGAATTAGGTACTGTTTGGAAATGGATTTCGGGTACACCTGACCATGATGATTTTATGAAAATAACGAATAAAGTAAATGATCTAATAGAAAATGATAATAAGCAGTTTACAATAAATTCACAAATATTCAAAACAATCACAGAATTAACGCAAATCCCTAAGCAATTACAGGGCAGTTCTAATTAAAAAACTGTTTTAAGGCAAAGGAATAAATTAATAATTACAGAGCTTGAAAATATAGTGGAAGCAATTACCTTGTCAAAAGTAGGAATATTAAATCCTTTAATTTTAAATATGTCAGAAATAAAAGAAATAATAAGCAATGAGCAAGTGAATGTAACCATATCAGATCTTATAGATGTTTCGGAATTTAAAATTGTACAAAAAAGTAATTTAATAGTTGTTTACATTAAGTATCCAAAAGTAAAAAATGTTTCGAAATTGTATAAAGCAATAGCTGTAGCGCAAAATCATGGAAAATTGTTGATTGAAAATGAAATAATAAAATGTGGAGATAAATTTTATTCAGTCAAATTTTGTAAAAAGGAATTAAATAATGATTTTTGTATGATAAAAGGAAATAACACATGTTTGTCCAATTTGTTAAATAATAAACATGCTAACTGCACAAAAATAAATGAAGCAAACGAATCAATAAATATTGTAAAAGATGGTGCTATAATAGCATCAGGAAAGCATAAAATTAATAATCACACTATAGAAGGAGTTTATTTGATAACTTTTCAAGATAATGTTATAATTGACAATAGGAAATATGAAAATCCTACAGGAAAAATTTTAAGATATTTAAGGGAAGGAAAATTAAAATCTTTTTTTGTAAATAAATACATTGAAACAAAAAATATTGATTTAAAACTAAACACCAGTACTCTCACCAGTAAAGCAAGAAATAAAACGAAATCCTGTTTGGTGGACATTTACCACTTTAATTGTAATAATATTATCTGCATATTTTGTCTTTAAATTTATCATATACATTAATCTGAAAATTAAATTAAAAAAAGCAAAAGAAAAAGAAGAATTATTATTGCAATTATCAAACAGAATTAATCACTTAACAGCTTTATATTCGAAGACGGGACGCTTCGATTTAGAAGAGGGGGAGTTTACGCCTAATATACCACACACCACTAACCCAGTATGTGAACAATTAACCATAGATTAATAGCGCAAGCCACTTCCCAAAAGTGTCAAATATGTCATTGACACTTTGCTAATGGAGGAAGTGGACATCACATATCACGTATGGTCCGCTTTCAATAGAATTAAGACATACGTAGAATTAAACTAAGATTTAAGCTTCACTTATGAATGTAGTTGTAAGCAAATTCTGTATAAATATTGAAATTAATAAAGTTTGTTTTTTTAGTTTTTATCCGTTGTGCATTGCACGACAAGCATCACAATGAAGACTCACATTTTTTAACCCTAGAGTACGTACTTTTACGAACGTTGTAACGAATGATCGTCGAATCGACGACGTATTTTTTAATTGACTACAGCTATAGCTTAAAACCAAACATACTCTGTTAATAAATGATTTTAATTATTTTGACATCCGATTAATCTATATAAACAACAAATTCAATTTTTATTCATAGGGAAAGGATTTATTTAATTTTTGTACTAACTCATTTCATGTTGTACAAAATTTTGAGATCATAAAAAAAGCAACTAAATATTATTGTAAAACAGAAATTAAAAAATAAAAACAGTAAAAACTTAAAAATTACACATTCTTAGCTTGAAAAAAAGTTAATGAAAAATTCAAAAAATATTCACACTGAACAAGAGTCACACAGTTCAACTTTGTGCTCTCCACATATAGGTTTTTCGCATTTATCACATTTTGACTTTGTCATTCGTCGTTTTTGGTACGGACATGATCTGCACATACTTCTTGTATTTTCTTTTTTATCCTTTTTGGTTAACTCCCCGTTGTTTTTACTGCAATTCGGAGTAACAATATTTTCAATATTTGCTCTTGTCTTGCTAAGTAACTTTGGCATTTCCAGTCTTTCTTTTTGCCATGGTTCAACAAGACTCTTGTGGAGCTCTTTCATGAATTGTCTGCGGTTGAGAGGTTTTATTCCGGCAGTAAACATGTTGTGTGTATAAATTACGTAGCTGTTAATAAATGCTATATTTAGGATACCATAAAATATACACATTGGCCATCTATTTGTCTTTCGTGAGCACGACATGACACTGCGCATTTGGTCCAGCGTATCGACTCCGCCTTTTGTTGAGTTATAAAATTCGATCATATACTGCTTTTTATTATCAATATTAACCGTTCCTTCCTAATTGCATGATGACAACAGACACACAACTTTATTGGGCTTTGGTTTATATGAAAGTAATGTCAATTCCTGGTCGTAGCAGAAAATCGAAGTTTGGCATTAACGTCCTTTCATGTTCAGCAGCTCTTTGGGTATTTCTTTTTTATTCTTACGCAAGGTTCCTACAAGTGTTAGATTATACGGTGACTTAAATAGCGATTTTGCCAAGGGAACCGAAGTAAACCAGTTATCCATCGTTACATTTCTGTTTGTTCCATGAATGCTTTTTGTAAGTTCCTTCACATAATATTCTCCAATCGGTATATTTCCTCTACTTCAATCCTTCCCCAAATATGGTATAGCATTAACTATATACTTAGTGCCGCTGTCACACATCATAATAATTTTTAAGCCATACTTAGCTGGCTTGTTGGGTATGTACATGCGAAAAGACGATCTACCTCTAAATGCCAGGAGTTGTTCATCTATTGTTACATAATTACCTGGAATATAGTTTTCAATACACTTTTGTATAAAAGAATCCCAAACGTTTCTAATTGGAGCAAATTTGTCAGTGATTCTTTGGATACGTTGGGATTTGTCCTCAAATCTTAAATGTGTTTGAAGAAACAAAAAACGGTCTTTACTCATCGTTGCCACATGTCGTGATCCAGAATAAGTACTATCAAAGAGCTCTCTAGCGGCGAGGTGATTATCTTTTCTTGCAGCTGAGAGGACTAATATTCCAAGCAGAGCGTTTATTTCCTTTGCGTTTGTTATTCTATTTGTGGCTGTAGCAGGTTTAGAATTATTGTGTCTTAAATTTATTTCGGCATTTGTCCATTGTACAATTTCGTTTAATATTTCCTCACTTATAAGCATTTCAAAACATTTAAGGGGATTAACGATAGTTTTGCAGTTGCGAGTAGGTCCACGAGCTTTGTGCACTATGTTACATGCTGTATGATGAGATTTAGGCTTAACGGTTGACCATTTGTGGAGGTTTTTTCCACGTAATATATTTTTCGAAAATGTTATGATGTGTGAATTCGGTCTTAAGCCCAAGTTTTGTTAACTAGTTGCTTCTTCAGTTTCATTTGATATTTCAATATCACTGCCTGAGTTTCTAGAGACGAACGGGGAAACATTGTCTTCTTCTGATTCAGAAGAAGTTTTTGAAAAGCTGTCGTCACTTAACACCACGTCGCTTTCGTCTGCATGGCTTTCGTCTGCATCGCTTTCAATTACATCCTCATTATCAGAATAATCACAACTCTCAAAAAACTTTTCAATTTCATTATCGGTTAGTGTTTTTTTATTATAAGCCATTTTGTTTTTCAACTACAGTAAAAAAGGACAAAGTAAATAATTCCGCAATATAAAAATACAAATAAGCAATGATATTAATCCAGACATAAAAGTCACGCTAGTACTAACCTTGGACGATTCGACGAGCACAAAACAAATATAAGTAATGTTCTAGCAACGCGGTTTAAAAAACACGACTGCTTGCAACAAGAGTCAATGACCTACTAACACCATGCAAAATTTGAGAGTGTTAGACACACACATTTAAAAGCAATTTAGTAAAAAAAAAACGATGTTCGTCGAATCGTCGATCATTCGTACTCCAGGGTTAAAAAGCTTTTGCTATTGAAGCAAAAGTTAATTTGCATACATACATACAGAGCCATAACGGCCACTCGACATGACAAAAATTCAAGATTTATCAAATATTGGCAAATAAATCCACGCGAAATATTCCAATATTGACTATTTTCGAATGGTCGCGAAAATTGGCATATGGACGGCTTGTTTTATGAATGAAATTGAAATATGAGCTCGAACTTATGAATGAACATTTTGTTTTTGTTCTAAATTGTTCAGCGCCGTCGCTGATAGAATCATGGCCGCTGCGACTGCGACTACGAATGTATTTTGGTTTTGTTGTCGCTAGGCTTAGATTTCAGCTTCGGGCGACATGCGCATGTGAGGTATGTGTTTTTGTTGTGTTCTAGAACATTTTAGAATGTGTGGTGGCAAAGCGGCCATCGCGTTGCGCTTGCTGTTGCTTTTGCGTCTATCAAAGTATTGTGTTTTTGTAAGTACAATTTTAGGAATATCGACTGGTGAAAGACAAAAGTACACGGAAGCAAGAAGGGAGCGCTGTGCTCGCGCATATGTATATGCATGAATGTATGAACGTGCATGGATGTAGTAACATATGAATACAATTATTTTGTAGGAAGTTTAGAAGGCAAGTAAGTATATATGTATGCTAGGACATAAAGTGGGTATATATACATACATAGAGCAGAATTGTTTTTGCACTTGTTAGGAAGAAACTCGTTCACTAGTGCGTATGTGTATTTGATTTCTTGTAAGAATGTGATGTGCTGTGACACGTGCACATACATACATAAGTCAAGGTTATTGGGCATACATGTACATATGTATGAAAGGAAGATGATGTTCTTGCGCTTGTGTATTATTGTTTTTCATATACAAATGTACATACATACATATGTATGTAAATAATGTCGAATACATAAACTATAAATTGACATACAATATAAAATAAGTGTTCTTTTTTCTGAATGCAAATACCTCCTATTGACATGTACATACATACATATGTACATATTATGTATATTGTCATATACCATCATTTATGTACATATATGTAGAGTATGCGTTCATTTATGAATGTATGTAATGAAAAACGTCATGAATTACTTTCAGAATTTATTAAAACTTATTCGCGTCGCGCGCATACATATGTATCTACGTCGACATCACAAACCTTTTGTTCACAACGCAGGCGCAGAAATAAACGCTCTGCGTATTTATCCTCCCCATGTGACTCGCGCAAATTTTTTTTTTCGTTTTTAAATTTTTTTATTTTTTTAATGTAATCGTAAAAAAAATTGTAATAAATTTTATGTATCCGCTTATCATTTCAAAAGTATTAAAATGGTAAAAAAATAAGCAGTCGAAGAAATAAACGCACCGCCTATTTTTCCTCGCCACATGTTAGACTCGATTTCAATTCCCGGCGCAAATTTTTTTTTATTAATTTTTTTTTTAAGTTCGTTTTTTTTTTAATGTAATTGGAAAAAAAATTATGTAATAAATTTTACGTATTCGCTTATTATTACAAAAATACGAAAATAGTAAAAATTTAATTGGTTTAATGTCGAGGTGAGAAATGTGTTGTGTGTTGAGGTGAAAGATGTGTGGTGTTTCTAATTTTTGTGTGGGGAAAAGTCAGTGAGATGTCTATAAACTCGGTGTGCTAAATTTCCTTATTACAAATCTTTCAAATCTCAATTGTACTAAAAAAAGCTCACAGTAACATTTGCACCTTCTCATTGCATTAACATTCTCTGCCAATAGTGTGAAGCCCTCTAGAAATGTACCGTGGTGGAATTCTAATCTAGCATCTATTAGATCAAGGAAGCAATCGACTTGGTATGAATATAAACGTTGTCAAACGCTTGAAAACTTAGTAGCCCATACAAAAGATTGAATGCTCTCTTTCGCCGCACGGCTAAAGAAGCGAAGCGACAAGGCTTCCAAAACTTCACAGCAAATATAAATCATTCTTCCCCCCCAAAGGAAATATGGAATGATATTAACATCCTGTCCGGTGGACCAAAAAATACGCTAATTTCCCAATTAAGTACATCTGCTGAACCTTTATGCACTCCCGATCAAATTTCGAACTACTTTGCTAACGCCAGTGCTGATGAAAATTTCAGCTCCCAATTTCGCAATAGCAAGGCATTAACCCTAGGCAACTTCCCTTTAATAGCATATAACCTCTCTCGATCAGCAAAACTAATAGAATCCGAAATATCGTTATCAGAATTCGAATATGCTCTATCTTCAGTAAAAGGTAAAACGCCTGGATTGGACAAAATTTCTTACTCACTAATCAAAAATCTCCCAAATTCAATGAAGGTACGACTAACAAAGCTATATAGCAATATTCTTGACACTGGCATTTATCCGCAGTCCTGGAAAACATCAAACATAATTCCAATACTTAAATCTGGAAAACCATCCACTGATGTTAATAGCTATCGCCCTATCTCCCTTTTAAGTTGCCGAGGGAAAATTCTAGAAAAGATTATCGGCAACCGTCTTGCATGGTACGCCAAAAGAAATAACCTCATTAGCTCGCGTCAGGTGGCTTACCAAAAAGGACATGCAGCAAGCCGTCGAAGCCTTAGAGCTTTCCCAACTTCACCAATAAAGTTTCTACTAGCAGAAGCCGGCTTACCGAGTATCCCCAATAGAGTTACCGATGCAACATCTCGTGTTCTTGCAAAACAACTCGACACCACAAATATGGCGCTAACAAACATCTTCAACAATGCAATTTTACGAAAAACGCAGCCGAGGATACTATCATCTATTTCAAGATCCCTCGTTTTCGCCAAGGAGAATTTCATAACTCTTTAACGAGCGAAAAGAGTCGTTGAAACTTTCCCTCTCTGGCTCATTAGCCCCAGATCATTCGAAGATGTCTTACTCAGCTTGTCTAAGCAAAGCACACCAAACACGGTATATCGAGCTACATTCTCGGAGACATTTGAATGTTATAGAACATCTGGATGGAACTTCATTTTCACTGATGGATCTAAGACTTCGGACTACACCTCTCTGGCCATAATCAACCAAGATGGAGCCGCAATATCACAATGGCTTCTTTATCCAATGTGTACAATATTCACTGCTGAAGCCTTGGCAATCGAACTAGACGTTGAGTATGCAAAGAAAAACAAAGGGAAATATATGATTTGTTCTGACAGCAAATCATGCATCACAGCAATCAAATCACCGTCTAATTTGAACAAAATTATTTCATCGATTAGAAATTCACTTGGTGCAGCACCAAACAAAATCAAACTAATGTGGATACCCGGTCATGCTGGAATCTCAGGAAATGAAGCAGCTGATACGGCTGCTAAAAATGTCAACAAATGACACTTATGCTTAAAGTTATAAGCAAAACGGACCTGTAAAGAAAGAAAGACGTAATGTCGATTTAGCAGACTGGACAACGCAAGGACATCACTATTACAGACTAAATGCAAAGAGACTAACGCCATCCTATCCGGTGAGTCTGACCCCTAATTTTTTGAAGCCGTATACTCGTCTAAGACTGGGTCATACAATTTTTACCCACTCACACCTTCTAATCAGGAAAAGTCAGTCCTGCTGCCCTTTGTGCGGCGGTCCAAACACAGTGGAGCACTTGATTAACCAATGTCCAGTAACGAAGGAGTACGAAACCGCTGACAACATTAACCTAAGTAGAGCATTATCTACACCTAGCTATGACAATATCATAGGATATCTTAAATTTAATTTAGCGCAGATTAAAGTATTATTTTATTTTATTCTTCTATAACAATAACAGCTTAGTTTTAATCAGTATAATTTTTTACATTTCATTTCATCCCACTGAATTTACGGGACTTAAATAAATTAAAAATTTTTCTATTAAAAAGACGACTGAAAGCCTCGTAGCTAGTGTCGCTTTTCTTAATTTATACAGTAATTTATTATTGTATAATTTGTTATAAATAAATAAATAATAAATAAATACCAAACACACCCAATGAGGATCCCGTCTCTCTACCTCAAAAGGTCACCAACTATTGGCAGCCATCACGAAATTGAATCTCACCATAGCCTCTCCAACGTATTAGCCCACTGACAGTAATAAAATACCAGATTTCGTCAACTTTTGTGTAGCGAAAGGCTTATTTCGGAATCCTTATTACTTCTACCATTAACTTAAAATACCCACTCAAGACGATTGAAGACTTTATAAATGCTGTCGAGCTTTTCAATAATTGTGTCCAACATGCAGCATGGAACTCAACACCCTGTCTCATCAAGCAACACCACACACAAATACCTCTTGAGATAAAAGAAAAATTTAAAGAAAAACGGCAGGCAAGAAAAACATGGCAAAGAGGAAGACACCCTGAGAACAAAAAAACACTTAACCCACTTACTCAAGAACTCAAAGAACTCCTTAAAAAAGAACACAACTCTCAGCTCCAGAACTATCTCAGCAAACTTGATGCAACCCCTGCCGCTTACTACTTGTTATAGTAAAGCCCTTAAGCGTAATACCTATAATACGCATAATAAATTCTTAATATTCATAATTTAACTTAATTTGCATTTCCGGCATATGCCAATACCCTTTCACATTTCATAAATGCTGAAATGGCTAAAGAACCTTTTATCACATATTAATCGAAAGAATATTGAACTTGCTTAGCAAATGCTGAATTTGCTAAAGAACTTTTTATCACATATTAATTAAACAAATATTGAACTTACTTAACAAAAGCTGAATTTGCATTTCCGGCACATGCCAATATTTTTCCAAAGAATCGATTTGCAAATAATAATTTAATTTCCTGCTGACCAAATATGCAAGGTAGACATAACGAAAGGTATAAGTAAGACAATTGTAATAAGTTCTGTTAGTCTGTAATTAGCAATCTAAAAGATAGATTGGACAATCAAATAAAGTGAAGTTTAAAATAAAAATCATTTCGTTGTTTTTTTTTATCTTCCAAACGGACTCAAATTTAAAGTGGCGCAGTCGGTAGGATACCGCGATTATCTATTCCAAAATTAAAAAGATAGATAAGTGAACTTTAATTCTTAGTGCGGTATAAGGAACTTTTCGCGAAATTGCTGGCAAAAGATTGCCACAACGGTGAAAAAAAATAATAAACATTTGTGTTTGTGGGCAAAAGACTGCCAAAACCAAAAATTGAAAATAATAAACACCTGTACTTTGTGGGCACAAATTGCTAAAATCGAACAGGACATAAAGAATTTTAGTGAGCAAAGGATTACCACAAAAGGAATCTTTTATAAAACTTTTTACGAGTAAATAAAATTCGCTAAATCAAAAACAAAAAAAAAACATTACACGCAGTGAGCACGAGTGAAGTGTATCCCCATTGACATCAGAATAAAACTAAGACAGGAAGCTACCAAACAACAACAGAGAAACAATTATTTCAACACGTACCAACGAACATTCAAGAAAGATCTACAAACCCACAGCAAACGAGCGAAATCCAAATCAGCTGCAAATAAGCAAAGCCGTGAAAAAGAAACTTCAATCAGCAATTGATATCTCCAGCCCCATGAAGCAGCCAAGCAACGAAGGCTTTTGAACCAAATAGTCGCTACACAACACAACAGCAATAAAACAAGAAGAAGACACCACAAAAGGATAAAAGGTATTAATACGTTAATTCATTAGAGAAATATTAAATATAAAAAAAAAACATTGAGAAAAAAAAATTAGATATAAAATTAAATAAAGAAATTAAAAAAAAGAATATACAATTTATACGTATATATACATATATATCTTTCCTGGCATATCCATCCTCGTTTTGGACAGTGAAGGCATATCACTGATCTATAAAACAGGAGTGCCGAGTGTAAATCGCCACAGTGATCCCTGCAGGACAGATATAAAACAAAAATATCAAAGAAAGAATTTTAATTAACATAAAAAAAAACTAATATAACCGATATACCATTTGTACGAAATGTATGCATAAACTAATATAATATTCATATTTAAAATTATATTTTATCATTAATATATACAGTTTTACATTTAAAAATAACACATTTGTTCAAAGATTAGACGGTTTCAATTTTTTTCAAAGAAATAAAAGAAAGCAATACGAAAACAATTTCAATTCCTGTAAACAAGTGTAAATAAGCCCACAATTTAAAAACGACTTGCACAGCCAATAACACAGTCCTGCGAGCGTGAGTTTCTAGAATGGCTGTACTTGTTTCTTGTAGTTTTTTATGCGCTGAAAACGAATCTGACCTTCAAAATGCTATGTCATGTCAGGATTTTTGGTAAATGAAGCCTAAAAGGTCAAAAAATGGCCATTTTAGCCATTTTTGATAATTTTTTTTGGGATAGAAAATTTTTTTTTTTTAAATTTTCGACGAAAAGGTCGCATAGTACAACTCTTTAGCTTTAAAACCCATTTTTTTAAATTATTGTACGATTTAAAAAAAAAAAGTTATGACATTTTGAAATTAACAGTTTCAGTTACGCCAATAGACGTTATATCCAACGATTCTTTAGACAGTTCTTGGGAAAAATATTTTCCAAAAAATCTTGTTTCTACGTTATTGGCTTGAAATTTCTTAATCGGGGGTTTTTGGGGTCGCTGATTACGAATCTGAAGTCGGATTTTCAAAATTCAAAATGGCGAATCCAATATGGCAGAAAAAAATTAAAAACTCCTTGTATTCGCTTGAAATTTGTTGGTCGGGGGTTTTGGAGGTCGCTGATTGCGAATCTAAACTCAAATTTTCAAAAATTAAAATGGCTAGAAAAAAGATTTAAAATTTAACTGATCTGGATGAAAATGTTTACTGGGACGGTTTTATTCGCTGAAGTCTGATTCAGGGACCCCAAAAACACCAGTGCGCACATTTTCAGACAGATTAGTTAAATTTTGAATTTTTGACCGCAATTTTTTGATATACCGGATATTTTTTATATTTTATCGGTATACATTTTATTTCAAATACGACAAAAATTCGTTACTGTTTACCGTTCGGAATTTCGAAAAGTCTATTAATAGCATCAAGTGGGGATTTCACGTCGATGAATCGATCGATATATTATATATAGTAGTGCACGTGCCAAACGTGAGCCAATCAGCGCGCAGCTGAGTCCCGCGACTTAGCACTCCCCACCATCATGCATCTAGCGAGCTTCAGTTCGACGCTGTTTCCATTGGTCAATTGGTCATTCCGATGCCAGCCATCGCTCAACACACATCGCAACTCTCGGGAAGCCGCAGTCATCAAAAACCGTCGTGCTACTATAGCGGTCAAATACATTAAAGGCACGATTTTGTTTTGTCTTTATAGAGGTCAAACACTGTAAAGGGATTAAACAGCGTTTACCTTTTGTTTTAGTACAACACGTTCTTGTTTAATATTAATTAATATTTTAATTTAACAGTATACGTCTCAGTATATGGATACTTTGATATAAATTTGTAAATTTAGTTTGTCGAATGAAGATTTGGAACAAGCGTTTGTCATTTGTTTCTAATTTCATTTGACTGTGTTCAACGCGAATCCACTTCTTCTCGAATGAGACAGTGTGACGATTGTTATCAATACTGTTATCATAAATCTGCATTTTCGAATACTTTTCTGCACAATTGTTTTAAAATATACATCTTTATCCTTTTTTGTTTTACGTGAAAAAGATGTCGAAACGAATTTGTATTAATTCTCCTGATAAATTTTGTTACATATGCGGGAGGTACCTTCCAGAAAAACAGAGACGAAAAATTAATGCATCTACTAAAATAAATTACCAGGGCTACTTTAAAATGGAGATGAGGAATCTTGATAAAACATGGGTTCCTAATTCAGTTTGTATTAGTTGCACTTGTACTTTAAACTCATGGTCTAAAAATGGAAAGAAAATGCCATTTCATATTCCTATGATTTGGCGAGAACCTCAGTCGCATGACGATTGCTATTTTTGCTTGTGCAAAGTTGGCCGATTTAATGCAAAAAATAAAAATAATATTTCCTATCCTGTTGTCACTTCTGTTTCAAACCCTGTGTTTTATGAAGATGAAAATATCCCTGCACCATTGCCACCTTCTTTTTCTAAAAATGCCATGGAGCTAAGTGAAGATGATTGTATTGATGAAACTGGTGTTGACGTCGATTATTCTGATAAAGAATTCAGATCTGAACCACAACTTTTCACCCAGAGTGACTTAAATGACCTCGTTAGAGACCTTAATCTTACAAAAGACAATGCTGAACTCCTTGGATCAAGACTAAAAGAAAAAAATTTACTTGCGGAAGATACTACATTCTATTGGTATAGAAATAGAGAAAAAGAATTTCTAGACTTCTTTTCACAACATGAGTCTTTAGTATTCTGTAACAATGTACCAGAATTATTGAAATGTTTGGGAGTCGAAAACTATGATGCTAATGATTGGCGCTTATTCATAGATTCATTGAAAAGAAGTTTAAAGGCAGTCTTATTGCATAATGGGAGTAAGTATGCTTCTATACCCATTGCTCACTCTGTTCAAATGAAGGAAACCTACGACAATATCGCAACACTACTTATTTATGTAAAATATGATGAGCATAAGTGGGTCATTTGCGGTGATTTAAAAATAATATCAATGATCTTAGGTCAACAGTCGGGATACACAAAATATCCCTGTTTTCTGTGCCAGTGGGACAGCAGGTATAGATCAGAGCATTGGACAAGAAAAGAGTGGCCAGTTTGGAAAGAACTAACACCTGGGTCATTGAATGTTATCCGTCATCCTCTCGTAGAACGTTCCAAAATTTTATTACCTCCTCTACATATTAAATTAGGCTTAATCAAACAATTTGATAAGGGATTAAATAAAGAAGGCGCTTGCTTCATATATTTGTCCCAGAAATTTCCTGGATTGAGTGAGGCTAAAATCAAAGGAGGCATTTTCGTAGGTCTCGATATAAGAAAATTGATGAAAGACTCAAATTTTGAAAAAATCATGACTTCGGATGAAAAAAAATGCTTGGATTGGTTTTAAAAATGTCGTTGATCACTTTTTAGGAAATAGGAAAAGTTCCAATTACGAACAAATTGTCCAAACTATGCTGGACGCTTATGGAAAGTTAGGCTATAATATGAGCATCAAGATTCATTTCTTGAACAGCCATTTAGATTACTTTCCCGAAAACTTAGGCAGCATGAGTGATGAACAAGGCGAGAGATTCCATCAGGACATAATAGAGATGGAAAAACGGTACCAGGGAAGGTGGGATGTTCACATGCTCGCAGATTACTGTTGGTGTCTAAAAAGAGACAATTACAATGCGTTTCACAAACGGAGGGCTGAAAAGCGCAGCTTAATCGAAACAGAATCTCCTCTCGATTAGTCGAAACGTCCTATCTTCTTACCTTAACTGGTCGGTTCATCATTCGATCTTACCTTTGCTGGTTGGAGCTTCTTCTGTTCTTACCTTCACTGGTCGGATGATCTTTTAGTCTTACCTTTGCTGGTCGGATCTTTCTCTCTTCTTACCTTTGCTGGTTGGAGCTTCTTCTGTTCTTACCTTCACTGGTCGGATGATCTTTTAGTCTTACCTTTGCTGGTCGGATCTTTCTCTCTTCTTACCTTTGCTGGTTGGAGCTTCTTCTGTTCTTACCTTCACTGGTCAGATCATCTTTTAGTCTTACCTTTGCTGGTCGGATCTTTCTCTCTTCTTACCTTTGCTGGTTGGAGCTTCTTCTGTTATTACGTTCACTAGTCGGATCTTTTGCACTAACCCAAGCTACTCGGATTTTCCCCTGTTCTCACCCTTCACTGGTCTGATCTTTAATTGTTCTTAACTTCACTGGTGCAACCTTTCTCTACTTATATGTATCTTCTATTCTTACTTTAACTTATCTCATCATCTTTCAATGTTACTTTTGGAGGTCGTATTTTTATCTTCTTCCCAGTTTGTCCTCCGTTTTCACGTTAAATAGTTAAATTTTTTTTGCAGCCTTAACTGGTTCAAAAACCTCAGAGAAACGAAATTCTATTAAAATTCTTTCAAAAATGTAGGCCATTTTGGAACGGAAATTTTGAATTTTTAAAAACTGACAATAGATTTTGTATAAGTGACCACAAAAACCACCGAGTTACGATTTCCAAGGTATTCCGACAATTTCTAATAAAATACGTCATTTCGCCATTTTGAATTTTGAAAATTTGAGTTTAGATTCGCAATCAGCGACCCCCAAAACCCCCGAGTAACAAATTTCAAGCGAATACAAGGAGTTTTTAATTTTTTTCTGACATATTGGATTCGCCATTTTGAATTTTGAAAATCCGACTTCAGATTCGTAATCAGCGACCCCGAAAACCCCCGAGTAACGAGTTTCAAGGAAATCCGATCATTTTTTGTAAAATTTGTCCGCCATATTGGATTCGCCATTTTGAATTTTGAAAATCCGACTTCAGATTCGTAATCAGCGACCCCAAAAACCCCCGATTAAAAAATTTCAAGCCAATAAGGTAGAAACAAGATTTTTTGGAAAATATTTTTCCCAAGAACTGTCTAAAGAATCGTTGGGTATAACGTCTATTGGCGTAACTGAAGCTGTTAATTTCAAAATGTCATAACTTTTTTTTTTAAAATCGTACAATAATTTAAAGAAATGGATTTTAAAGCTAAAGAGTTGTACTTTGCGACCTTTTCGTCGAAAATTGACAAAAAAAATTTTCTATCCCAAAAAAAATTATCAAAAATGGCTAAAATGGCCATTTTTTGACCTTTTAGGCTTCATTTACCAAAAATCCTGACGTGATGGAGCATTTTGAAGGTCAGATTCGATTTCAGCGCATAAAAAACTACAAGAAACAAGTACAGCCATTCTAGAAACTGAAAAAAGTTAAATTTCGCAGGCCTGTGTAATTTATTAATTTACAAATCCATAACATAGCTTAACTCTGCGATTCACTAACGGGGGACCCTCCAGAGTAGAAAAGCCCTCCTTCCTAGAAGGAATAACCAAACACAATAATAATACCACTCATAACATACGGTTTGCACAGCCAATAACCAAATAATACACCTGAAAGCTGCGATTCACCACCTTTGGGGGGACCCTCCAGGTTTAAAATTAATAAAAATCTCTGCGATTCACTTCCTAACGGGGGACCGGCCAGAGAATTTTAAAAGTTAATTCAATAAATTCATTCAAAAATATATATATATACACATATATACATAAAAATGGCTCAAATACGTTTCGATCCCTTGAAATACCTAGGAAACCTCCCTGAATTCAACGGCGACACTAGGGACCTTCGGACATTTTTAAACCTAATAGGCAGAGTTCACCCCATGCTTCAAACGTACGACGAATTATCACAAGGACTATTTTCCGACATAATTAAAAGCAGACTAAAGGGAAAAGCTAGGGAGATAATAGAAATAAATTGCCAGGCGATTTCATGGAATGAAATTAAAGGCATACTCCAAAATAATTTTGGAGATAGATTAAGTTGTGACGAACTTTTCGATTCACTCAGGGCCACAGTTTTTAAAACCACTAGCATAGATTTCTTTGATGAAATTAAGAGCAAACTTAGGTGTCTTAATAATAAAACTGTATTTGTCCTTGGACGAATGTTGTCGCTCAAAATAGCTCACGTACAGCCCTCAATATATTTAAATCCAAAGTCCCCGAACCTATGAAAACCATTTTAGCTTGTAGAAATCCAGATACTCTAGAATGAGCAATGAATATCCTTTTTGAAGCCGGATACGCTCATCTTCGAGTAGACAATCAACAATTTTTCTTACGAAACAGAGTTGAGAAGAAACCTTTACAAAATTCGCAAGGCAAATCTAACTTTAACCCACGTAGTTCTGGTCAAATTTTTAACCAGAATTTTAATTCACAAAATAATTCGAATTTCAATTACAACAGGCGAAACTTCCCAAATTATAATCCACAAAATTCCAATCATAATCCTTATCGAAATTCGAACAAGAATTTTAATTCACAAAATAATTCAACTTCCAACCGTAACAGACCAAATTTCCAACAACGGAATTTTAATTCACCTTTTAGTCAAAATCCACAATATAATTCAAACTTCAACCGTAATAATCAAAACTTCACCCCACAAAATGGAGATGATAACCAATCCAACCGACTTCCATTACCGGAACCCATGGATGTAAATCAACACGAACTAACTAAAAATGAAAATTTTGAGTATGTCGCCTCGGAGAACTTCCATATATAAAAGTACAGACAAAATTAGGACACATAAAACTAATAGTGGATACAGGCGCTACTAACTCAATTCTTAATCCTGGTATATGCCACCCAAAATGGATTCAAAAAATAAATCCCATTTACATAAATACCTTGCAACACAAAATCTGTTTAAACGAAAAGGCCAAGATTAAAGCTTTTGAAGAATTCGGTACAGGACTAGTCGTAATCGAGTTCTACATAACAAAATTCCATGTCTTCTATGACGGTTTAATAGGCAACGATTTATTAAGGCCTTTAAAAGCAAACATAAATTATGCGGATAATACAATTAAATTTGGAGAACGCATATTAACTCTTTTTGTCAAAAGCAAAGATGGCGACAAGACAGAAGAACACGTAACTTTAGGTAAAGACCCTTCTAATAACATAGAATTAGATTTAGCTTCCGAGTCAGACAGCGAATTCACGCAGGAGGAAGACAACGCAAATTTTAATATCATCGAAGAAAAGGAATACAAACCACTAAGAGAACAGATCAGGATTCAGCACCTTAATCTTGCAGAAAAAGCTAAACTTTGGCCAGTTATAAACAAATATTCAGATATTTTCTATCAGAAAAATACCAAATTGAGTTTTACATCAGCGATTAAACATCAAATTAGGACTACTGATAACATCCCAATCTCTACTAAATCCTATAGATATCCCTTTATTCATAAAAAAGAAGTAGAGAAGCAAATTCAAGAAATGCTTGAAAATAAAATAATAAGACACAGCAATTCCCCATATTCAGCACCCATATGGATCGTAGCGAAGAAGGCTGATGCCAGTGGAAAGGCTAAATGGAGACTTGTAATAGACTATCGTAAACTAAACGAAGTAACTATAGATGATAAATATCCAATTCCAAATATCGATGAAATATTAGACAAATTGGGCAGATGCCAATACTTCACCACCCTCGATTTAGCGAAGGGATTTCACCAAATAGAAATCGAAGAAAACGATATTCACAAGACCGCCTTCAGTGTCGAAGGAGGGCACTATGAATTCTTACGAATGCCGTTTGGTCTGACGACAGCACCAGCGACATTCCAAAGACTCATGAATAATATCCTTAAAGATTTCATAAATAAAATTTGCCTCGTTTATTTAGATGACATTATTATTTTTTCTACTTCTCTGCAAGAGCACATTGATTCCATTAAACTAATTTTTAACCGCTTAAAAGAAGCCAATCTTAAAGTACAATTGGATAAGTCAGAATTTTTGAAAAAAAAAATCGAGTTCCTTGGACTCATAGTGACCCCCAGTGGTATAAAGGCAAACCCCAAAAAAATAGAATGTGTCAAAAATTTCCCAATCCCTAAAACTCCTAAACAAATTAAACAGTTTCTAGGTTTAACCGGCTATTATAGGAAGTTTATATAGGATTACTCTTTAATCGCCAAACCCATGACTAAGTATTTAAAAAAGGATGCAAAAATAAATATCTCCGACCCGCAATATCAAGAAAGCTTCAATACTCTTAAAACATTGTTAATTCACGATCCGATTCTTGCATATCCCGATTTTTCAAAAAAATTTACTCTCACAACGGATGCTAGTAATTATGCCTTAGGTGCAGTACTTTCACAAGATAACCACCCCATTTGTTACGCACTCTAGTCGCACTCTTAACGAACATGAAATTAACTACAGCACTATAGAAAAAGAACTACTAGCAATAGTCTGGGCAACTAAATACTTTAGACCCTACCTTTTCGGACGCAAATTTCTAATCGAAACCGATCATAAACCCTTAACATGGCTTTTTTCCATTAAGGAACCTAATTCAAAACTCGTTAGATGGCGATTAAAATTATCTGAATTCGACTATGAAATAAAATACAAAAAAGGAACGAAAAATAGTAACGCAGATGCTCTCTCTCGTATTGAACATGAACCCATAAACATATATGCATTAGAATCCGATCCTTTAACCATTAAAGAGACTTCGCCTCCATTCAATCTGTTTAAAAATCAAGTGATTATAAAAAAAATGGCATCAGGATCCGTACGAATAAAAAACAAGTTAATTTTTAAAAATAAAAGGAAAATTATACAAATTAAGGAATTAGATAGATTACCTAAAACTCATTTTAACCCTGCACAATTAAATGCAATTCTAATAGATGACGTATTTTACAACATTTTTAAGACTACTTACGAGGAATTTTTCTCTAATAACAAAAATTTTACAATTATAAGATGTTTTACTTTATTAGAAGATGTAGATGACGAAAATAAATTAAGTGGAATTATTGAAAAAGAACATTTAGATAAAAACCATAGAGGTATACAAGCAGTTTTCGAAGAATTAAGGATACAAATCTACAATCCTAAACTAAAATTAATGATAACGCAATTTATAAATAATTGTGAAGTTTGTAATTTAGAAAAATTTGATAGAAGACCTCCTAAGATACCCTAAAAAATTACCGAAACACCCTCTAAGCCTCGTGAAATCATTCACATCGATGTCTTTTACACATTAGAAAAACAAATTTTTATGACAATAATTGATAAATTTACAAAATTTGCGGTAGCTTATAGAATTAATGGAAGGACATGGACAGAATTCAAAACCAAACTATTACTTTATCTTAACACTTACGGTAAAATTGAGAAAATTATTGTCGACAATGAACTTGGCTTCAAAGCTATGCCAATGCAACAGTTTTTAAAGGACGAAAATATTACAATGCATTACACATCTAACAGTAACCATACATCAAATGCAGACATTGAAAGATTACACAATACGATTAATGAACACATTAGACTTTTACGACATGACGAAAAGTACCATCATGAAACGGTGGAAGAAAAAATTCTAAGGATAATAGGTTTTTATAATAACACGATACACAGTTCTACAAAAGCTAAACCATTTGATTTCATAAATGGGAAAATTCATGGAGACAAATACGAAGAAATCCATGATTTGATTTTGAAGAAAAAAGAAAATTACATAAACAAATTAAATAAAGATAGAAAAGATGTTGATATTCAAGAAGGAACCAACTCCATAAAAGAAGTTAGAGGTGGCAAAAACCACAGAAGACATTCTAACAAACACAGAGCTTGACTTGATAAATGACTATGATGGTTACACAAATATTAAAGTAGCCGTCGCCTTACACGACAATAGTATCGTAATAATTCTTCAGTTTCCTCAATATTCAAAGGAAATTCTATCGAAAATCATATTTGAGCTAATTCCCATTGTAAAAAATAAATCAATTATATTGAATACCTACGAAATACCAATAGATTCCAAAAACAATATTTTTGATGTAAACGTTAAAGATAATCTTAAGAAAAATTTAATTCAAATTTGTAATGAATGTATTTCAAACATATTAAACTACGAAGAAGCATACTGCGATATGCGAACGTTAGACGAATCCGTCGTAATAGAAAGTTTACCCGGTATACTAATATTAAAAAACTTCTACTTCAAAGTCGAGCATAATTGTAATAAAATTGATATCAGAATAAACGGAAACTTTTTAGTAAAATTTGAAAATTGTGAAATTAGCGCAATGAACAAAACTTTTAGTAATGTCAAACTAAAATATTACGACCATATTATAGCCGAAGGCCATAGTAGCCAGTGCTTTAGCTCTTTAAGTGGAATAGTTATTTATAATTCTTACTCTTTTAATAAATAAATAAATAAATATTCTACCTAATGTTATAACAAAAATCAAAGAAAAATAGAATGCAACTTTTTCAAATTTAAAGTTAGAATCGCTTACGCGATTTTGGCCGAGTTTAACAAAGCGCGCCAGTCGTTTCTTTCTCGTGCTAACCGGCGCCAGTTGGACACACCAAGTGAAGCCAATTCCTTCTCCACCTGATCTTTCCAACGCAGAGGAGGCCGCCTTCTTCCTCTGCTACCACCAGCTGGTACCGCATCGAATACTTTCAAAGCCGGAGCGTTTGTATCCATTCGGACGACATGACCCAGCCAACGTAGCCACTGGATCTTTATTCGCTGCGCTATGTCTATGTCGTCGTAAAGCTCATACAGCTCATCGTTCCATCGTCTGCGATATTCGCCGTTGCCAACGTGCAAAGGTCCAAAAATCTTATGCAGAATATTGTAGTATGATTATAAGTCGGATATGCCTTAACATTAATATTCATAAACATTTATTGTTTTGTTTTGGTTTTTTAATTTATTGTCCACTTATGCATTCACTTTGCTGTGCCGTTTAAATAGTATCATATTTCTTAAAAGGTTCATTACACTTGAAACTAAATGCAAACATAGCTAACGTAATTCTTTTATGTGCGGCGCGTGAATGCTAGAATCATATTACATAAGTAAACACCGAAAAATTGTTTTGGCTTGCATTGACTAAAATTCCTATAAAAACGCTTGTACGTAGTATGTAAGAGAAGAGAAATGAAACAATTGCTTTACAAGCTGGATGCCCAGCTTGAAGTAATAAATAAATAAATGAAATAAAAATTACTTAATAATACTTTCATTACATGGCGATCCTGCCAGCCTGGTGCTAAGATTTTTTTGCACAAGTGGCGGAAAGCTCAAATGTTTATTCCAAAGTCCAGCTTGGTGCTAAGATTTTTTGCACAAGTGGCGGAAAGCACAAATACTAATAACAAAGTCCTGGTATTGATCAGCCAATAAGATCTACCAGTTGCGTGAAGTTCCTGGTCTGGCCAATAGACCAGAAGATAGATGACCACAGAAGGGCCGAAAGCTATCTCCATTGAGGAGTATAGGAGAATAAATCATTTATTAAAGAAACCAGCCGATCAAGAACCAGTCATCCCAATCATAAAGAAGCCAAAGCGCAGAGGCGGCTATACCCAGCGCATTAAACGAGAGATTTTATATCTCCTCCGAGAAGTCAACACTCAGCCACTACCACCTTGGAACAAGGCTTGCTCCATTTGGGAACGCATCTCAAAATTGGAATTCCTGCTGGAACAGCGTAAGCAAATTAAATAAATACAAACAAAAAAAAAAAACTGTGCGTGCTTCACGCAGACAGTATAGGCTGACAAGCGTTAACCGCTCACAGAAAAACAAAAAAAAAAAACTGTGCGTGCTTCACGCAGACAGTATAGGCTGACAAGCGTTAACCGCTCGCAGAAAACAAAAGAAAAAAAATATATATATAAATCCAATGTAAAAACAAAATTTTTCAAAATGTTTATGCACACATTGTCGTTTTAAAAAATAAATAAATATAAATCCAATGTAAAAAAAAAAAAAAATTTATAAATTATATATCCTTACATTATAAATTATTACATTGCATAAATTATTTGATTTACGGTATAAGGTCCCCAATAGCTAGTCTTTCAGAAATGGGAAAAACTTTATCAAAAGTTGATAAACCCAATGCCAATGTAGTAAACGAAGTAGTCGTTAATACTGGCTTAAATTTAATCGAAATTTGTTTAATTATAATCACAGTCATAACCTTATTGATATTAGCATTAAAATTATATGATATGCATAATAAAAAACTAAAGAAAAAGTATATGAGTAGATCTAATGAGTTAGACAAAATATGAACAAATGGTCCGAAATTCAAAAAACTTTACTTATAGAAAAAGAAAACTTCAAAAAATCGTTTAAATGCATTAATAAAAATATACAAATAAAACAGGAAACAGTTAAAAAAACATTTAGAAAATTTAGTGTTAGCATTAGAATCAATTAGAAATTTAACTTATATAAATTTCGAACGACTTACAAAGGATCATCAAAAAGAAGCTCTTGACATATTTTGGCAACTACGAGATCAATTAGTAAAAGTATTAGCCAAATGCAACATTCAACAGGAAGTATCTCATTCGATTAATGAGAAAATTTCAATAAATATTATTGAAAACCCACCAGCTAATCTATTAACAAAGCTTGAAGCAGTTTCTGAGGAAACAGATTGTCCAATTACTAATTCAGAAATAGAGTCAGAAGAAGAAGGCGAAATGACACAAACAGTTGTGGAGTTTCTCAGCACGGCTGCAAAGCTAGTGACTGAATTCGATGGTAAACCAGAAAATCTACGGTCATTCTTAGATTCCTTAAAATTAGTTGAATTGATCAAGGGTGAGCACGATACTGTTGCTGTTCACTCATAAAAACAAAATTAAAAGGGAATGCCAGAAATCTCATAGACACAGAAACAACAATCTCTGAAATAATTACAAAACTTAACAGGTCAGTTAAAGGAGAATCGGTAGAAGTATTAGCTGCAAAAATAATGAGTATCAGACAGAACAACAAACCAGCTAATAGTTATTGTAATGAGATAGAAACTCTTACAAAAACCTTAGAAAATGCCTATATCACAGATGGGTTGTCGGCAGAACTCGCAAGCAAATACTCGACACAAACTGTAGTAAAAGCATTGACCAAAAACTGCAGCATTGAAAAAGTCAAATTAATAATGGAAGCTGGCCATTTTACAAATATGAACGATGCGATAAGCAAATTCATTGGTAGCTGTACTGAAGCTACAGGACAACAAAACACAACACTACATTTTGGTCAACGACCATTCAATGGACGATTTGCAAGAAATGGAATGTTCCAAAGAAGAAACAACTTCCCTAGAAATCAAAATCGTTCAAATTTTGATAATTCAGGAAATAATAATCAAAATAGAAATCGTTACCGACAAGGCAGACCAAATTTCAACCGGAACATGACACACAATGTACGAGTTGCCCAATCGGACGAAAACAACTCGGAAAACTAATCTACTCCTCTAAGATACATACAGTTAACCTTAACTTTAGCATTTTTGTACAACTTAAAATAGCAGATTTAAATACAAACATTACACTACTTGTAGATACTGGTGCAGATATATCACTCTTAAAATTCAATAAATCCACTTTTAAAAAAATAAACACATTACAGCATTAAGCGGTACAGGGCAAGGCAAAATCAGTTCTATTGGTACAATATTTTTTGATTTAAAATTTACGAAATTTTTAATTCCACTTAAATTTCACGTTATCCCAGATAACTTTCCAATCCCATGTGATGGTATAATAGGCATGGATTTCATGAAAAAATTCAATTGTGTATTAGACTTTACTCAAAATTACGATGCTCTAATTCTGAGCCCAGACAATTTAACACAAATTATAGAAATACCAATAACAGCAACATGTAACGACGAAATGATCATTCCCGCAAGGTCAGAAGTTATACGAAAAATAAACTTACCTAATACCTTGGATGAAGCACTGATTCCAAATCAAGAACCACACCCTGGAATATTTATAGCCAATACCCTGGTAAAATCTGACAACGCCTATATCCGCATTTTAAATACAAATTATAATACAGTATCTTTAAAGCAAAGCAACATTTTAACTGAAAATGTTTCTGATTACGACATAATAAACAATGCCACAGGTAATGCACAAAGAAAAACGGATATTCTCAACAAATTGAGGAAAAATTTTCCTAAAACATACGAAAAACAATTGACAAACCTATGTTCCGAATACAGTGGCATATTTGGGTTAGAAACAGAAACAATAACAACAAATAATTTTTATAAGCAAAAGTTAATGGTTAAAGACAAACAGCCGGTATACATAAAGAACTACCGTATACCCCACACACATAAGGATGAAATTGAAAGACAAGTAAACAAACTTATAGAAGACAAAATAGTCGAACCATCATTTTCAGAATACAATAGTCCAATACTATTGGTACCAAAAAAGTCTCTACCGAACTCAGTTGAAAAAAGATGGAGATTAGTAATCGACTACAGAGAAATCAACAAAAAATTAATTGCAGATAAATTCCCGTTACCGAGAATAGATGACATTTTAGACCAACTCGGAAGGGCAAAGTATTTTTCATGTCTCGATCTAATGACTGAATTTCATCAAATAGAACTTGATAAAAATTCAAGAAATTTTACATCTTTTTCAACCAACAACGGTTCATACAGATTTACTAGACTACCATATGGCTTAAAGGTAGCACCTAATTCATTCCAAAGAATGATGACAATTGCTTTCAGTGGTTTAAAACCAGAGCAAGCTTTCTTATATATGGATGACTTAGTAGTCCTTGGTTGCTCTGAAAAACATATGCTTTCAAACTTGAAAAATGTTTTCGATTTATGTAGAACACATAATCTAAAATTACACCCTGAAAAATGTTCATTTTTTATGCATGAAGTAACCTACCTCGGGCATAAATGTACAAACAAGGGGATACTTCCAGACGACAATAAATACTCGGTAATAAAAAATTATCCTACACCCACAGACGGAGATAGTGCAAAATGGTTCGTCGCCTTTTGCAACTACTACCGCAGGTTTATTAAAAACTTCGCTGAATATTCAAGACACCTAACAAGGTTATCAAAAAAGGGAGTTGCTTTCGAATGGACAAAAGAATGCAATGATGCATTTGTGTACCTCAAAAGGGCATTAATGAGTCCTACATTGTTACAATATCCCGACTTTAAGAAACCATTTTGCTTAACAACAGATGCAAGCAAATACGCGTGTGGTGCAGTACTTACTCAGGAATATGAAGGAAAACATTTACCAGTAGCATATGCCTCCAAAAGTTTCACAAAAGGAGAAAGCAACAAGTCGACAATTGAACAAGAGTTAGCTGCCATACACTGGGCAATAACTCATTTCAGACCTTATATCTATGGTAAAAAGTTTTTAGTTAGAACCGATCACAGACCCCTGTCTTACCTGTTCTCAATGAAGTATCCAAGTTCAAAACTAACACGAATAAGACTTGATTTAGAAGAGTATGATTTCGTAGTAGAATATCTTAGAGGAAAAGATAATCACGTTGCGGACGCTTTGTCTCGCATTACAATCAATGACATAAAAGGAATAAATGAAAAGAATCAAAATATATACAAAATAGTGACTAGATCAATGTCGAAAAATAACAGCAGTCCAACTACACAGCAGCACATTAAAACATATGATAAGCCCAAAATATATGTCCCAATTAATAACACTGACGTCAGGAAATACAATAAATTAAAGATTACACCCACACGATGTTACATCAAACGAGGAAAATCTATAATGGCATATATAAAAATTGATGACTTATTTGTTAATGGGAAAATTGACTTAGAACAATTCTTCTCTAGGCTCGACGAAGTGGCCGACAAATATGGCATTAATAATTTACAAGTGGCACCTAGCGAGAAAATTTTCGAATTTGTCTCGATTAATGATTTTAAAAATAAGGGCAATATGATATTAAATAAAGTAAAAGTAGCGCTACTGAATGAGGTGACCCACATTAATGATGCTAAAACTGTAATGGACATTCTAAAAAGATACCACGATGACCCTATAGAAGACGGTCATTGCGGAGTTTTCAGAACACTTATGAAAATTAAAAGACATTACTTCTGGAATAAAATGTCAAAAGATGTTGCTAAGTACGTAAAAACTTGCGAAAAATGCCAAAAAACCAAAATAACAAAGCATTTAAAAAGCCCAATGACTATAACACCAACACCTACAGGTACATTTGATATAGTTTTTGTAAACACAATAGGCCCACTACCTACAACAATTAATGGCAATACTTATGCAGTCACAATAATATGCGACATGACAAAATATTTAGTCGCGATACCCATCCAAGACAAAAATGCCAAGACAGTTGCGAAAGCAATATTTGAAAAGTTTATTCTTACCTACGGTCCAATGAAGACGTTCATTTTGGACATGGGTACAGAATACAAAAATTCAATACTAACAGAGCTATCTGAATTGCTAAAAATAGAGAAACTTAATTCAACTGCCTACCACCACCAAACACTAGGAGTAATAGAAAGATCACATAAAACGTTCAATCAATACGTAAGATCTTACATATCGATTGACAAAAACGACTGGGATGAGTGGCTACAATACTTCACATACTGTTTTAACACCACTCCTTCTACAGTACATGACTATTGTCCATATGAATTAGTTTTTGGAAAAACACCAAACATGTTTCAGCAGTTCACAAATGTAGACCAAATTACTCCATTATATAACATAGATAACTACGCTAGAGAAGTAAGATTTAGGCTAGAAGTAGCACATAAAAGAGCTCGCAATATGATAGACATAGCTAAAATTAAGCAAAAAACATTTTATGATAAAAATAGTTTATATCACAATTTTAGCATAGGCAATTTAGATTTACTTAGGAATGAAGTGGCCCATAAACTGGAACCCCAATATTGTGGGCCTTATACCATTAAAACAATAGATAATAAAAATAATGTTACTATAGTCGATAAGTTATCTTTAAAAGAACAAATAGTTCATAAAAATAGGCTTAAGATTTATCAACAATAAGTAGTTTTAAAGACCGGTCTAAACTTAGAAAATTAATACAATATATACATATATATAAAATTAAGATTACTCTTATGTACATATTTTTATTTTAACAATTCAATGTAAAAGAATGTTCATACAAAAAAAAAAGTTGTATGAGCATTCTTCTGAAGAAGGGAGGTGTAGTATGATTATAAGTCGGATATGCCTTAACATTAATATTCATAAACATTTATTGTTTTGTTTTGGTTTTTTAATTTATTGTCCACTTATGCATTCACTTTGCTGTGCCGTTTAAATAGTATCATATTTCTTAAACGGTTCATTACACTTGAAACTAAATGCAAACATATCTAACGTAATTCTTTTATGTGCGGCGCGTGAATGCTAGAATCATATTACATAAGTAAACACCGAAAAATTGTTATTGGCTTGCATTGACTAAAATTCCTATAAAAACGCTTGTACGTAGTATGTAAGAGAAGAGAAATGAAACAATTGCTTTACAAGCTGGATGCCCAGCTTGTAGTAATAAATAAATAAATGAAATAAAAATTACATAATAATACTTTCATTACAATATTTCTCTCGAACACTCCAAGCGTCGCTTCATCGGATGTTGTCATCGTCCAAGCTTGTGCGCCATACGTTAGGACGGGCATGATGAGAGTCTTGTAGAGTGTTAGTTTTGTTCGTCGAGAGAGGACTTTACTGCTCAGTTGCCTACTTAGTCCAAAGTAGCACTTGTTGGCAAGAGAGATTCTACGTTGGATTTCAAGGCTGACATTGTTATCGGTGTTAATGCTAGTTCCCAAATAGACGAAGTCTTTTACAACCTCGAAATTATAACTGTCTACAGTGACGTGGGTTCCGATACGCGAGTGCGCCGACTGTTTGTTTGAAGACAGGAGGTACTTCGTTTTGTCCTCGTTCACCACCAGACCCATTCGCTTTGCCTCTTTATCCAGTTTGGAGAAGGCAGAACTAACAGCGCGGTTGTTAAGGCCAATGATGTCAATATCATCGGCATACGCCAACAATTATACGCTCTTATAAAATATTGTGCCTGAGCGATTAAGTTCTGCGGCTCATACGATGCTCTCCAACATCAGGTTAAAGAAGTCACACGGCAGCGAGTCACCCTGTCTGAAACCTCGTTTGGTATCAAACGGCTCGGAGAGGTCCTTCCCAATTCTGACGGCGCTGCTGGTGTTGAGCAACGTCATCTTACATAGCCGTATTAGTTTTGCGGGGATACCAAATTCAGACATCGCGGCATACAGGTAACTCCTTTCCGTACTGTCGAATGCAGCTTTGAAGTCGACGAAAAGATGGTGTGTGTCGATTCTCCTTTCATGGGTCTTTTCCAAGATTTGGCGTATTGAGAATATTTGGTCGATGGTGGACTTTCCAGGTCTGAAGCCACACTGATAAGGTCCAATCAGTTGGTTGACGGTGGGCTTCAGCCTTTCACACAATACGCTCGCTAGAACCTTATAGGCGATATTTAGAAGACTAATCCCGCGGTAGTTGGCACAAATTGCAGCATCGCCCTTCTTATGGATTGGGCGGAGCACACTTAAATTCCAATCGGCAGGCATGTTTTCATCCGACCATATTTTGCATAGGAGCTGATGCATGCACCTTACCAGCTCCTCGCCGCCATGTTTGAATAGCTCAGCCGGCAGTCCGTCGGCGCCCGCGGCTTTGTTGTTCTTTAGCCGCGTTATCGCTATTCTCACCTCGTCATGATCGGGTAGCGGAACGACAATTCCGTCGTCAACGATTGGGGTATCGGGATCTTCACTTTCTCGGTGACATGCGCAGCTGTCACTGTTTAATAGCTTCGAGAAGTGTTCCCTCCATAATTTAAGATTGCTCTGTACGTCAGTCACCAGTTCGCCGTCTTTCTTCTTACATTGAAACACCCCGGTCTTGAAACCTTCTGTAAGCCGCCGAACTTTCTGGTAGAATTTTCGGGCGTTGTTCCTGTTGGCCAGCATCTCAAGCTCTTCGCATTCACGTATTTCGGCCTCTCGTTTCTTCTTTCGGATAATACGTCTCTCTTCCTTTTTCAGCTCTCTGTAGCGATCCCACATGGCTCGCGTTGTGCCCGATCGCAGCGGGGCTCTATAGGCGGCATCCTTTCTTTCTGCGGCAGCATGACATTCTCCGTCGTACCAATTGTTTTTTCGGGCTCGCCGGAATCCGATTTCTTCTTCGGCGGCGGTACGTAGAGAACGAGAAATGTTGCTCCATTGCTCATGCATGCCGGTTTGTTGGCCAGCACACTGAGAGCAAGAGTGAAAGTCGAGTGGCGAATCTTCTGTCTGTCTGTGGTGATTGCAGCTTTTCGATGTCGAACATTCTTTGCGTAGGTAGATGCACGTTTTTTGCTGCACAAGGTAATGATCCGAGTCGATGTTGGGCCCTCAGATCGTACGTATATCTAATACACTAGAAGCGTGTCTTCCATCTATCACAACATGATCGATCTGGTTTCGTGTTTTTTGATCAGGAGACAGCCAGCTGGCTTGGTGAATCTTCTTATGCTGGAATCTGGTGCTACAGACTACCATGTTTTGGGCCCCGGCGAAGTCGATCAGCCTCTGTCCGTTGCCGGATGTTTCGTTGTGCAGTCTGAATTTTCCGACTGTTGGACCAAAAATTCCCTCCTTGCACACCCTGGCGTTGAAGTCGCCAAGCACGATTTTTATGTCGCGGCGGGGCAGCGCTCATAGGAACGTTCCAGGCGCTCATAGAAGGAATCTTTGGTCGCATCGTCCTTCTCTACCGTCGGGGCATGGGCGCAAATTAGCGATATGTTGAAAAAACGGGCTTTGATGCGGATTGTTGCGAGACGCTCGTCCACCGGAGTGAACGACAGTACTTGGCGATGAAGTCTCTCTCCCACAACAAAACCGACACCGAATTTGCGCTGCTTTACATGGCAGCTGTAGTAGACGTCGCAAGGTCCTATGGGTTTCTTTCCTTGCCCCGTCCATCGCATCTCTTGGATGGCAGTGATGTCAGCCTTTACTCTCACGAGGACATCAACCAACCGGGCAGAGGCACCTTCCCCATTAAGGGACCGGACATTCCAGGTGCATGCCCTCAAATCATAATCCTTAGTTCGTTTGCATTTGGTCGTCATCAGTATAGGGAGGTCTTATCCGAGGCTTTTTTACACTTTTCATTGGGGGGCGATTTTTAAGTGGCGGGTCCCAAGCCCAACACACAACCAGCTATCCTGGAATGTTTCGCCTTCTCACGTTAGCTCACTCCCGAACGGATGTTCGGAAGCTACCCAGAGGATGCGGGGGCTAATCCCGGCCGTTGTGAGCTGCTTGAACCATATGCAGAAGAATCGTCCTGGCCATTCCCAAGTGAATGGCGATCAGTAACTTTCCCCACTTGCGTGGACTTCTACACATGGAACCATCCTCCGAACAACTTAACATGTAAAACAAATTAAACATGTAAAATATATCGAAAAAATACAATATCAAACAAAGAAATCAAATTTTATAAATATAAGCATAAACGTAATGATTGTTCTTACCATCATAATGTTAACGATATTTATTATACATAAAACAAATAAAAAACTGTCTATATTGCATATTTCGTCGGAGCCTCAAACTAACGGTGGGGGTGTTATAGTAAAGCCCTTAAGCGTAATACCTATAATACGCATAATAAATTCTTAATATTCATAATTTAACTTAATTTGCATTTCCGGCATATGCCAATACCCTTTCACATTTCATAAATGCTGAAATGGCTAAAGAACCTTTTATCACATATTAATCGAAAGAATATTGAACTTGCTTAGCAAATGCTGAATTTGCTAAAGAACTTTTTATCACATATTAATTAAACAAATATTGAACTTACTTAACAAAAGCTGAATTTGCATTCCCGGCACATGCCAATATTTTTCATATTTTTTTTATAGCAAAACAATTCCAAAGAATCGATTTGCAAATAATAATTTAATTTCCTGCTGACCAAATATGCAAGGTAGACATAACGAAAGGTATAAGTAAGACAATTGCAATAAGTTCTGTTAGTCTGTAATTAGCAATCTAAAAGATAGATTGGACAATCAAATAAAGTGAAGTTTAAAACAAAAATCATTTCGTTGTTTTTTTTTTTAGCTTCCAAACGGACTCAAATTTAAAGTGGCGTAGTCGATAGGATTCCGCGATTATCTATTCCAAAATTAAAAAGATAGATAAGTGAACTTTAATTTTTAGTGCGGTATAAGGAACTTTTCGCAAAATTGCTGGCAAAAGATTGCCACAACGGTGAAAAAAAAATAATAAACATTTGTGTTTGTGGGCAAAAGACTGCCAAAACCAAAATTTGAAAATAATAAACACCTGTACTTTGTGGGCACAAATTGCCAAAATCGACCACAAAAGGAGTCTTTTATAAAACTTTTTACGAGTGAATAAAATTCGCTAAATCAAAAACAAAAAAAAAAAACATTACACGCAGTGAGCACGAGTGAAGTGTATCCCCATTGACATCAGAATAAAACTAAGACAGGAAACTACCAAACAACAACAGTGAAACAATCATTTCAACACGTACCAACGAGGATTCAAGAAAGATCTACAAACCCACAGCAAACGAGCGAAATCCAAATCAGCTGCAAATAAGCAAAGCCGTGAAAAAGAAACTTCAATCAGCAATTGATATCTCCAGCCCCACGAAGCAGCCACGCAACGAAGGCTTTTGAACCAAATAGACACCACAAAAGGACAAAAAGTGCGAAACAAGTTTTTTACTCAAAAATTCATTACTCATAAACAACTCATTTTAGCTACTGGGCATTCAGCTCAATTGAAGTCGGAGGTGTCCTCTTGATTTAGAAAAAGTTATAAAAAAAAAAATACAATTTTTGATATATTGAATTTCGAAAAAATTTCAATTTTTTTCTTTGTTGCTAAATAAAAAATTTTCAACTACTTTTTTGCAACTGTTTCTACATTAAGTCGCTTGTGTAGGTAATGACGATCATTTTGAGCCCAGAATTATTAAAATCGGTTCGTTTTTGACTAAGTTATGGGAATTTAAAAAAAATATTTCTTATATGATTAAAAAAAATCGATTTTGAGCCAAAAAACAAAATTGCCGATAACTCTTCAAAAAAATTTAGCGCATGAACAACTCAAGAAAACAGTGAGCCATGCAGGCCCCTGTTGTACAGCCAATAATTTATTAATTTACAAATCTATAACATAGCTTAACTCTGCGATTCAGTTCCTAACCGGGGACCCTCCAGAGTAGAAAAGCCCTCCTTCCTAGAAGGAATAACCAAACACAATAATAATACCACTCATAACATACGGTTTGCACAGCCAATAACCAAATAATACACCTGAAAGCTGCGATTCACCACCTTTGGGGGGACCCTCCAGGTTTAAAATTAATAAAAATCTCTGCGATTCACTTCCTAACGGGGGACCCGCCAGAGAATTTTAAAAGTTAATTCAATAAATTCATTCAAAAATATATATATATACATATATACATAAAAATGGCTCAAATACGTTTCGATCCCTTGAAATACCTTGGAAACCTCCCTGAATTCAACGGCGACACTAGGGACCTTCGGACATTTTTAAACCTAATAGGCAGAGTTCACCCCATGCTTCAAACGTACGACGAATTATCACAAGGACTATTTTCCGACATAATAAGCAGACTAAAGGGAAAAGCTAGGGAGATAATAGAAATAAATTGCCAGGCGATTTCATGGAATGAAATTAAAGGCATACTCCAAAATAATTTTGGAGATAGATTAAGTTGTGACGAACTTTTCGATTCACTCAGGGCCACAGTTTTTAAAACCACTAGCATAGATTTCTTTGATGAAATTAAGAGCAAACTTAGGTGTCTTAATAATAAAACTGTATTTGTCCTTGGACAAGAACTAGGAACAGCGAATGCTGTCGCTCAAAATAGCTCACGTACAGCCCTCAATATATTTAAATCCAAAGTCCCCGAACCTATTTTTGAATAAAACGCGTGATTTCGTGTGAAAGAACAATTCGGTATTTTATTTGTAACGGCACAAGCAAGACTAATATGCAAAGCCTACTTGCATGCATAAGAGTGAGAAAAGACTTAAGGACAGAAGGTCTAAAGAGAATGAAATAAAGTTGCCATGTAACTAAAATATACAAATTATTTCAACACTCCCACTTTTTAGTTACATTTCATATTTATAATTAAAACAAAACAAACTTTCAGATATACAAAACTTGATTTCTTACATGAATCTCAAACCTAACTGTTCCCTAAAATTAATAAATTTATCTTTTGGAAGCGCTTTTGTTAGGCCGTCCGCCAGTTGATCAGTTGACGCAACATATTGTAGTGCAAAAACTTGCTCCTCATACTTATCGCGTATGTAGTGGTAACGCACATCAATATGTTTTGTTCTTTTGTGAAACTCCGGATTCTTTATGAGTCGAATGGCGCTTTGGTTGTCAACACAAAACATCGTGAAGTCTGGACCACCAAGACCAAACCAAAAACGCTTGAGCCACACCAGCTCTTTTACTGCACCAGAAGCAGCAATGTACTCGGCCTCTGTAGTCGATAAAGATACGCACTTCTGACGTTCTGAGCACCAACTCACTATGCTATCGCCGACCATGAATACAAAACCTGATGTTGACCTTCGCGTTTGAATATCACCAGCGTAGTCTGCATCGCTATAACCACGTAATTCAAGATCGCTGCTACTTTTATAAAATATACCCATGTTCATCGTTCCATTGAGGTACTTCAGTATGCGTTTCACTGCTTTAACGTGCGCTGCCGTCGGCTTTTCAATATACCGACTCACGTTTGACACAGCAAAGGCTATATCCGGCCTTGTACCCACCGCCAGATACATAAGACTCCCGACTGCCTCTCTATAGGGAAACTTTATCAGATCACCATCATTATCAAAATCGCTCAAATTGGTGGAACTGTCAGCAGGTGTGACTGCAAAAGAAGAATCTTGCATATTAAACCTTGCAATTACCTTGTTGGCATAAGCATTTTGACCGATGAAAATTGAACCATCAGCGTCGCGGTGAATTTCAAGCCCTAAAAAGAACTTTGCCCCGAAGAATTCTACTTTAAATTCTTCCTGTAGATGCTTCATGAGCTCCGTAATGAGCTCGCTGTTTGTTGCTGCAACTAGACCATCATCAACGTAGATTACCAAAATCAAACACCCATCTTCAGTATTGCGCGAAAAAACACATGGATCGTAATTTGACATCTTGAGCCCAAAATGTTGAAGAAAATCTGTAAATGTTTTATTCCAGCAACGTGACGCTTGCTTAAGTCCGTATAAACTTTTTGCCAGTTTGCATACACGGCCACTTCCGTCGTCATACCCTTTCGGCTGCTGCATAAAAACGTTTTCGCTTAGGTCGCCATACAAAAATGCCGTCTTTACGTCAAACTGCATAAGATGCATTTTACGAACTGCTGCCATTGCCAAAATGCATCGAATTGAAGTAAATCTTGCCACTGGACTAAAAGTTTCTTCGTAGTCAACGCCATACTCTTGAGTAAAACCCCGTGCAACCAAACGTGCTTTGTAGCGTTCAACTTTCCCTTCAGTATCTTGTTTGAGCTTATAAACCCACTTGTTGTCAATGATTTTCTGATTTGAAGTTTTTTCAACCAGTGTCCACGCTCCATTTTCGATCAATGAGTCAAATTCATCATCCATAGCTTGCTGCCATTTCTCGCGTTCATTAGACTGCATAGCCTCCGCAAATGATTTAGGCTCCTGACATATCATAATAGCCGCCGTATGTTGTGCAGTTGTTCTGCTGCGTAGACGACTAGCTATACCACTTCTATCGTTGTTATTCTCGTTGCTTACATTTACCGCGTCATCGTTGTCAACAAACCCAACGTCGTTATTTTGTGTGTCTTCTTCTTGACACTTCTCAGCGTCATGCAAGTTTTCAAAGCGTTCTTCTTGCATTTTATCTGTGTGCAATTTAAACGTCACTGTTTCCGGAAGGAATTGCACATCACACGAAATTTCAACTTTTTGATGTTTTGGGTTCCAAACTCTAATAGCTTTGTGATTGTCAGCATACCCGATGAAAATCCCCTTCCACGATTTTGCATCCAACTTGCGCCGCTTTTCCTTAGGTAAATGGACGTAAACTTCTTCACCAAAACTTCGCAAATGATTAAATTTTTCAGGCTGCCCATACCATAATTCATATGGCGTTTTCTGTGCCACCGTACTGGTTCCCGTACGATTCAAAACGTATACTGCCGTATTGACTGCTTCCGCCCAAAATTTAAGCTGCATTTCTTTTGCGTAAAGCATCGTCCGTGCTAGTTCCATCACTGTTCGCATTTCTCTCTCTGCACCACCATTCTGCTGCGGCGTGTACGGTACTGTGAGTTCATGTTTAACTCCAAACTGATCAAAAATCTTAGTCAACTTATCATTGACAAACTCAAGCCCATTGTCTGTCCGCATTCGCTTGATAATTTTTTGATCCATTTTCTCAGCTTGCATCAAAAAACTTTTGATAGCACCAGGTGCTTCTGATTTTTCTTTCATGAAATACACGAAACGTAGATGTGAATAGTCATCTTTAATAAGCAGAAAATATCTAGCCCCGCCGATCGATTTTTCTTGCATTGGACCGCATACATCCGCAAAACAGAGTTCTCCACAGCCTTTCGACTTCACTTCACGCGATTTAAAGCTGCCTCTATGTTGCTTGCCCAGTATGCACCCTTCACACGTAAATTCCTCTTCAATGAAATCTACATTGGAGCTCTTGAGGAACTGCCTAACATGTGTCGAATTCTGATGACCCAGTCGATTATGCCACGTACGCAAAGCTAACTTCTCACTTACCGAAATATTTGCCAAGCTAATTTCCGGAACCTTGATCAGCATTTGAAACAATTTACCATGACGAACTCCCACTGCAACAGTACTTCCGTCTTTTCTAACGAATTTGCAGTTACCGCTATCCGATCGAAAATGAAAACCACGATCTAGCGCCTTTGTTTGTGAAAACAAATTATATGTAATGTCCGGCACGTAAAGCACATTTGTCAAAACTTTCTGCACCCATTCTTGACCGTCATTAACTAAAACATTGATGTCACCTTTTCCTGCTGCTTTAATAGCACGCCCATCGCCAACTTTGACAATATCATTATACTGTTCAAACGTAGTGAACCAATCTCGCCGCTTGCTCATGTGATCGGTTGCACCCGAATCAAGTACCCAGCTGTCTTGCTTACCCATTACACTTTCTCCACACACCAGCGCTTCGACATTTTTACGTAGAGTCTCATTCTTTGCGGATTTTGCCATTTGCGGACAGTCCCGTTTAAAATGTTCTTTAGAACCACATTTAAAACATGCGCCTTTTGTTGTTGTTCTGCTGCTTTTACTTTGTTGCTTCTTCGTATTTTGCCGATTCTGATGCCTGACTACAAACGCCTCTACTTTATTTTTTTCTTGAGCGCTCAAACGAATTTCTTCAGCCATTAGCCTGGCTCTTAAGGTGTTCAAATTCTGATCAGATGAACGCACCGATTCCCAAGCACTATGGAAATGATTGTATTCCGCCGGCAATGAAATTAAAATTTTTGTCATAATCATCGAGTCTGATATGGTTTCGCCCTGATCACGAAGATGCTGTACAATTTCCATTAACTTCGACAGAAAAGTCGCAATATCATCTTCTGTTTCTTTTGCATAACTGTAATACTTCTGCAGCAAAAACAAAACACTCGCTGTTGATGTTTGCTCGTATACACTTTTGAGTGTATCCCACATACTCTTCGCACAAACACAGTTAAGAATCTGCATAAGCGGTTGTTTTCCCAATGCTGTACTTATTGTCCGGCGAGCTCTAGCATCAATTTTACGCCAATTCTTTTGTTCTTGCTCACCTGTCCTGGGCAATAGCTCTTCTCCGTTGACCACACCATACATGTCACCAGCTTCCAAAATTTGTACCATTTGAAACTTCCATGTCAGCCACTGTGAGCTATCTTGCAGTTTTTCAATTTTGAAGTCACTTTCCGAAGACATTATAATAAATTAATACGTTTTCTTTTTTGTTAATTATTAATATGAACCAATTATTGATATTTAGCAATTCGCGCAACCTGTGGGATCTGGGCCCATAACCTTTTGAATAAAACGCGTGATTTCGTGTGAAAGAACAATTCGGTATTTTATTTGTAACGGCACAAGCAAGACTAATATGCAAAGCCTACTTGCATGCATAAGAGTGAGAAAAGACTTAAGGACAGAAGGTCTAAAGAGAATGAAATAAAGTTGCCATGTAACTAAAATATACAAATTATTTCAACACCTATGAAAACCATTTTAGCTTGTAGAAATCCAGATACTCTAGAAGGAGCAATGAATATCCTTTTTGAAGCCGGATACGCTCATCTTCGAGTAGACAATCAACAATTTTTCTTACGAAACAGAGTTGAGAAGAAACCTTTACAAAATTCGCAAGGCAAATCTAACTTTAACCCACGTAGTTCTGGTCAAAATTTTAACCAGAATTTTAATTCACAAAATAATTCGAATTTCAATTACAACAGGCGAAACTTCCCAAATTATAATCCACAAAATTCCAATCATAATCCTTATCGAAATTCGAACAAGAATTTTAATTCACAAAATAATTCAACTTCCAACCGTAACAGACCAAATTTCCAACAACGGAATTTTAATTCACCTTTTAGTCAAAATCTTATATATAAAAATGGAGACGTTTTTTTGTGTTCGTTAGTCGCCGATTCACGCCTAAACGCATTCACCGATTTCAATCAAACTTTCACAGATCATTGGTATTGTTCCATAGATGGTTTATGTAAAGTTTTAAAAAAATCGGTAAAAGTATGCGTGCGTTGTGTAAGTGTGGAAAATACAATATTTGCGTGTTTCCCTTATACGGATATTACGTATACGGAATGAGAATACACGCAAATGAATAGAATATACACAGATATGAATAACATTGTTTTGATGTCGAGTGACGTATGCGACTGTATTATTCGTAACGCAATAGTTGTCCTCTCTTTTCTTTCCACTTTATGCATGCGTGACACGGCATCAAAGCACATTGTTTTTTTTAAACTGGAAAAATAGTTTGAGCTTCATTTGAACGTTTTATGATTTAGATAAAATAAAAATTCGTTAAATATATTTGATTCCATTAATAACCATAAGCCTGTATTTATCGAAGTTCAAAGTTTTTGGACAAATATTGAAACGTTTACTTAAATTAAATGTTAAATACATATATTATATGTATATAAATGCGCAAATGTAATAGTTTAGATGGATTTAAAATATACGAAATTATTCAGCGGTTGAATCCATTCATTTTTTGAAATCCATCAATATGGATCGACAGTCGCCATAAATGTTCTTTTAAAAAATAAAACGTGTTAATTTGATGGTAGCTCGAGTTTTAAGATCAGGTTTCTATTAGTATAACTTTGTTCATAGGTTTGCGTAATTTTTTTGTGGTGAAAGTCTAAGATTACAAAACAATATAGCATTAGTGCTTGCATCGTCTGGAATAGCTGCTAAAAAATCAGTGGAAGCATTGGATAGAGCTTTGAAAGATTTACGTAATAATCAAGAAATATTTGGTGGCGCTTTAATATTATTGTTTGGCGATGTTCGTTAAACTTTGCCAGTAATTCCCCGTTCAACACCAGCAGATGAATTAAAAGCCTGTTTAAAGACATCCCATTTATGGAGGCATGTAAAAACTTTGACTTTGAAAACAAATCTGCGAGTTTATTTGCAAAATTATGCCTCGGCTGACGAATTTTCAAGACACCTTCTGAAGATAGGAAATGGACAAATTCCTATTGATGCTGCTACTGGCTTAATCACTTTGTCAGATAATTTTTGTAATTTCGCACACACAAAACAAGAATTAGTTTCAAGTGTTTTTCCAAATATTGCGCAAAATTATTAAAATCACAATTGGTTAGCTGAAAGAGCAATACTGGCTGCGAAAAATAAGGATGTTGGTCAATTGAATGCGAATATTTTAAATGATGTGGCTGGTGAGATTGTAACATTTAAATCAATTGATACAGTTATAAATCAAGATGACTCTGTAAATTATCCAACATAATTTTTAAATTCCTTGGATTTACCTGGACTGCCGGCTCATCGCTTACAATTGAAAGTTGGTGCACCAATTATTTTACTTAGAAATTTAAATCAGCCACGACTGTGTAACGGAACAAGATTAGCAGTCAAAAAGGTCATGAATAATCTTATTGAAGCAACAATTTTAAAAGGAAAATTCAAAGGTGAAGACGTATTGATTCCGCGTATTCCGCTGATTCCACTAGATTTAGCTTTTGACTTCAAAAGATTGCAACTTCCAATACGTCTTGCATTTGCAATGACAATAAACAAAGCACAAGGACAATCGCTGGAATTATGCGGAATTGACTCAGAATATCCATGCTTCTCCAACGGACAATTATATGTATCATGTTCACGTGTAGGAAAGCCATCAGTTCTGTGTATTTATACCACAACTCAGGACTAAACAAAAAATGTAGTTTACGAAAAGGCTTTGCGTTAGTTTAAGTTTAAAATTAACATAAATTACAAAATTACAACATAGTAAAAAAAAGAATAAATACACATAGAGTGAATTTAAATCGAGTGTTCATTATTCATTTCTAATTTTGATATGCCTAGCGAAGCAGGCAGAGGGTCCGCTAGTCCACAATATAATTCAAACTTCAACCGTAATAATCAAAACTTCACCCCTCAAAATGGAGATGATAACCAACCCAACCGACTTCCATTACCGGAACCCATGGATGTAAATCAACACGAACTAACTAAAAATGAAAGTTTTCATTACACCGCCTCGGAGAACTTCCATATATAAAAGTACAGACAAAATTAGGACACATAAAACTAATAGTGGATACAGGCGCTACTAACTCAATTCTTAATCCTGGTATATGCCACCCAAAATGGATTCAAAAAATAAATCCCATTTACATAAATACCTTGCAACACAAAATCTGTTTAAACGAAAAGGCAAAGATTAAAGCTCTTGAAGAATTCGGTACAGGACTAGTCGTAATCGAGTTCTACATAACAAAATTCCATGATTTCTATGACGGTTTAATAGGCAACGATTTATTAAGGCCTTTAAAAGCAAACATAAATTATGTGGATAATACAATTAAATTTGGAGAACGCATTTTAACTCTTTTTGTCAAAAGCAAAAATGGCGACAAGACAGAAGAACACGTAACTTTAGGTAAAGACCCTTCTAATAACATAGAATTAGATTTAGCTTCCGAGTCAGACAGCGAATTCACGCAGGAGGAAGGCAACGCAAATTTTAATATCATCGAAGAAAAGGAATACACACCACTAAGAGAACAGATCAGGATTCAGCACCTTAATCTTGAAGAAAAAGCTAAATTTTGGCCAGTTATAAACAAATATTCAGATATTTTCTATCAGGAAAATACCAAATTGAGTTTTACATCAGCGATTAAACATCAAATTAGGACTACTGATAATATCCCAATCTCTACTAAATCCTATAGATATCCCTTTATTCATAAAAAAGAAGTAGAGAAGCAAATTCAAGAAATGCTTGAAAATAAAATAATAAGACACAGCAATTCCCCATATTCAGCACCCATATGGATCGTAGCGAAGAAGGCTGATGCCAGTGGAAAGGCTAAATGGAGACTTGTAATAGACTATCGTAAACTAAACGAAGTAACTATAGATGATAAATATCCAATTCCAAATATCGATGAAATATTAGACAAATTGGGCAGATGCCAATACTTCACCACCCTCGATTTAGCGAAGGGATTTCACCAAATAGAAATCGAAGAAAACGATATTCACAAGACCGACTTCAGTTTCGAAGGAGGGCACTATGAATTCTTACGAATGCCGTTTGGTCTGACGACAGCACCAGCGACATTCCAAAGACTCATGAATAATATCCTTAAAGATTTCATAAATAAAATTTGCCTCGTTTATTTAGATGACATTATTATTTTTTCTACTTCTCTGCAAGAGCACATTGATTCCATTAAACTAATTTTTAACCGCTTAAAAGAAGCCAATCTTAAAGTACAATTGGATAAGTCAGAATTTTTGAAAAAAGAAACCGAGTTCCTTGGACACATAGTGATCCTCAGTGGTATAAAGGCAAACCCCAAAAAAATAGAATGTGTCAAAAATTTCCCAATCCCCAAAACTCCTAAACAAATTAAACAGTTTCCTGGTTTAACCGGCTATTATAGGAAATTTATATAGGATTACTCTTTAATCGCCAAACCCATGACTAAGTATTTAAAAAAGGATGCAAAAATAAATATCTCCGACCCGCAATATCAAGAAAGCTTCAACACTCTTAAAACATTGTTAATTCACGATCCGATTCTTGCATATCCCGATTTTTCAAAAAAATTTACTCTCCCAACGGACGCTAGTAATTATGCCTTAGGTGCAGTACTTTCACAAGATAATGCAACAGTTTTTAAAGGACGAAAATATTACAATACATTACACATCTAACAGTAACCATACATCAAATGCAGACATTGAAAGATTACACAATACGATTAATGAACACATTAGACTTTTACGACATGACGAAAAGTACCAGCATGAAACGGTGGAAGAAAAAAATTCTAAGGTTAATAGGTTTTTATAATAACACGATACACAGTTCTACAAAAGCTAAACCAATTGATTTCATAAATGGGAAAATTCATGGAGACAAATACAAGGAAAGCCATGATTTGATTTTGAAGAAAAAAGAAAATTACATAAACAAATTAAATAAAGATAGAAAAGATGTTGATATTCAAGAAGGAACCAACTCCATAAAAGAAGTTAAAGGTGGCAAAAACCTCAGAAGATATAGAAAAATAGATGCCAGTATAATTGATACCGAATATTTAAAGGGCATTAAAACCGGACTAAAATATTACAAAACACATGTGAAACAAAATAAGAAATATCAGGATAAAAATAACCCCAAAATAAATGCTAGACATTGAAAACCCATATACATTATTTCAGATGACACCCTGGATTTTGACGATTACATTTTTAACGACCATCTACACACAATCTATCGACATTCAAGACTTAACTACCAATAATGGATACATAGCGATCAAAACAGGAGAACAAAAAGTGATTGACCGATATAGCAAAATCTTCCACATTGTCAACGTAACTGCACACGCGGACTCATTAAACTTAATCTTTGAAAATATACAAACACTTAATGCTGGCACGGTTGAGGCCAAGACACTATTAGATACCATAAGTAAAAATTTTGCGCTATTAGAAGGAAAAATAGAAAATTAAATCCACACTTTAGACAGAAAAGAGGACTGATAAATGTACTAGGAAAAGGACTTAAGCTTATTGCAGGTACTATGGACAACGACGATGAACTAGAAATAACCAACTCACTGAAATCATTATATAAAAACGAAGAGTCCTTGACAAACAAAATTAACAACCTCACCTACGTCAACCACCTCATATCCTCTCAAATACAAAGCATTACCAACCACATAAACCAAAAACAAATTCTGATTGGAAATTATTTAAATAAATTCAAAGACTTTATGCAAAATAAAATAGCGACAATAGAGGACGAAATAACATTTATAGAACAAATTTACCAAATAAACAATGACATTTCACTCTTAAGAGACCACATCGATGATATAGGACAAATAATATTTTCTAGCAAACTGGGAATAATTCCCACGGACATTCTAACAAACACAGAGCTTGACTTGATAAATGACTATGATAGTTACACAAATATTAAAGTAGCCGTCGCCTTACACGACAATAGTATCGTAACAATTCTTCAGATTCCTCAATATTCAAAGGAAATTCTATCGAAAATCTTATTTGAGCCAATTCCCAATGTAAAAAATAAATCAATTATATTGAATACCTACGAAATACCAATAGATTCCAAAAACAATATTTTTGATGTAAGCGTTAAAGATAATCTTAAGAAAAATTTAATTCAAATTTGTAATTAATGTATTTCAAACATATTAAACTACGAAGAAGCATACTGCGATATGCGAACTTTAGACGAATCAGTCGTAATAGAAATTTTACCCGGTATACTAATATTATAAAACTTCTACTTCAAAGTCGAGCATAATTGTAATAAAATTGATATCAGAATAAACGGAAACTTTTTAGTAAAATTTGAAAATTGTGAAATAAGCGCAATGAACAAAACTTTTAGTAATGTCAAACTAAAATATTACGACCAATTTATTCTACCTAATGTTATAACAAAAATCAAAGAGAAATCGAATGCAACTTTTTCAAATTTAAAGTTAGGATCATTATATTTAGAACAAATTAAACATGTAAAATATATCGAACAAATACAAATATTAATTAAACAAATATTGAAATTACTTAACAAATGCTGAATTTGCATTTCCGGCAATTGCCAATATTTTTCATATTTTTTTTATAGCAAAACAATTCCAAAGAATCGATTTGCAAATAATAATTTAATTTCCTGCTGACCTAATATGCAAGGTAGACATAACGAAAGGTATAAGTAAGACAATTGTAATAAGTTCTGTTAGTCTGTAATTAGCAATCTAAAAGATAGATTGGACAATCAAATAAAGTGAAGTTTAAAATAAAAATAATTTCGTTGTTTATTTTTTCTTCCAAACGGACTCAAATTTAAAGTACTACTCTCTATGAAAAGCTACACACAATTTAAAAAGGCCAACCCTAGCACAATCATGCATTAAAATGAAAACTAACAAATGGGGTAAAACAGATGAGGTAGAACAGAAAGCAAACACATTTGCTCGTCACTTAACCTGAGTGTTCTGTCCCAACGAAATTGAGCCCTCACCAATCACTGCTCAGAAAGTAAAGGATACCCAGAACATACGCACCAGATGGACCCACCCATAAAAGATTGTCGAAAAATGAAGTTAAAGAAGTGATAAAAAAAAATGAGAAAAAAATAATGCCCTGGATATGACCTCATAGCAGGATAAGTACTAAAACAACTACCAGAAGAAGGACTCACTTTCTTTACGTATGTGCATATAAAACTCAATTACATTATCTGGTTTTGTTCTCCCTCAATGGAGTAGCATAAACATAATAATTGTTCTTACCATCATAGTGTTAACGATATCTATTATACATAAAACAAATAAAAAACTGTCTATATTGCATATTTCGTCGGAGCCTCAAACTAACGGTGGGGGAGTTATAGTAAAGCCCTTAAGCGTAATACCTATAATACGCATAATAAATTCTTAATATTCATAATTTAACTTAATTTGCATTTCCGGCATATGCCAATACCCTTTCACATTTCATAAATGCTGAAATGGCTAAAGAACCTTTTATCACATATTAATCGAAAGAATATTGAACTTGCTTAGCAAATGCTGAATTTGCTAAAGAACTTTTATCACATATTAATTAAACAAATATTGAACTTACTTAACAAATGCTGAATTTGCATTTCCGGCACATGCCAATATTTTTCATATTTTTTATAGCAAAACAATTCCAAAGAATCGATTTGCAAATAATAATTTAATTTCCTGCTGACCAAATATGCAAGGTAGACATAACGAAAGGTATAAGTAAGACAATTGTAATAAGTTCTGTTAGTCTGTAATTAGCAATCTAAAAGATAGATTGGACAATCAAATAAAGTGAAGTTTAAAATAAAAATCATTTCGTTGTTTTTTTTCTTCCAAACGGACTCAAATTTAAAGTACTACTCTCTATGAAAAGCAACACACAATTTAAAAAGGCCAACCCTAGCACAATCATGCATTAAAATGAAAACTAACAAATGGGGTAAAACAGATGAGGTAGAATAGAAAGCAAACACATTTGCTCGTCACTTAACCTGAGTGTTCTGTCCCAACGAAATTGAGCCCTCTCCAATCACTGCTCAGAAAGTAAAGGATGCCCAGAACATACGCACCAGATGGACCAACCCATAAAAGATTCTCGAAAAATGAAGAAGAAGGACTCACTTTCCTTACGTATGTGCATATAAAACTCAATTACATTATCTGGTTTTGTTCTCCCTCAATGGAGTAGCTCAAGTAAAAATGATATCCAAACTAGGAGAAATCGTTGAACAAGTCGAATCGTATCGGCTCATCAGCCTATTGCCTCTAAAGTAATGGAATCCCTTTTTCTCAAAAGTAGAGACCGAAATTAAGGGTTTTCCAATAACAGGGGTCGATTCAAGACCTCAAAGATGGAATTCGTGAGACTATCGAGGACATAGGACAAACACTTTGCAATTCGGTTATGGCAGATTTCATGAAATTTTCATTGTCCTGTAAGCGTGGTGGTCATTTTCCTGATGTTATTTTCCACTATTAACAGCATACCTTTCTCTTTATAATGAATAATAGGTATATATATAAACATCCGATCCATTATATTAAAAAATAGCATTTTTCTTTGAATATCAAAATAACTCCTCTTATTGGAAAACCCTTAATAATCCCAAATCACCGATTCGGTTTCACGCAAAAACACAGTACCATCGAAGAAGTCCATAGACTCTTATATATCTTATATCTCAAGCCCTTGACCGCATTTGGGATGATGGCTTACTCTATAAAATAAAAGACACTCTTCCAATAAATTATTACATACTAGCTGTTACCCGCGGCTTCGCTCGCGTTGAAGCCCTTAAATAAATAACAAAGATCATTATATTTCAATAGGACTGAATCAATGTGATTTAGTATTTAAAAATTACTACATACAATGAGTTTCAAAACTTAAAATATGCTTTATTTAATTACAACAACAAATGTTAAAATATATTTCACTGTAACACAAATAAATATGTACTTTTAAATTCTTATAATTCAAAAAGATATAATGGAGAGTATTGATCTAGGATATTTTTGTAGACTATATTATAAGTTTTTCCGTCTTTTGCAAATATGTGTAAATTCCGGGCATTAGACACTCGCGAACATGCTACATATAGTTGACCGTGAGAGAAGCATGGCTTTCCTAATGCACTCCCGCTACCGGCAATGTCTGTCCTTGTGCTTTGTTTATGGTAACAGCAAAGCTGAGCTTGACGGGAAACTGAACCCTTTTGAATTGGAATGGAAGGTCAGTGGGAATAATTGGAATGCGAGGTATGATAACACTTTTTCCCTTACCCATACCTGTTAAAATAGTAGCACCAAGTATATTTTGCCCCAATTTTGTTATCCGAAGCCTTGTTCCATTACATAGCAGAGGATCATTTAGATTTCGCATATGCATCACTGGTACATTCAACTTTAATTGAATTTTATGTGACGGTACACCCGACAGTTCAAGTGAGTTTAAAAATTCCATAGGATACGAAGTACTTAGTTCCGTATCCATAATTGTATCCATTGACAAATATTCCTTCATTTCTCCTTGCACCCCTTTTAAAATGTTAGTGTTGATCCTAGAAACTACTTCATTTTTTGGCGTTAATATTGCTGCTGATCACAACTCAAATTTTGTTGCAATTCCGGAAAAACATGAGCGATGAGATCAAAATCATTTTCTACTAAATTGCAAAATTCTCTTCAGAGTGATATATAACCTTCTTTGTCAACGTCTAAATAACCATCACCAATTTTCAACAACATTTCTGCATAAAGTCCCGAGTCCACGTTATTATGAAGATGAACTCTCATATTCGTTTTCAGGCTGAGTTTATAAACTTTCGACCATAAGCATAATGCTTTAATACATGCTTGAATTTCTTCTGCTGGTATCCCTCTCTGAATGACTGGGAGGGTTTGTCGGAAATCACCAGCCAATAAAACTACCATTCCTCCCATTATATCTGAACTATCTCGCAAGTCCTGGAGAGTCCGGTTTAAAGCTTCTATAGCCTTCTTGTGAGACATTGTACTTTCATCCCAAACTAAAAGCTTACATTCTCGCAGCATCATACATCGCGAACTATTTTTACTGAAATTACAGATGGGTGAATCTTCCTGTGCCAGATTTAATGATAATTTTAAAACAGAATGTGCTGTACGGCCGCCATTTAATAGCGTCGCTGCAATACCCGAAGAAGCTACAGCAACTGCTATTTGTTTGTCTTTTCTAACGGACATTAATAATAGGTTAAGCAAGAGTCTACCATTGCCGGAGTCTATTTTACGTAAAATTTGGTGGAAAACATGATTTTGTTCTGGAATTAATTGAGGGACTAATTCTGTTACTTGATGTTGCAGTGCTATAAAATCATAATCTAGCTCTCGAGCAATTTCTTTATTAAAGTCATCTGTATTGTTTCGTCGAGGGCTTTGCATTCTAAAATCATTAAATTTTTTTCCAACCATTGTAAAAACCTTATTTTCGATTATAATTCGCGTTTCGTTGTAGATATCTTCATTAAAAGTCATATATGTATGTACTCACTGCAGTTGATGTAAAATATCTTCGGCCATGTATTCTTTGTACTTATCCCAAAGAGTTTGAGGATTAGAAAGACCGCAAGAAGATAAAAGCGTAGCGTAAAGTTCCCTGATTTTATCTGGTGATCGACCTTGTACCGCTTCCTCCATAGTTTCGTCCCAATAATTATCATTTTCTAACATTCGCCGTGATTTACATGCTTCCCTGCATGTTTGACATTCCTGACCATTGACAATTTTTAGTTCAGTAAAGCTAGTTGGACCTCTAACATGATGCAATAACATACGCAGACAAAAGCATTCGAAATTTGTAACATGTACAGTATAGACACGACCAAGAGCATCCGATGCTTTAACCCCAGGTTGATTTTCAACAGGTGTACCTTGAACACGACGATGCCACTCTTTTATTGAGGTGTTCCATGTATAATAACGGGGAACCTCAGAATACAAAAATGTCCTTGCAAAAGTATCATTCTGACAAAAATGGGAAACGGCAGTCAGCGTGGTCTTAGGAGGAGATAAAATCCTATCTAGAAAGGTATTTTCATAAAAAAAAAACACGCTAAGTGTACTGCAAGATGTATAATATAACAGTGGGATGTCTTCCATGTAATGGAAAGCCAAGCATCCGCCATGCTGCTTCATTGCTACTGACATATCTTCCTGCTTGATAAGTTTGTACTTCATTGAGGGCCTGTACAACACCTTCATTACGCAGATTGAAGATCGCCTGATCGCTTCCTTTATTGATATACTTGCAAATATATTTAATCGCACGCACAGAATTGCAGGCTTCAACATTAATGTGGGCGTTGAATAATTTACACAAAATCGGCGAATAGGGCACAACCCAGCTATTATCAAAACTCTTGATTTCCCCACTGCGAGTCCGAATGTCAACCTGTGTACCATCATCAGCAAGCGCCCTTCGTCTATATAACGGGTAACCCTTATCACTGTCAACTGTTTCTTTCATCAGTTCTCGAGGATATTTTTTTGTACACTTGCCATTTTGCATGCAAGGTGAGGCTGGATTGCGAGCTCCGTAGGAACCGCTAATCATGTTTTTAATAACTGTGTCATACAGATTTTTATCTTTTTCTTGATCTGAAATTTCAGCGCTAATTATGTTGTCGATTTGATTAGGAAGTAGCTTCTGTTTTAGCCAAATTAATATGTGCACATGTGGTAGACTTCGTTTCTGCCATTCAATCTAGTACATATGGCACTGGACGTCTCCATATACTTTTCCTTTTGTCACAACGTTAATTAATTTCTGAACCTTTAAACGAAATACGCGGGCAACTATGTCATGTCGATCAGTGGTTTTTTGTCCAGACATAAGCTCTTGAGTTATATCCTGCCACGAAGGATTACAGGTAAAAGTTACGAAGAGGTCAGGCCTTCCGTAAGTTCGTACATAAGTAAATGCGTCTTGAGTGTACTCTTGCAAATAACGGGGACTGTTCACGAAAGTGGACGGTAAAATAACCATTTTGCCAATGTCGTTAGGTCTAATATTATCATCTGCGCTAATCGCATCTTGTAGATGTATATAATTTTCACCTCGTAATTTTTTCTGGTTTAGGGAAATGTAACGAAGACGTTCGCTCCTACTTTAATATACAGTAGGTTCTGTTTTTATGCGGCTTTTTTATGCGGTTTTGAAATAGTGCGGTTTTTTTTTAATTAAAAAATGCATGTCGACCTATCGGGAATTGTACATATAAACAAGATTCTAAACCAGCTAAGCAAAAACTCATCACAGATTACATCAGAAATGCTAACCCTACAAGTAAGGAACCGCCTGCATAAACATCTAGATCAGACGTGTACATTTCCTCAAGTGACGAAAATGATTTTACGCCAAATCCTAAACGAATGCGCAACATGTGGGTATTGTTTGATTCTATTTCTGACGTAAATTTATTTTTCGATTCTGACGTTTCTTAAATAAAGATATAATTTTCAAAAATACAATATTTTGTTTGTGCGATTTTATTTAATTATTTCAGATTCATGCGGTCTATGGAACGTATCTATAGTAATAATATGGGACTAGTGCCCTTTTTTATGCGATTTTATTACATTATTTCAGATGTATGCGGTTCCTAGCACTTTTGAAACGTATCTATAGTTTTACTATAGAACTGGTAGCTTTTTTATGCTGTTTTTTTTTATGCTGATTCTTGCGGAACGTATCTACCGCATAAAAACAGAATCTACTGAACATGTCTACCAAGAATTGATGGAAAAGTTGCCTTGTACGCAGAAGGAGATTGAAATCATTCTCTCGAATCATGATGTAATACGCATAGAAGTGCATACAGGAAATTTTTTATTTGAAATTGGCTGTTTTGTTGTTGGATTAATGACTGGAATATTAAAATGATATCCTGATTCACCTTTACTGAAAATTAATGGGTACTGCAAAGCATCATAAAATTTATGAGTATCGGCAACACGCTGTAGCGTATTATCATGTGCCCGTAACACTATGTCTCGTGGAGAGCACGGGTCACCAGTTGTTGTTTTCTAAGCTCTGCGTGAATCGAAGACTCTTGATTTCGTGCAACTTTTGCCGCACGGAGCCGCGACGAATTTTTGAATAGATCAGATTTCCGTTTCCGAGGCATTTTTAAAGAAGAACGGAGTAAGAATTAAAATCAGTGGTAAGATTCAAAATAATCAAGTGACATCTAACCACAAAAATGACACCAAACCTCAAAAATCAAGATTTTATATATTTTATATAAAAATATAAAAATGACAGAAGAATACCAAATATCAGATCAATCTGTCATCAAGAAAAGGGTAAAATTCCAATTACAAAATTTGACCCAAACAAACAAACAAATAAACTTGGCAAGCTAAATTAAACTGTTTAATAAAAAATCAATATATATATAAAAATTTCAAACAGCTGAAATTTTGAGACTTTTTGACAAACAATTTTTTTATCATTCAAAAAAAATTATTTTTTTTAATAAGAAGTGTCCTATGTTACTTCTAACACCTTCAAAAACATGTGTACAAAGTTTTATAATAATCGGTTAAGTAGTTTTTGCGTGAAAGCGTAACAAACAAACTTACATTCACATTTATAATATTAGTAGGGATTTATTAGGTTCTACCTGGAATATCGAAATTTCTTCGTCAGACAAGGCGAGGAACAGTGTGCAGTATGTTAAATTTCAGCTACCTCAAGGCAGTATTATGGGCCCCATCCTATACTTGCTATACACATACCATCTACCACCTTCTAAAGAAACAATAGTCGAAACGTTTGCGAACGACAATGCAGTACTTACATTTGACTCCCACCACCATGTCAGAACTACAGAAAGGACTTGATAAAATAACTCACTGGTTGAAAGAGTGGCGCATTAAGATAAATAAGTCAAAATCTTCCCCAGTCAATTTTACACTAAATCGAAAAGCTTGCTCACCCGTTAAGCTCAATAATACCTTTACCCCCCCCAAACCAACGTCACAAACGGAAGGCTCTAGGAATAAAACTCAGAAGCCTATATTGGCTACTACATCGAAATCCTCATGTTTCTCTTGAAAGTAAGCTCTCACTTCACTCAGCTATTTTGAAACCTATATGGACATATGGTATTCAACTTTGGGGCACTACAGATAACTCCAACATAGAAATACTTCAAAGATTCCAGTCGAAACCCCTCAGAATGATCGCAAACGCCTCTTTTTATATCACCAATGAACAAATTCATTGTGATCTCTAAGTACCCAAAATAACTGAAGAAATACGAAAATATGCCACATCACACAACACACGACTCCAATTGCACTCTTGCCACAGAAATAATTGCAAACCCCATAACCTTTACCAGGCTCAAGAGAAAATCTACAAAACACCTTATACAATATGATAATAAATAGGCTAAATTATTAAGTGTCTTAAAATTAGTAAATCGTTGCACCACTGGGTGTATTCCATAAATGCTTTTGCTTAATGTTTAAAAAACAGATCGCAATAAAGAAATGGATTTAAAAACAAAATGGATCGAAGTATTTGGTGTCTAATTGGGACGATCAGACTTAAGCCGAAGGGCAGTGTAGCAAAACGAGAAACTTCTCAAGCCGACTGGAACCAAATACCGAGCGAATGAGATACTAAATCAATAACATGAATTCGCCTTGAGAGATTGCGTGAGGTCACTTTTTCCAAGTTGTGCCGTGTTGCCAACCATTTGCTCTTCGCACTAAATTTAGTGCTTTTTTATACCCAAAGTGCGAAAATTTTTAAGTCTGGTGCTTGTATCTTTTTTTAATTCAAAGCTACCGAAACTGTAGGTGAAAAAAAATGTATTAAACAAAAGAAGGTTAAAAAAGGTCCCTCTGAGAAAATTTTAGTGTTAATGAAAATGTATTGATTTTTATAAAATTTGATATTTCGAAAGTGTGCACTTAATTTTTTGCTCTTTTTAAGGTTATGCAAGAATATTAAATGTCCCTCTCCCAACTCTTCTTAACATTGAAACCCTTTTTACACATTTTAAAAAGCGCTTGCATTTACTGAATGCAAATTAAAACCATAGAGGTGTAATCGTTTCTTCCAGTCCTAAATCCTTAGTGGGGCATAGGGCATCCAGACGTGTATTCATAGTTAAAATAAGCAACAAAATACCAGAAAATACTGAATACCATAACGATATGTTTACAAAAAGGGTACCTTATTTTGTTACATAACCTCAAATATAGCAAAAAAGTCGTTCTTTTAACAAAAAACTCATAACCCACAAACACATTTATTTAAAAAACGCAAATTTTAAAGACAATTTGTCATGCATACAAAGTTCTTTAAGTAATTCAATAAAAATTTTGTGTTTTATTTTCTATAAATGGGTATTTTAGTGCTTTTTTATATCACACTAACACTGCAGTAGCGAGAGAGAGATTTGACTGCTGAAAGCAGAAGAACACCAACAACAACTGCAATCGCGGGCAATGCGACCAGATGTTAAAAAGTAAAGCTAAGGCTGTATATTTTACAAAATTTTAAATATTACTTTTAATATAACAGGCTAGAAAAATGTCATGAAGAAAGTAGTAAGACTCCGAGACTAAATAACAAAAAAAAGGCCTAAATTAAGTTACGAAAATGGTAACCTGACCATACTGATGCTAAAACGACGTAACTTATTGTCAAATTCGCTGAGAACAAAGTAACGATACCACGATAGGCGCCATCTTATTATTCTTTTCATCATAATGTACAAGTACATAAGCAGAGGTGCAACCGCATAGAGCATTCAGTCTTAAGTTAAGTGTGTAACGTGTACACGAAAAGTAAAATAATAAAGTGATTCAATAAAGCAAACATGTTGTATTGTCATGAATTTTTATGAATGAATAAGGTATAATCAGAAATAAAATACAGGATTCTCCATTTCTTGTGTAAGCTCAAGAAGCATCAATTTTAGAGTAGCTCTGACTAAACACCAATCAAGAATGTATGTGTCGTTCTAATATTGTTATTGTAAAGCATACCATCCATTTTCTTTCCACAGCTTTATATCAACGATGACGAAATCTTAACATCGCGCGAAAGTATAATTGTATCCTCCTCTTTGGATGAAGTCTCCGATAAATTTCCTAAAATTTCCAATTGCCAAACGAATGCACGATTAAGAACAATTATGAACTGTCATCCAGATTTTACCACAAACACGATTTCTGCATTTGCTATCGGCAATACCTGTCCGGTAATGGCCCCATTAGCTAAATGTGTCTCTCCTGGGCCTATCAATAGCAACGAGAACGATACAAATGATTTAGTTTCATACTCATCAAAACCAAATGTTATCGTAGAACAACTGGGGCAGCCATCTGGGTTACAATTCACTGTGACTTCCCCATTGTCTACTACAAACGGATCTACACTTATAACACATGCTAATGCTGTAAGCAACAACGATACTATTATAAATGCACAGCAAAATAATCAACAACTTATGGCAATTGACAACATGCGTCCTTATATTGACGGCATCGAAGAAGCATTTCAGTATCTACGCAGCATGGATAACAACCGTGAAGATCTACTAGACAATTTCCTCGACATCTCTGTGAGTGACTACTAGTCTCAATTACTCGAATACCTACTTACATAAGTACTGCAAATTATTTAATTACTTAAGGCAGTGAGTAGTTAAAACAGCTTAAATTCTATTAAAACGAAATATTCGAAGAACCTTTAATCTATACGAAGGTAATAAAAGAAATTAATTTTAGCTGAAACAAGTTGTTGTATTGTTGAAATTGCCCAAAACTATATACAGTTGTTCGCTTAAGTAAGTACACACTAGATATATCTGCATTACTTCCGCCATTGATTCTTTTAAATAACACAAATTATAATATAATGGTGCTTTATTTACATGAAAATAACATACAAATCATCTTTAATACAGAATATTTACAAAATTAAAAAAAAAATACCAAATCTATAGCATTTTTAACAAAATTGTATAAAAACTCATATCATAGAAGTAAGTACACTATGAAATATATGATAACTCATAATAAAATTAAAGTATTTGGAGGGATTACCATGGGATTTGATAATAGCATTAAGAGCCTTCGCACACGGGTATCGTATCGTCATCGTTTTGTTTTTTATTTTTTAATGTAGCTTCGGTGACGATACGTCACACCAATGGTATGTGGGGCACGCTCCCTCTATCCCGGCTAATTCTATCCTGGGACCACAAAAGTATAACTTCTGGGTAGAACCGCGTTTATGCTCGAAGACACAAAAGGTACCTGCGATCAGGTTCCTCTCCAGCAGGCATATAAACGCTATACACTCCCGATAGTCTCAATTACTCCCACTGTGTTCATAGGTTGTTCCGAAGTAAAGGAGACATCGGAAAAGTTGCAGTAGTGTTATATTAACTCACTACCGTCTTATCTTCTGTACGATACTGTATTGAGTGTCTCACTCAAAAGTCTGTGCTTGTCGTCGGTTCGTCTGAAACTGTCCGCCTTTTCTGTTGCTGCAACTGTTTCTGCATCGACTTGTGCTCTAAATCAATATGGAGAAGTCGCGTCATAATCTTACGTTGGAACTTTTGGGCTGCCTCCCACTTACCGCTGGTTGCGCACATATCTCGTAAGAGCTGGTGTATGGTTGATTACCCAGGGCTTGTTCAAGGAAAGCTCGCTCGTCTCTGAATGGGTCACAATAAAACGTGACGCGTTCTGCATTTTCGTCAGTATTCGGGTAGTTTGGACAGAAAGGGCTATCTGCCAGTTTAAAACTTTGCAGGTATTCCTGAAAACATCCATGCCCGCTGAGCAACTGTGAGAGGTGATAGTCGGTGTCTCCATTTTTTCTCATTAACCACTCATCAACACGCGGTATGCGATTGTACGTCCAACGTCCGCTTTATGACTCATTCCACCGCTGCTGCCACCGGCCTATTGTCAGCAGTCGTTCTGTTGCTTTTTGTTTTGTGGGCCGATAAGTCCAGAGGTATCTTTCTAGTTATTACGCAGATTGCATCATCAGACACCGTTCTATACGCGGAAGCTATACGCAGCGCGCCTTGCCTGTGTGCCTGGGTGACTTTCCGTAGCCTAGACTCTTTGGCCCTCACCCAGATAGGTGCTGCATAAAGAGATATGGAGTCAGCAACCAATAACAGTAGTCCTCTGCGATTTTCCTAGGACCCTTCTGTATTAGGGAGAAGTCGCGTCAGGGCCTAAAAAAATTCTTGTGTCGATCCAGACCCCAAGATATTTGATCGCCTTTTTCGAGATTATACGATGAGTACCTATGTTCAGCTCAAAGGACTTTCGCCTATCAGCACTTATTCGAACTGCTTCGGTTATGTGACCGGCTAAATCTAACTTTGCCCCGTTAAGCCCTCGTTGCACTTTTCCTTCAAGTGGTCAAGTTTTCTATCAACTACCACCTGGGCAATAAACTTCGGTTTGGCATACGGAAGGCCCAGCCGAAGATATTCCGTTCTGCGAATTCGAAGGAGGAGCAGGATGAGGTCGACGGCACTAGCGAACTGCTGACTGGCATACAGTTAAATGACGCCCAACCTGCGGAAGCAAACCAATAAAAAATGGTTTTAAAGGTTGTCCAAATTAACCTGCAGCATTCACAGACTACAACATACAACCTAATCGTTCTCCTAGGGGAGGAGAATCTTGACATAGCCTTAACCTAGGAACCCTGGGTGCGGAGCAACGAGGTGAAAGGGGTTCCCAGAAGGAAACTACAATCTGTACTATAAGCGAACTCAAGGTAATCCTTGATCATGTATTATAGCCAAAAAACACTAAAACATATTTTTAATCCCATCATATAGTTCACAGGATGTGACGGCAGTTTAGGTGGAAGCCGCTCACGGTGTTGATGATGTTACAGGAAACCTTGGACTGTATCCTACCATGGCTAGAGGAAATTTTTAAAGGTATATCAACTGCAAAACATGCGTACCTTAAAGGCAAATCTACGGAGACAGCGCTTCACGAGGTAATCCATGGCAGCATTCTCGGATATAGAAGGCGCCTTTAACAAAGTTAGTACAGATGCCATCCAACGGGCGTTGATAGCCCTAGACGTGGACAGTTGTATTAGTAAGGGGGTCATCTCTATGCTAGAAACCAGGATCATCAAAGCTAATATGTGGTCTAAGTTAAACCCACGTAAAACAGAGCTCATGCTTTTTACCACCAGATACAAGGAACCAACTTTTACCCTACCAAATATCAACGCACAAACTCTTTCACTATCACCCAGTGCAAGGTACCTAGGGGTAATTCTATTATTGCGACAAGCTCAGTTAATCACGGGGAGGGCTGACTACATCGTCCCGATGGTAACTTTCAATAGGAATTTTGCCACTCTCTTTCCATCTCGGAAAGAATGGAATTAGGGAATCTCTCTAAACAACTTCGACACTACAGTCTGTACCGATGGCAGTAAAATGGGCTGCGGTGTTGGATCTGGTATATATTCTCCCTAAAATTGAGAAATCTGTGCGTCTCCCTAATACCAGCAGTGTCTTCCAGGTGGAAGTACTGGCAATTGGGAAAGCTTGTAGGCTACTAATCACGGATTTCTCTTTTAAGGGCAATATCGATATTCTTTCGGTTAGCCAAGCTGCAATCCAGGCACTGGACTCGGCTACAACAACCTCTAAATGGTGGAGCAAAGTAGGAATATCCTCACCCCCTTGAGTGAAAACCATAAAGTAACCTTAATTTGGCTCCCGGGACACCGGAACACAGAAGGTAACGAAAAAGCCGATGAACTGGCAAGACGGGGATCTGCCATGAATAGCGTTCTTGCGGTACCGGTATTCACACCATTTGGTGCGATCAAGAATACAATTTCCCTAAAATACCTTCGAATCGCAGATGGTAGATGGAGACACCAGACGAAATGCAAGATCAGCAGGACGTTATGGCCCTCCTACAACCTCAAACAGTCGTAGACATTGATAAACATGAAACGACGGGACGCCTGTAGACAAACGGTAGTCATAACTGGCTTTTGGTCTATCGGAGAACAAGCCGCCAAATTGGGCATCCCTCACAACACATACTGTCATAGTTGTAAACAACCGGAGAAAACGGAAACAATCTTCCATTTCCTCTGTGAATGCGCTGCCCTATGGAAGGGCAGAATGTTAACCCTGGGCAAACCGCTGTTCGAGAGTCTCGAGCAACTATCTGGCTTAGACGTCAAACACCTAATAAGGTTCTTAAACCGCACAGACTGGATATAGTCTTGCTGTACATAACTATTTAGCAATTTGATCAACATGATCATATTGCAGAAAGCGGTCACTCAGATAACTGCTGATAATGTGGCCAAGGTAGCCTGGTATGCTAAAACCTTTGAGGGTCATGATGATGCTAGGCCAGTTTGCGAGTTAAAAACATTTTTAACGTGTAAAACGATCACAGCGCAGATTTTTTCTCCCGATCTTCCCGATCGAATTGGTTTCTGGGAGATCTGTTGAGCCTTCTGGATGCTCCTGCATAAGTTCGCAGATAATGCGTTCCAGTACCTTTCCCCACCTTATCGTGTCGGTCTCCTTGCCACGGGGCTCAGTGATGATTTAACCCCATGTTATGGATGTTTACTAACCACGAACTTAGGCTCCATATAGGAATTGGGTATCCACCCATCCGCAGAATGGCGGAATTGGTGGCCACCCGACGACCTGGTAGAAGGTGGGTAAGACTCCGTCAGAAAATATGAGATTTGCAAGTGGTCTTTCGATTTCTTTGAAACTTTGGGAAATATTAGTTCTAGGTAAGATACATTCGAGTCTAAAAGGATTTTGAAAAATTTTCGAAATTGAGTCATCTACGCCATGTTGAAAATCGGGACCGTGTTTTTTTCAAAAATCAATATTTCTTGAACCGTTGGATGGATTTCAATGCAATTTACAGACAATATAGAAACAAATAAGTAGTTTAAATTAGTATTATGTTAAAAAAAAAATTTCGAAATTTTGACCAAAAAAAAGTCAAAAAAATTTTTTGAATCAATTTTTAGTTGATTTGGCCAGTTTTTTAGATTTTCTGTTATACACGTAACGATTCCTTATGATTTAACCTTTATTTTGATAAAAAAAATTTTATGGTGTCTATAATAGTTCTCGAGATATTGCGATTTTAGTGGAACCGTATTAAAACCATTGAACCCAAAATTAAAACATCATATGCGTGTATGTAGTAAGGAGGCACATGATTAACACTAAACTTAAATACTTAATTTTTTTTCATATTTTTGTTTTATTTGCAGGAATCCGGCAATACCATACTGTTGTCATTCCAATCTTCTTCTTATTCCCGTTTAAAATTGGAAAGTTACTGTATGGACAAATGCATTTGCATTTAATTTTAATAAAAATAATTCGAATATAAGGATAAAAATAAGTAAAAACACGCGTGTAAGTGTATATTTAGTTAATTTTAGTGAAGTGTTAAAAAATATATAATGTAATGTGGCAAATTATAGTAAGTTCCAAAGGGCATTTTGAAGGCAAATAATTATGAAGTTATTATTTCCTGAATAATTTGGAGTTATAAAGAGTGTTCCTTAACACCTCACTAACATCTCCACCAAGTTTCATCAATAAAGACGTAATAGTTTGCCAAAAATTGCCCAATATACATTATTCTAAATTCCAGCCAATGATTGAAGATGCTACTGAGAAATTAGAAGTTACTTTAATAAATTGTTTTGAGGAATTGTAGTAGACAAGCTTCGTGTATGGCCCAGAAAACTTCTTAACAAGTCTTTAAAAACCTAAACAGAATAGGACTGGACCAATCATCCACTTGCATGGAGAGAATATAAGAAACAAGACTTTGTAAGGTACTTCATCTAGACCGCTCAGTAAGGCTGGATTCCATTCGAAAACCTAATGGTTCATATACCTTTTCGAAATCGGAAACACTTAATGCTCTACTCGAAACTCATTTTCGGGTAGTAGAGCCCTCTCTGAAGTAGAGAGTGCCATGGACAATAATGGTAGCGACGGTGGAACCTTTAGGTACAGCAGGTATATTGCTAGTCGGATATTGACAAAAGAATCGATCAGCTTTTTCTAATCTTCCTTTGCAAACTTTAAGTCTCCTGGACCTCACCGAATATATTCAGCAATGCTTTAAAAAGGAGGATACAGGCTGATTGTTCACGAGAACATATTCTTGTTTAAGATCAAACGGAAATTGGATGGATTTAATCTTCGAACACTGAAAGGTGTGACACTTGGTGTTTCCGATGAAGTTAAATCTCTAGGAATAATATTGGATAAGAAGCTGGCTTGGGAGACACACGTTTCACTGAAGGAGAATCGCGCATTAAGGATTTTTCAGCAATGTCGCAGAGCCTTTGGTAATCCCTGGGGTCTGAAACCTGCTGTGGTCCTATGGATATACTCAGCACTTATCAGACCAATCATCACTTACGCCTCTGTGGCCTGGTGGTGACGGACTATGGTTAAATCCACACTCCGGGAACTATACAGGCTGCAAACAAGTGTATGTTTATGCATTACGGATGGATACAACCTCCGGCGATGCTCTAAATGCTATGCTTGATTTGCTCCCCTCGGATCTTAAGATACAACAGGAAGCAATAAAATCAATGTGTAGACTCCATAAATATGGTTTCTGGCACGAAGGTGGAACTTTGGACTCAGAGAAATCTTTAAGATGCTATCTGAGCAGTACTCGTATCCACTGTATTTGGCAACTAAAGACGACCTGATACTCGTAGTTTCATTTGGAAGGTTTGACGGATATTTTTATTACCGATGGGTCCAAGAATGAAATAGGGTCTGGAGCCGGATGTTACTTTAACGATAGTAATAAGTATCACTTTACTGTAGGGGAGTGACAACTGTTTTCTAAACGGAATTTTTTGCCACTCTGAGAGTAGCCGAATGGATAATCGAGAGGAAATGGAGCGGAAAATAGATTGGAGTTTGCAGTGACAGTCAGGCTGCGCTAAAGGCTCTGGAGAACACAAAGCAAGCCTCAAAGATTGTTCACGAATGTAAGAAGAAAGTTAATTCTGTCGCAAGACAAAACTCCGGATCAAATCGATAGCCTTATATCAGATGAAATTCCTAACCACACTGCTGATCCTGAGTTATTTCAAGTTGTCGTTATATATTACATTTCCTTGGTAATCTTATAACTCAAGAACCGCCGAACCGATTGACACAAAAATTTTAGAGTTCTTTTTTATCTTTGAGGAGGTAGTTTGTGTGAAGTTTGATTGAAATCGGTGCAGCCGTTCCTGAGTTATGACATTTTGTGTGAGTAATGGTTTTCTCTCATACGAAACGCCTGTATGGGAAAAACAACAACAAATACACAGCCGCTTATGAGCGTTTCTGTTTTACTGTTGTGGTTCTAAGTGTATTATGTTAATATTAATTTGCTGTCGTTAGAATTCAGTTGACAGTTCTCTTATGTGCTTTGAGTTCTTTAAATAAAGCATTAGGGCAATTAGGATTGACTCAACCAAATCGTCCAATGCATGATTTATTTGAACGAGAATTGCAACGCGAACAGCAATTTGATCGTGATGAATTACGTGCGTTCGTACAAACGTATACTCCACAGTTAAATGATCAACAAAAAGATGCATATGACAAAGTGATGCAAGCTGTCAATAACAACACTGGTGGATTGTATTTTTTGGATGCACCTAGCGGCTCGTGATGAATTACGTGCGTTCGTACAAACGTATACTCCACAGTTAAATGATCAACAAAAAGATGCATATGACAAAGTGATGCAAGCTGTCAATAACAACACTGGTGGATTGTATTTTTTGGATGCACCTAGCTGGAAAAACATTTTTGATTTCATTGATATTGGCAACGATTCGGTCGGAATGAAAAATCGCATTGGCACTTGCTTCTTCCGGTATTGCAGCTACATTACTTGATGGCGGCCACACAGCACATTCCGCCTTGAAATTACCATTGAACATGCAAGCAATTGAAACACCAACATGCAATATTTCAAGGAGTTCTGGAATGGCTAAAGTCTTGCAATAAACATCGATTATTTTATGGGACGAATGTCCAATGACCCATACACAATTTTTGGAAGCCTTAAGTCGAACATTGCAAGATTTGAGACAGAGTCAAGAGCTGTTTGGCGGTGCAAACGTTGTCTGTTATTCTGAGATCAACACCAGCAAATGAAATTAAAGCATGTTTGAAAAGTTCATTTTTGTGAGCACACGTACAAAGGCTTTCGTTGACGACCAATATGCGTGTGCGTCTTCAAAATGATTCATCAGCACGTGAGTTTTCAAAGCAATTGCAATTAATACCAACGGACATGCCATTCGAATTTAAACGTCTTCAATTTCCTGTTCGGCTACCGTAAACAAAGCCCAAGGGCAAACGCTCCAGGTTTGTGGAGTTAATTTAGAGGATGCTTGCTTTTTCCACGGTCAACTGTACGTTGCATGTTCGAGAGTTGGAACGCCAAAAAATTTGTTTATTTATGCACCACAAAATAAAATAAAAAATGTTGTGTATACAATTGTATTAAATTAAAAGTTGCTTTTCTTTTTCCGAAATAAAAATAAAAATTATTTCATTTTATTTTGTACGTTATTGTGTTCACAAATCAAATCTTTTTAGCAATCAATTTTTTATCGAATTGCAAATCATTTTGGACGAAAATATAGTAAAAAATTGAATGCTCCAGGAGGAACTGGAAAAACATTTTTAACTTTATTTATTTTAGCATAATTTATTTAGTGTAAAAAATAGAAAGGGAAATTAAGGAATGAAAGTTTAATTACAAGTTTTAATCGGCACTTTCACCTTACATGTATGTATATAGGTGACCACCACAATCAAATTTTAAAAAAGTACAGAAAAGGCTATTGTGACTTCTTTAGAAAGTATGTTGAATGAAAAAAATCAACTAATTCAACGGTTTAAACATTTTACGAGTTCTATAAAGAAAACTTAATATGAAAAATTTCTTGCGATATAAAAACATTTTATGTATGGTGGTGCGAAGCCCACTGGGTAATGCTAGTCTATATATATAAAAAGAAGTTACATTTCCTTGGTAATCTTATAACTCAAGAACGGGCTCACCTATCCAAACCAAATTTTTAGGCTTTGTTTGGACTATTCAGTAGATGGTTTGTGTTTTAAAATTTTAAGAATCGGCTACCAGGGTCTCGAGAAATAGGCGAAAACGTGAACCCGGGTAACCCTAGGATGTGTTTGTACAATATGGGTAGCAAATGGAAGCTGTTGATGATACTATAGTATAGAGTATTTTTGATGCCGCTCCGTGACTAGGATATCGAGATATCGCCCAAAATGTGGACCCCGATAACTTAAGGATGTGTTCGTACAATATGGGTAGCAAATGGGAGCTGTTGATGATTTCTATAGTATAGAGTATTTTTCATACCGTTCCGTGACTAGGGTTTCGAGATATAATCCAAAACGTGGACCCGGGTAACCCTAGGATGTGTTTGTACAAGAGCAAATGGAAGCTGCTGATGATTCTATAGCATAAAACTTACATAGAAAGCGATGGCCCGTTCTGGAATGCTGCAGAGCTGCAAAGTGATTTGTGACAAGTCCGAACCGAAAACTGTCCAACTTTCTACTAAAACTTGGAAGGAAAGACGTTCTGTTGATGGTCGGAGCTATTACAGGGCTCAACCGAGGGTTTCCATCATTGAGGACCCGATGTGCCCGTCTTGCTTGGAGAAGATGGATAGCACTGAGCACTTTCTCTGTGAGGGTCCTGGCTTTGCTAGACCAAGGCTACGAGTTTTGGTTTCTAATGTCATGAGAATTACTCATATTCGTTCTCTAAAACTGGAGGATATTTACAGATTTTCCAGAGAATATGTAAAGTTCTCTGTGGTCTAACTACTTTTGTTTCTGTGTCTATTCTTTCCCATCTCTTTCTCTGATACTTTTTTCCTTTCCTCCTTGACTATCTACCCTCTGTCCAAAGCTCTTAATATAATGCTCCTTGGCTCGGCCTATTTAAATTTCAATTTCAACTTCAACTTCTCACTGTGTCCAGCAGACATTGGGGTCTGTATGACAGAGGTAGGTCGGGTTGTTTACGCATGGAAAGGCATGCCGTGTATAGGTATATAAAAATATTCGGAGTTTTGAATCCCCCTATATTCGGCATTGGAGATGAAAGCTTTTCGACGAATGGGTGCTCCGTTGATATAGTTCTGAAGTCGCGGGCTTCAGACTTTTGTACAAATGTCACTGCTGTTGTGGTGAAACCAATTACCGAGAGTCAAACAGTCGCTTCAATAAACATCGCTAATTGAAACATACCCTCAAACATTCAACTAGCTTATCCGGGGTTATACGTGCCCCAGCGTATTGATCTGCTCATCGGAGCAGGACTTTTCTATGAGCTACTTTGCGTTGGACAGATTCAATTAGCACCTGAAATACCATTACTTCAAAAAACTCGTCTTGGCTGGGTTCTGTCTGGTGGTAAGCAACAGGCCCCCAAACGTTCAACATTCGTAGCAAGTAGTAGCTCAACTACAGATATCAGTGCTGATGATCGGCTAGATGATTTAGTCCGGCAGTTTTGGGAGATCGATCATGTCGTTGAACCGATTTCTAAAAATTCTAAAGAGGGGTTTGACTGTGAGTTGCATTTCAGGTAAAATTTCATTCGTTTAGCCTCAGGGGCGTACAACAAAGCTAAGTTTAGATTCCTTAGGTGAGTCATACTCACAAGCTCGACGCCGATTTCAAAACCTAGAAAGAAAACTCGTACGTAATCCTCAGCTTAAGGCAAGATATTGGGCATGTAAGAGTATCGTGACCTCAATCACATGCCGTTAGTTCCAAATTCTGCTATCCATGAGTGCAAATACTTTCTGCCGCATCATTGCATCATTAAAGACGAAAGTACTACAGCAAAATTAAGAGTTGTCTTTGACGGTTCTGCAGCTACAATGTCAGGCTTATCACTTAATGATTTACTCAGACCAACAATTCTGCCCAAAACTTTTCAGTATTCTAATTCGTTTTCGCACGATTCCGATTGCACTCACTGGAAACATCTGCAAAATGTATAGATGCGTCCGGATCTACCCACCGGATAGCATGCTCCAGTGTATATTGTGGCGTGATTCTCCTGAAGATGACTTAAATATCTACAAATTAGACACCGTAACATATGGAACTACATCTGCAGCGTTCTTAGCGATTCGTTCAATGCCCCAACTTGCGTCGGATGAATCCTCAGTTTATCCACTTGGTTCGCAAACCATCATTCGAGACTTCTACGGACGACTTGATAACTGGTGGCGATACTTTGGAAGAAGTAGAAGAAATCAAACGACAAACAACGAATATTCTCGCTCGAGGTAACTTCCAGCTAAGGAAATGGTGTTCCGATAGCCCAGATGTTCTTCGTAATATTCCTGATACTGGTAAACAAGACTTGCTTAAGTTTAATGACGGCAGCGGCATCACCAAGGCATTGGGCTTGATCTGGAAGCCGTTTGAAGATACTTACGGTACCCAAACTGGAACTCTGCGCTGCTGCCTTGCTTGCAGAATTAGTAAATGGGATATTCAAAATGGAACTTGTCGCCGGCCGCTTTCACTGTTGGTCGGATTCATCGATTGTGCTTTCATGGCTGCGTGAAGAGCCATCTAAATTTAAGCGGGTAAGCGCGATACAGCAACTTACAGAGGGTATGCAATGGCATTACATTCCTACAGAATCAAACCCTGCTGACTTTTTGTCGAGGGGAGCCTCACCAACGAAACTTTCACAATCACCACTTTGGATGCACGGGCCTTCGTTTTTGCGAGAGGTTGACAACACTTGGCCCCAATTTCGCGCACCTAAAACTAAAATTATAGAACTTGGACAAAAGGTGTTGCTCTTGTCAAATGATCGAACCGACTTAACACTTTATACATAAATTCGTTTGGCAAGATGCAACGTATTTTTGGATATGTAAACAAGTTTATAACAAGCAGAATCTCACCAAGAACTTCGCAACTCAGGTTTGAGGATATTCACCGGGGTACTCAATTGTTGATTCGCATCGTTCAAATGGCGCAGTTGTGGTCCGAGTATGTGGCTTTGAAAAACAATAAGTTTGTTCACGCCTCAAGCTCCATCGCTTCGCTATCGCCATTTTTAGATGATTTTGGCCTTATTCGTGTAGGTGGCAGGCTAAGACATTCAACGCTCAGTTTCGAAGCACGTCATCTATGCATCCTTCCAAGCAATCACCCACTGACATTCACCATAATAACATATTATCACCGTAAGTACCACCATGCAGGTCCACAGTCTTTGCTCGCTTCTCTTCGCATGCAGTTTTGGCCCATAGGCTACACGCGCTTTTATGATAACTGGGGTAGATTATTGTGGCCCATTTTATTATAAATGTGAAATACGCAACAAATCTCCACAAAAATGATACTTGAGTGTCTTCATCTGCTTTTTAACAAAGGCCATTTGGATAAAACTAGTAAAAGATCTTTCTACTGACGCCTTTTTAGGCGTTCTCAAACGCTTTGCCGCTACAGGCGGCATACCTAGCTGCATCTGGTCAGACAACGCCACAAACTTTGTGGGCGCCAGAAACGAGTTAAAAGATTTGAGAAATTTAGTCCTCAATGAAAGTCATCATAGCTCAGTTAATAACTATTGCATTAGCAATGGATTTGATTGGCGTTTCATACCGCCTCGTTCGCCGCATTTTAGAGGCCCATGGTAGGCAGCGGTTAAAACAGCCAAACAGCATTTATATCGTTCAGTTGGATCCTGAATTCTTGGATTTGACGAATTGCGTACTTTGGTATGTCAAATAACAGCTATAATAAATTCGCGACCTCTTGTTCTACTTTCAGAGAATCCAGAGGATCTTGATGTACTTACGCCAGGTCATTTTTTGTTTTCAGGTTTTGTTCGGAGCAGCAGCTAATCCTGTTCCACAATCTACAAAAAAGTTTCTTAATCATAGCCAATATTTATAATTTCTGCCATAAGCTGGTCACCTTAAAATGCTATGTTATATTATTTATTAATTTTACACATTTCTTATTATATTCTCCTTTGTTTGACGACATACAAATATACAAAGCATACGCAGGCATTTCCTTAGCATAACATATGTACACATAACATTGCTTCTCTTTTCGCTAGTCTAGTGCAGTTACATATGCACATACATATATATATATGTGCATATATTCGCGAATTGATATAAGCAGTTCAACTTGTATAAGCACGGCCACGCAATCGAAAACATAAATAAATTGTTACATATAAAGTTTAAAAACCTAGTTTTTTTTTCTACTATTTCGGAACATATAGCTACCAAAAAATATTGTTATAAAAAATGTATCAGGCAGCAAAGTTGGTGTAAGAAAAGAAGTCGGACATTTGGCATTATTGCGATTGTTTGGCACTTTAAAACGGAGAATCTCACAATAAACTTGCCCTCGGTAGAGCAGTGCAAAGAAGGAACCAAACGTAATAAATTAAAATGCAATTTTAGTTCAACAAAAGTCCAAATTGTAAACATAGGTAGAGAGCATTGACAAAGCTCAATTGAAGTCAGATCTATATATTAATACGGAGAGCAAAATTTTGTCGTACCTTTTTTTAGTATTTACAGTCAGAGAAAACAGTTGAAACATATACCAATGGATAGCGTATGTGGAGACGGTTTGCACAATGTATTAAAATAGATGCATGAGTGAATAGGTTCATGTAAAATTAATAATTATAATTCGAAGGTATTGAGGTAAGTCGGTGTGTAAGAGTTCTGCGCAGAGGTAGAGAGCAATTTGCTGAGATGTTACGTATACGACAAGGCAGATTTGCATGAGCATGTTTTGGCATAAATTAATATTTGTTAATGATATCCTTGATTTCATTTTAGAATTATAATGCAAATTCTGTGCGTATTAAGAGACTTCCCGCGCACTAAGAGATCTCAATAGGATATCGAGTTCTATTCCGCTTGACTTTTCGGTGTGAAGAAAGGAGGTTTTAGAATTTATTTATTTAACTATCTTTAATTCTATCTATCTTTATATTACGTTTGAGAGGTCTGTAAAAAACTTTACTATATTTTAGACTTGAAATAAACGAAACAAAATGAAATGAAATGGAAATGTAGACGGTGTATTTTAAGAGCTTTAGAATTTTAAATGATAATACAAAACTGAAATATTATTGAAAGGACTATTTTTTTCTTATAAACTGGTTGATAATTTCATGGTGTCTGTTTTTGGGTATGATATGCAGCTTGCGTCCGCCACGGCTACGAGTTACATGTTCCGTTTGATGAGTCCAATTTTTGACTACATTTACCAATAGATCTGAATAATAAATTTAAAGGAGCACAATCAACAAAACTGTAAAGAAAGCAATGAGCATTTGGCTTCAACTCTTGCGCATGCTGTATTTTATAGACATCTAAGCGAAGATCCTTACTAATTACGTTAATTTACTACGTTTTCGAAAGGCATAAGCCAACAAGTTGAGACCGATGACAAATCAACATTTCGGCGTCTTCTGCGGTATTGGAAGTATTCTGTGGAAGCAAGGTGTATCTATACAAGGTGTTGACATTCGAGCAACAACAACGTTTTTGAAATTAGAAATGTCAAAGGAAGAGAAAAGAAGAATGGAATAAATGGCAAATAGATAAATTTGGTTCGTCGCGCATACCCATGCAACAATAACTTTCAGTCATCCCATTTTACTGTCATTTATTAATCAAAGCCGAATCGAAGAAGAAGAAATCAGCTACTCTAATCAAGCCATCTTCCAAAAACACCAAACCTTACACAGTTTGCCACTGTCAAACCATAGTTATTGATATTAAAACTTCTCATGCAGCTGAACAAAGCACCCTAGATATATTTCATAATGGTCGGTAGTACTGTGGAAAGCGTAAAAAGTCTATGTATATATTAAAACGGAGAGCAAAATTTTGTCGTACTTTTTTTTAGTATTTATAGTCAGAGAAAAATGTTGAAACATATATGATACCAATGGATAGCATATGTGGAGACGGTTTGCACAATGTATTAAAATAGATACATAAGTGAATAGGTGCAGGTAAAATTAATCACACTATTTTACCTGTATTAATAGTGTGTTGGAGCGGGAGAAATATATTTTTACATATGTATAGTCGCACTGTAATGGCAACAGATTTGTTTGTTTGATAATTGCTATATATTATGTATATAATCGCATAATAGAATAGTGTGAAGATGAAATACAAAACAATATTGCTATGTATGTACATATATACATACTATATAGCCTTTATTGCTAAGTTTTTGTTACAAGCAGCCCTGTTGCCATACACATATACCTAAATGTTGAAACGTATAAACGAATAATGTGAAGGTGAAATAAGAAACATAGCTATATTATTGTGAATGCATACTATTATAAATTTCATTCAGAATTTATGATGGTCATGAATTAATTAATGACTATTTTTTATTATGGTTTTTCAAAAAAAATATTTTTTTTTCCGTAATACATGAAATTAAATGTTCCCAATTCATGAATAAAAAAATTATGATATTTGAAATAAACAAATATAGGATCGCTTAATACAGGTAAAAGGGAATATTTTTCACATTTAATTTTGCTACATCTATTCACATAGATCATGTAAAAAGTTTAACATAAGCTACCCATTTATATATGTTTCAACTTTTTTCTATGACTATAAATACTAAAAAAAGGTATGACTAAATTTTGCTCTCCGTATTTATATAACGTCAAATAACGTCGAAATTTCGACGTACGGGCGATCCTAGTATTTAGTTATTAGTCATCATGAAAAGGATGAAACCGTTTGGGAAACAGCAGAAATAGTGGATAGACCCCGTTCGACTATATACGGCGTGATGAATTGTCGCAAGGAAACAAAATCCTTGGAAAATAAGAAGAAATCGGGACGACCAAAGCTGTTGTTGATGCAGATGAACGGTGAATAGTGCAGCAAATTGAGAAAAGTCTTAATTTGAGCGCTCCTAAGCTCGGAACAGAAGTCACCCAACACCTTAATATTAACTGCAACCTCGAAAGTATACAAATAGTGATGCGAAAGAATAATTATAATGGAAGAGTCGCACGACCTTTTCTCAACGAGAGTAACTGACGCAAGAGAATAAAATTCGCAAAGCGTAATGGGGATAAGGGTTTCGACTTCTGGAAGTTCTGGAAGCACATTTTATTTACAGATGAAAGCAATTTTAATATAGTTAGGTCAGATGGACAATCATATGTGTGGAGAAGGCCGAATGAAGAGTTGCTGGAAAAAAACTTACGCCCGACGGTTAAACATGGGGTGGGTCGATAATATTTTTTTTATTTTTTTTTTTTTGGCAGTGATGTTGGGTTAAAAATGCCTTCGCACCATATATTAACCGTCGCTACTACGTGTGTGGTGATTCCATTAAAAATATACCTCCGCATTGCTTCGAGGTAGAGGGCCAAGACGGCGTACTAAGAAGGACACTTACTTACTCACCCTGCGTCCAGGGTCGCCTGTTTTGAGAAACCTATGCTCAATGCTCTTCAGCCTAAGTTTCCATTTCACGCCTCTTTTTTCGGATAATATCCTCGACAGAATTTGCGGCGGCATTCCATTTTTCTTCGTCTATCATCATTTTTTCGTTTTTTTTTCTTCAGATGGAAATACACCAATAGCTTGTTGCAGACCTGTTCTCTCTATGTTCCACCTCTCGCATTTAAAAGAGGTGGGCTCCGCATCGTCAAACTCAGTATCTCCATATATGCAGTTTGGTAGGCTTACTTTTCCCATTCGTCACAAATACTTGCGAAAGGATCCATGTCCGGACAAAAACTGTGTGAGGTAAGAGTTAACCTCAACGAGCTTTCTTTCTACCCACTTTTTTATATTAGTCTCGCTGTCCTTCTACCGTACCGTTCAGAGCTCCATCTTGCCTGCCAAAGTGTCAGCGTTTGAATTCTAATATCGGAGAAGCGTAGTACTGGGATTCCTGTGATTTTTGCCTCCCATCTCCGTTTGCGCTCTTGTGCTAGAATATACCTATATAGGGCTCAGATACAGTTCTGTATCAAGAAGCCACTCTGAGAGCGCAGGTGCGTTGCACAGATTGCAGAGTTTTCCGCCGGCAATGCACTTTTAGCGAATCTGCCCATATTTCGCATCCGTATAAAAGAATCGAGTTCGTCGTGTCAATTAAAAGTTTTCGCTTGTTCTGCGTTAGACCTCCAAGGTTTCCCATGAGCTTACTTAACATGCCGATTACTTTGGCAGCTCTTGTAGCAGTATGATTTATGTGCGCGCAGAAAGTTAGTCTTGTGTCTAATTGCACTCCTAGGTATTTGACCACTCCTTTTGTCGATAAAGTGGCATCGAGTACTTGTATATCTACTTCTAATGGAATACATCTGTTGGTTAGAAGGATTATCTCTATTTTTTCTGCGGCCAGCTTCAATCCATGGTCCTCTAGCCATGGCTGAACTCAAATCATCACCTGATTTACCTTCCTTTTGGCTTCGTCAGTGTTTCGAGCGATTACTAAAGCTGCACTGGCATCTTCGTATCCCACTAAATGCACATCTTCAGGCATCTCTATTTCAAGGATTTCATCGTAGCTTATATTCCATCAGCATCTTTTAGTTCTTCTTCTGTGAATGGGACAGGTTCCGTTGTTTTATACTCGAGTTCATCACAGTGTGATGGGAAGAGTGTGTCGACTATTTTCCTTACCACTTCGATTTCCATTTTAGCAGCAATGGATTTGGCTCCTAGCTTTTTCATAACGATTTTGTAGCCCAACCCCCATGGGTTACTGTTTAGATCGTTTCTTAGCTCTTCCTATTTGCCTTTTTTGCTTCCGCTTATAAGTTTCCTCCATTCTTTTCTGCTCTTTTTGTATTCTTCGATTTCCTTTATCGCCGGGCTCAATCTTCTGACTCTAGTATACTTTCTACGCTTACGGGTGCACATATCTCTAAGTTCTGCGATCTCATGTGTCCATCAGTATACATCATTTCTTTTTTTGTTCTCATCTATTTTAGGCATAGATGCGTTGCAACCTATCGTAATGCATCGCATTGTTGTCTTGACTAGTGTTTTTGCTGTACTATTCGTACAGATCGTCGTTTTATTTTCGTCAATAGTTGCAAGGAGCGTGTACTTTTATTTCGATTTCCGCGCACTCGTTGGTTTCCCATTTCAATGAAAAAATGTGATGTATTAATGGTAACTCCCATTGTAATCTTCCAGGAATCTCCAGCCTCTAGTAACTGTGACTATGCTTTCTGATGCTAGGGTTATGCCAGGTGTAGTATCTTCGCAACCTGGTTTTCGGTACGTAGTCGTTCCTGTGTTGAGGACCACTAAATCTAGTCTGGCTGCCATGTCCAGCACTCGTCTACCTCTTGAGTTCGTTGTCGCCGATCCCCATTCGGTTGCTTTTGAGTTGAAGCCTCCCGCTATGATTAATAGTCCCGACTCGTCTTCGATCCAAGCTTTCTCGGATTGAGCATACTGTTCGCCTATCAAAACAGCTTGAACTCCTCCTGCTTCATTAGCAGGTCTGCGCCGAAGCACCGCTTTAGAGATGTGATAGCTCTCATCCTTGCACTAACCCATCCGATTTTGATATGTTTTTGCTTGAGTAGCTTTTCTCCGCTTTCAATAGCGAGAGTTACATAAGCCTGTACTTATTGCCGTTGATTGGGTTTTGTGATCCTAACAACCATATTTTCGTTAGTGCCGGCTAGCATTTTTCTCACAGCAACATCAACTTCCTTCTTCTCCGTGACGGCGTGGGTTGGTAATGGTAGAAATTTGTGCTTCATTAACGGCAATATAGACCACAAACTATACCTACAAATTATGGAATAAAATTTGGGTCCAAATTGCTGAAAAGTGAGGAATTAATTCCAGTACTATCAACACAACGATCTCAAGTATAAGGCACCTGATGTCCGTCTATGGCTTATGTAAATCTGCCCTAAAAGTACTTGAAACACCTTCACAATCTCCAGACATCAATGTAATTGAACGCCTGTGGCCACATTTAGAAAACCAACTGAAAAGCATATTATAAGAAATAAGAAAGACCTAGAAGATGCTATTAAAGAAGAGTGGGAGAAAATAGATCCTTTAAGATCCATGGAAGAAGATGGTCGAGTCCATGCCAAGAAGACTGAATGATGTGAGAAAAAATAAAGGCTTGCCGACTAAATATTAATTATAATTTTTTTTTCTTAAATAATTTTTGCCTAACTCTACTTTATATAAATGTCTGAGTTCTTCTTTGTCATGTATTTAACTAAGTTTTTATTTGTATTTTCTATGCACGAATGAATTGAAGTTTGTTTATGTTTTTTGTAGTCTTGAAAAACACGCTTCAAGAATGAAAATAAATCTGACACATAAACGTATTAGGTTTGCATTTTAATATATATATTTTTATTTAAAACCGTATCACTTGGGTGTCCGAGTTCTTTATTGAGCCGCTGTATGTGCCTGTCCATACTTGTACAAAAGTTATTGCGTTGAAATCTTTTTGTTTCCATCTTTTCTTGACTGTCTTAGATGCAGTCCTTGGCATTACAGTGCGTATATCGTTTACAACGGCCATGTCATCGCTATGAGTATAAATTGACTCGTCAAATTTATGCGATTCACTGTGGTACGAACGGCAAATGCTAAGTCAATTATAGAGCGCCCGGAGTGTTGAGCAATACCTCGTCCATTGCTGCAAACGTGTCTTCTACAATTTCCCCCTTGCGTTTGTATACGTGCTGCTCCATCCTCTAGACCACGCGTTGAAGTCACCCGCAATTAGAATCGGTCGCTCATCCTTAAAGTCTAGCTCTAGTGCCGCCATCATTGAGGTAGAGTTTTTGGATTGACCATCTTGGAGCTGCCTAACAGCTGACAAAGAGTATGTCGTCCAACTTCATCCACGAGAGTGTGGACATTCTGCTTTGTCGTTTACCGCCCAGATTACTGCTTGTTCTTCGTTGTCTGCTAGCCAGCTGTGAGATTTCAGCACTCCGAAGGGTTCCGAATGCATTGCTATGTCTACTTTCATTTCGACGACTGTTTGCCCGAGTAAGTCCTGAGGAGCTCTGTAGTGGCGGGCATTGAGTTGCAGGATTCTCATCGCCTGATTTCACGTACTGCCACGTGGCAGCGCGGGCATTTTGTGCTGCCAGCCTTGTGTGCTCCATCGCATAGTGCGCATTTTTCGGCATTTCTACAGCTGGCTTTCATGGGGCCGTCCTCACCACAAAAACCGCAGAGTTTCGAACACATGATTTACATACTGTCGCTACATGATCGTAAGACCAACATCTGTAACATTTTTTTGGAAAGATGACCTGTGATACCCGGCAACGTACCTACCCACCTTAAGGGAACCAGCGCCAGAACCTTTTTGGCATCCAGAGCGTGCAGCGAAATGTAGAGTGATTGGGTACAACCTTACTCTTTTATCTCTTTACCTGTGCTTGCTCTGCTATCGCGTCCAGCAACTCTTCCTCCGAATTCAGTTCTGTTACAAGGCCCTTGCATTGTAGTGTGACGCAATGAGCCCTCAAGTTGACTGTTACAACGCCTTCCACGGCTTTTTTGAAAACAGTTTGACAACTAGATGATTTATTGACCTCGTTTCTTTTGACCTTTAGTAGTAGCCAACCTTTTTGCGTAGGTTTAATTGTCCTCAATTTATCGCCGATTTCGCTTAGCATAGCGTTGGATTCCACCACTACCATTTTTTTCGATAATGATCCCATCGGAACACGGACGAAGGGGGTTGCTGGTCTTCCCATCGTTTGCAGGCTTTTTTTTGTTGCTTTGTACTTTCTGCCATTTTTCTTTAGAATCCTTAGGAGGTGAGTTCTGTGAAGATTTTGATCTCCTCTTCTTGGGGTCTGGCAATATATTTGTTCCATGCATTAGGACTAGTTTTAGGGAGTTCTAGAGAGAGAAGTTTTTTGAGGACAGAGTTGCAGTTTTTTTAGCCACCGTGGTTTCACTTAGTTTTGTTGGTGTAGACATAACGCTGGTGGTGCGCTTATCGATTTTAAGCTGTATTGTTACTTCTGTGTGTTAACATTTTATATTTTATAACGCTTTTCGGATGTCGCCATGTGCATTTCGACGTGATTCAACGAACTGTAACAGACCGTCGATATCCTTTCCCATGCGCTCGATCAATTCCGCTGAACTACTTTAATCTGTTAATTCCACCGGTGTATTACTTGTAGTTGCTGATTGTAGTTGCTGTAGTCCTCCTTATGACAGAGCTCCTCCTAAAGGGCGGTACAACTTTGTCTTTGTCTGCAGTAGAACTCGTATTGTTGCTGTTTTTTTCAATTATTTTGTTAGGCTTTTCCATGCCTATAGGGCCAAACTTACAGCCGCTATCACGGGTATGTAGTATCCGTAAGTCCTATAATTATCTATAAAAAGAGAGAGCCCATACTAGGGTTGACACAGGTCTTTATGGGGGAGTTATCTCAACCCAACCTACAAAGTCAATTGAAATTACGCGCCTTGAATGCTCTGCAAGACCTGCCAGATTTTAATAGGGCGGAGAAACAGATAACCTTCCTGCAAGTCGTTTCAGCAAGATTTCACTCTGCTTACTTGGATTACAAAGGTTTACTGCTTCAGCCTGCTTGCAATCTGCTTCCACTACAGTATGCCATAATAGGGATCTAACTGGAATCGATCATGATGGCACGCAAATCGTTATCCTTAGTTCGTTTGAAGATGTCGTCACCAGTACAGGAAGTTCTCTTCCGAGGCTTTGTTGGGGGGGATTTTATGTGCCAGGTCCCAAATCCAACGCACAGCCAGCTATCCTGGGATGCTTCGCCTTCTAATGCTGGCTCGCTCTCGAACGGGTGCTCCGAAACTATCCAGAGGGTGCTTGGACATATGAAGAAGAGTCGTCCTGGCTACTCCCAGGTGAATGGCGATCACTAACTTTCCCCACTTACGTGGACTTCTACATATAGAACCATCTTCCGGTTACATATACTATTTAATTTACCTCTATTATGGACTAGTATAGTAAGTGACCAGAAGTACCCTCTACGGAACTAAGAGGCCAAACCCATTACTGACGTTTTTGTGCAGAACTGGGGGACTCGGTTTAGAATATCTATTGAATTACATTCAGATCAAGGAAGGAACTTCGAGTGAGCAGTATGTATGTAATGAGATGTGTTGCTTGTTGGGGATTAAAAAACAAAACACGCACAACATGCTTGAAATAGTGGGAAAGTCCCAAAGAAATTGTTCTTGTTTGCCTGTTGCTCAGCTGTACATGAAACTACCGGCGAATCGCCTGGAAGGACCATCAAAGCGATTTAAGGTTACATGGATGAATTATACCGTCATGTGAGGCAGCATATCCAGCTAATGAGTAATAATATGAAAGACCGACTGACAGTGCTACGGCCTCGAAAGGTCACGTGGTACTTTGATATACAGCAATGCAAAACTATACCTCCGTTTGCGCGAGTACCGTTTGAACGAAGACCACTATTTTGTCTGTTAAGTGTTTTACCTGGGGTTTGCCCAAGACAATGCTCTGAAAACGGTTGAAAATAGGTATTAGTTGTTATTGTAAAAAGGACAAAAAATGTTTTTGTAGAATTCAAAACAGTTGTAAAGACAATTGTCTTTTACTTTATATTATACTAGCTTGAACCCGCGGCCCCGCGCGTACACCCTTTTTGGGTGTTTGCCCAAGCTCCTCCTCCTATTTGTGGTGTCCGTCTTGATGTTGTTCCACAAATGGAGGGACCTACAGGGATTGAGTTACTTAGGATATGTATATAATATATGTATATATTAATAACCATAATATTAAAATACCCGGCTTCCGTTGCTATGCCTCGTTGAAAAAATCGAAACAGACAATAATTTCATAGAAAATAAGTTGTTATTAACAACCATAATATTACAATACCCAGCATCCGTTGCTGTGCCTCGTTGAAAAAATCAAAATAACCAATCAGAAAAATATCAAGCAAAATTATTTTTATTAATTTTCTATCTCAAACCGTTTTTGAACTTTGCATTTGGGTCATAGTTGAACAGCTTATGCAGATTATGAAGTCTAGAGTGTGCAATAAATAGTGGGAAATAGGAAATACTTATATTTTCCCCTGTGGGAAGGGAGTTCCATCATAAAAACATGCCTATAACCTTCATTGGGTGAAAATATGAATGTATAACAAATTTTACGTCATTTGGTGTTGTCGTTTCGTAGTGATGCGCGGACAACGTACAGATATTTACCTTTATAGTATAGATATTGATGGGTAAAGAGGTTCTTTGTAGCAAGAACAAACGAATGGTTGTTTTGCGGCTACAAATATAAAGGCATGCCAAGTTTAGAATTAACGAGAGTCTCCAAGAAACAGAACTTATTGGATAAACTTCGAATTGAATTGAATAGAATTTCGAAGATAAAACTACACTCGCTAAGTGAAATATTATGCCACTGAAAATCGAATTAACGTCAGAGAAGCCAATCGAGGACAAGCGGTATAAGATAAACTAACGTCAATATTAAATAAGTTTTGGAAAATAATACCATCCGACGAAGTACGCCACTACATGCAGCATCGGTGATATTAGTAAACAAAAACAAAAGGGAAAGTAAAATGTGTGTCGACTATAGGTCGGAAACGACTGATAAATATTCACGACCAAAAACCGCAATAGAGGCTAAGCAATTCTTACACCTCATTGGATTTTTCCAAAAGCTTGTGGAACGGTATAGTGTTTTTTCGTTATTTTTTCAGACGAAGTGCATAAAGTACTACATTTTCTCTAGATCGCAAGTTTCAAAATTATTCTTCATTTTACATCTGTATATATAGTAAATTGAATCAGCTAATTTATTTTTTTTTTAAGAAAAATTCAAAATGAAAATCGAGATAAGTTTTAGTTCATTAATGCATTATTTTATTTCGGTTTCTTGTGTTTAATATGTAACAAAGACAACAGGTCGAAAATAAATAAAGAATAAAATAAACTACCTCACAATACCCTGCTCTAGATAGCTCGACCGTTTAGCAGTTTCCCGCAATGTCGCTATGACCACGTACCCAGATGCGCCTTATGTCAAAGAATTTGGATGCGATCGAAAGTGAAACCAAGCATCCCCTGACCAATTTCCAATGTACCGTCATCGAACTGAGAGCCCTAATTGCCGCTTGGCTATCGGGATAAATATTTACTTTCTTAACAGTTATTACGCAAATGAGTAGACAATCTTTTCGCGGCATGACCTCATCCTAGTCCAACAGCTATTTTCCGTTTTTCTGATTGAGGTTTGTGGTGACTATTTACCCACTTTTTCACCTAATAGTGGAAACCAAGTCCGTCATAAAATCTATATTCGCGAGAAATAAATCGCCAATCGCGGAAACATCGTTTGTTGCACCTTTAAAGGGCAATATTCGGAATTTAAAAACTTTATAAATCTGTTCGACAGTTTAAAGCTATCACAAACGCTATCATAATTCATCTGGTAATGTTGAAAGTTGACCCTTTACTCGGTCGAAGTGGAAGGAACAGTTGGGTTTTGATAACCTGCCATTATGGCGAGAATGTGAGGCAATATTTAATAAGGCTACCAACACCTATCAATCAGTCACAGCCTACAGAAACTCCTGGTCAAAAATCTGCCTTAATGACTTCGAACTCAAAACAGCCGGTGTTCCCACACTGTGAAATTTCTTTCTGCTCAGCAGAAATTTGAATTTGTAAAATTAGTCCCCTTATGCAAAAATTGTTTGCGAAAGGGACACTTAATTTCAGGGTGCAAATCAGATCGTTGTCGTGTTTGCAACAGTTCGCATCACACGTTGCTATACCAGTATCCTGCATCCTTCGTAACTGCACCACGATCTTCGATCTCACATGCCATGCATACGGCGAATGCGCCCGATCGCGTTATATTGGCTACAGCCGACATTTTTATGTCGATGACCTGCTTACAGGATCCGAAAGTTTCGAGTCTCTAGATTTTATTAGAAATAATGTAGTTGAAATATTAAACTCAGCAGGATTCACATTAATTAAGTTGTTGGCAAACCACCCAACGTTTTTCGATTGTGAGAGCTCTGAAAAGGCCTTAAACTTCTATGACACAGACTCCGAAAAAACACTTGGAATCCATTTGTTGCCGAAGGAAGATTTGTTCCGGTTTGTCAACTTTACCAGTTTACGAGTCACTAAGCGAAACAAATTGTCAGCTCCGGCACGCCTTTCGAATCTTCTTTGTTTATTTGCCCCATTAGTGGTTACCGGCAGACGTGGTTACCAAAGAAATCATTCAAAAAGTCAACGACATGAATTTTTCCTGATCGACGAACGAAAGTGCGCGAAGTAACAGAGGTCATAGGTGTCGACCGGAATGACAATTAATAAAGTGTAGGCCCAATTGGTGCCACGATTGCTCACAAGCAACAACAAGCGGAGGCGGCTGTTAATTTCGAAGTAGTGTTTGGAGCAGTTTAAGCGAGATCCGAAGGAATTTTTACGTCGAGTTGTCACCATTGATAAAACCTGGATTCATCATTACACACCAGAAACTAAGCAACAATCAAAACAATGAATTTCTCTCGGTGAATCTGCTCCAAACAAGGACAGTTCCAGCGGCCAAAAAGGTCATGGCAACAATTTTTTGGGATGCGAACGGCGTCATTCTCATGGTTTTTTTAGAAAAAGGAAGAGCGATCACTGGACAACACTACAGTGTGTTATTAGACCGCTTTCACAAAAAATTGAAGGATACACGGTCGTATTTGGCGAAAAAGAACGTGCTGTTTCACCACGATAACGTCCCAACACATTTATCCGGAGTTATCGCCGCCAAACTACATGAATTGCATTATAAATTGCTGCCGCACCCCCCGTATTCTCCCCATCTTTTGGAGAGTTCGACAAATCCTATTTTTTGAAGGGGTTAAGAAATTGGCCGGAGCGTTGGGAGAAGTGTTTTTTTCTTAAAGGGGACTATGTTATTTCTAACACGGGTTCTTATTGAACCCGCCTCGTACTTCACCAATCAGCTGGTGGAAGAAAATGTATCATACGCTGCTTACTGCAAAGCCTAGAGTGGCTTGAAAATATAAACTTCTGGACAGACTCTGAAATAGTCGTATCCATCTCTACTACAGACTTTTTTTGCAAATAATATAAGAGCTAACGGGAAAAGTTACTTGATGGCATGTGCCATCCAAGGAAAATCCCGCAGATCAAGTGTCTCGGGGTCGTAACGTGGACGAATTGAATTATTCTATCTGGTTAAGAAGTCCATAGTTCCTCCTAGAAGACCATGCGTTATAGCCTACAAATGCCCACTTCCAGCTCTCTGGGAGACGAAAGAGTAGAGAAGAAACGACACGTCGACACGCAACAATTTTAGTTACTCAAGCGACTGAATCGCATCCAATTATGGAACTTTTAAAAGAGTATCTTCTCATCAAAACTGTTTCGTATTGACGCTTACATATTAAGATGGATCAGACGCATAAGAGATCCATCTGAGACATTTACATAAGACGGCTGAGGGCCTTAAATTGAGTCTTCTCGCAATCATTCATTTAATCATCTAATGCTAATCGGACGAATGATAGGGATATATTTTGGCGAAACATCCATCAAGAAGTTTCCGGCCACGGACACACCCCAGGATGGGACAATCTCTCCACTTCTGTAGAACCTGACTGTCAATAATTTTTCTTCAGAAACCTTAAAAATTGGTAATAAAGTAGTTTCATATGCCTATGATATTGTAATAACAATATCGGGTAAAAATCTTCCCACATTGTGTGACCCTCAGGAAAAATCTCACAAAATACTATCACTTTGGTCGGGATAATCAAGGTAGGAAAGTATATCCGGAAAAATGCTATTTAGCAGCCTTTGGCCCCAGTAAAATACACAGGATGGAGAAAGCCCTGTCGTAGCTGTGTTTACCGTTCATTGCACGATCGCTACATGGGCAGAAAAGCTAGGTTTACCATTTAATCACTATTGCAGAAGCCGTGGGTATCTTTGAGAGAAAAAGACTAGCACTTTCTCTGTTAATATCCGGGTTTGGCAACTAGACAATTAAGGTCTTAATTTTTTTAACAGCCTGGGGAGTGCTCCAACCTAAGTCCCATCAACCTCCTCCGTTACATCAACATATCCCAGGTTTTCGTGCTTACTAAGCTGTAATTGTATAATTTAACAGTTAATAATTTGAAAAGTTGCGTGTATGAGACAGTGACTCTTTTTTACAAATCAAGTAGCAGTTTAATAAAATCACCAAATTCCCTGTTTATGTGAGCTAAAGGTTGATCGCAACTAAGCTAAAATGCTACGTGCTCGGTGCAGTGAACTTTTTCATGTAAGCTGTGCGGGCACTTCTGCTGCTGATGTTGAGTTTCTAATCAGCTCTAATCAAAAATTCTTTTGCATAAATTGTGCTGCTATCCATCGGAGGTCCATCCGCTCTCATCCTCCGTCTCGCGACGATCATAGCATAATATTTACCGGTACGTCGTCAACAACTACGCCCGCATCAAAAAATTTCGAGAGCTAACATATCACCGCAATAACAAGTGCCAGAACCAGTCCCAGAAAGTAAAATCCTAAATTCAAGGGATTCGACTTATTTCATGCCCACAGCGAAGCGAATAAATTTGCGATTAAGAAGGCCGCGCGGCAGTTAATTTGTGGTGCAGAAGCTAAAGTCGGCGGAATTATTCGTTTGGTTTTTTGGCACGTATTTAATTCAGATTCAGTCCTGAAGTCATATTTTTTTCCTTGCACATTTTTTTTACAATTCAAACCAGGAAAGTTTAGTAAAATTTTTGAGTTTATTTTAATTAAAATTTCTTTAAAATACTGTTTTTTTGTATTTCATAAATGGAAATTTCTTTTCGGTATAAAATAGTTCATACTGGATATGACCTGATTTTTATATAAATCAATCAAAACAGAAAATATGTACATATGTCTTTAATCTCTTTCATCAAATCCAAATTATATTGATGAGAAAATATCATTAAACAACGGCCAGAAAGCCAAACGCGCATACACACATACATATGCATATAATTACGCATACAAACTTTCAACTAACGCAGAATATGTGCATATACCTAAAACTGCGAATCGAATAAGGTCAAGTCCTGTACACATTTTTCCTTGTTCGATATTTTTATTTAATTTTTTATATTTGCTTTAATTAGATGATTTAAACTAGTGTATTCAGCTTTTCTAATTATTTATTATTCTTCTTCTTTTGAATTGATTTATATGTAAAACAGCGATAAAGGCAATCATATGAATATGCATTCCTATATTTAATCTCTTCAGTCAAATCTGAACTACTTACATACACATATTGATGAGAAAATATTCTAATATCCATGGATGCATCCAGAAAGCCAAACGCGCATGCACGCATATGAATATAAATATATACAAACCTTCAACGAACGCAAAATGTATGCATATAAAAAACAACAACTGCGACCGTCTTCTTGTAAGTCAGTGAAAAGATGGGATATGCATACCCTATGAGCAAAAAGAACCGGGAAGGTGATGTTGACTGTTTTCTTCGATTACCAAGGCGTAGTGCACCATGAGCACCTTCCATCGGGCCAGACAGTCAATAAAGAATATTATTCATCCGTTTTGAAGCCTTTGAGAGATGCTGTATGTTGCAAACGGCCGGAAATGTGAGCAAACAATTCTTGGATTTTGCGTGATGATAACGTGCCATCGCACCGATCAAAGAGATCAAAGAGAATACGGCGAAGGAGCTGAAGGCCATGCCGGCCTACCGGGGGTGTTTGGAGGACTGGGTTAAACGTTGGCACATGTGTGTTGCTTCAGACGGGTCATATTTTGAAGGAGATAATATAAATTTGCCTTAAATTTAACTCTGTTATGTTTTATTTAAACATTTCCGGTACTTTTTGATCATAGGGTACATATAATATATGCGGCTTTGCGGACAGAAATGTGTGAGTCGCTGGAATTGTTCAAGGAATCTAGGTCGCATTAACTCGCGACTGTCGAACAGTTAGAAGACATATTTACATACATAACAACTTCATAAAAATATTTAATAATTTTTCGAGTCGAAATTAATTTTAGACAAGAATTCATAGAGCATACATTGATGTATATCTATGTATATCAATATATGTTAGTTATGTTTGTGCAAAAGTTCAATTGCATCTTCAATTCTTATAGAGTTAGGTACACACATACGTGCACACGCACTGGAGCAACAATGGCCTATCTCTTGACGCACCACCTTATCATATTTACATTTGAATATGCATTCATTTGTTCCTTTGCAAACGAAATTTTTTTCAATTTATTTATTTATTTAATTCAATTAATAGTCTAAAAATACAGTATATCTTACAGGCTATGAAAACAGATTAATGCTAAATTAATTAATCAAAGTAAAACTAAACTTATAATTAACTAGCTCCAATTGTAATGAGTAAAAGAAAAAGATAAAATTTCTTATAACTTACAAAGAGGATTAATTCATTTTAGTAAGTCAAGATATACAAAGTTTCTTACTGACTACAAAGAACTAGATAGAAGTAGTTGACAAAATTAAAGCTTATTAAACTAAATTAACATAAATATTAGGTAATTATTTAGAATTCTTACAAAGGAAGAAATTTTTTAATTGGGTATTAAATACCTGTTTCGCTCTGGAAAAGTCTAGATCCAAAAGGGAGGCGAGATAGTTAATGTCAGACAGCGTTCTAACAAGAGGTGCTTTGGAACTATATAATGTCCTCCTAACGCCAACATGAAAAATTTTGACACGACGAAAGTTCCTGCAAGGAACATTAAACTGTATCCTTTCAAGAAGAAACGGGCAGTCAATTAGTCCACTAACAAGATCGAAAATAAAAGAAACTGCCTGAAACGTACCTCTGTCACTTAATGGACAGAGACTAATCAAACGACAGCGTAAGGCGTATGATGGTTTGGGGTCTGAGAAATTGAGTGAATGTAGCGCGAAACGCACAAAAATTTTTTGAACCCTCTCCACTCGATTTATATGAACTGCATGATAAGGCCTCGAAATAAAAGAGGCATAATCTAATTTGGACCACACAAACGCAGAGTATAAAATCTTAAGAGTATATGGATCAGTGAAATGCGATGAGTGCCGTCTAACAAAAGCGAGCATAGCAAGAGAATTGGAAACGGCATAATTTAGGTGCGAGAGCAAGAAAACCCCTAAATCTTTTATCACATCAGACGAGCCAATATATGTATAATTGATATGATAAGAGGTGTTGAGGGGGTTTTGAAGCTTAGAAAATGTGATTTTATGACATTTTTCAATATTAAGAAATAGACGATTTATAAGGCACCAGGAAAATAAATTATTCAACTCGGACTGTAGGGCGGCTGAATCACTAGAATTTCTTATTTCAGCGTATACATTTAGATCATCAGCATAGAGAAGAAAATTAGCGAAGGAAAAACACGAACATATACCATTAATAAACAAAACAAATAACAAAGGTCCTAAAATATTACCCTGAGGTACACCAGAGGTGGCAGTGTAGTGTTTCGAAGAAACACCATCGATAACTACAGTGCAGCATCTCCTTATTAAATAGGACCGAATCCAATCAAGGAAAGTTGAATGAAAACCGAGACAAGCCAATTTAGTTACTAAAATCGTATGGGAGATTTTATCAAAGGCTTTAGAAAAATCCGTGTATATCGCGTCAGTTTGGAAACCATTCTGGAAGCCAGCGTGGCAATCATCAGAAAAAACGGATAAGTTAGTTAAGGTAGATCTTGCAGCTACAAAACCATGCTGACGTGGACTAATTAGACGTTTAACACTAAAATACAACTTGTCTTTAACAACGCATTCAGCAGATAATTTGGAAATTGGTCTGTAATTTACAATATCACTTTTATTACCGCTTTTGAAGATAGGAGTGACTGAAGTCAGCTTCCAATCATCGATAAATATTCCTTCGGCCAAGGATTTGTTAAAAATTAGTTTAAGAGGTTGAACCAAAGAGCGACAATTTTTAAACAAAGTTACAGAAAGCCCGTCAACATCCGAATGGGCCGAGTTTTTAATCTTTAACAATCCCTCAATGACATCATCATCTGATAATCTGATAGAACAAGCGAACCAAAGTCAACTGAAGAAGACACTTTCAACACGAAGTTATGGCGAATGGCTGCTAAATGTTCTTCCTGAATATCTTCATCAGACACGAAGTTAGATGAAAAGAAATCAGCAAATAAATTCGCTGCATCGCTGACAGAGCAGGAGTTACGCCCCTATAAAAAACAGAGTTAGGAATAGAAGAGGCCTTTTTGATCGATTTAATATATCGCCAAAAGTTCTTCGGATTACTTTTTATATTAAGCTCAGATTTGTGAATGAATTCCTTATACAAAGACTTATTTAAAGTACGAAACTTATTCCTGTGGAGGATAAAAAAATCATAATAGCGGGTTTCGTTAGTTAACTTGAACTTCTTAAAAAACTTATTTCTCACATTTTTATGATGTTTAAGTTCTTTCGTGCACCAAGGAATCTTATAATTTACATGCTTAAAAATTGGAACATGTTGAGAGCATATATCAAGGACTAAAGTTTTAAATATCTTAAAGCACTCAGCAACTTCAATATTGCCTAGAGATACTTCCCAATCAATTTCACGTAAGGCATTATCGAGAGTTTGGAAATCACAATTGGCAAAGTTAAAGAAGGGATGAGCACTATCGGGCCTGGATTCAAAAAATTCTAAAAATTCCAAGTCTAGCTTTAAAGGAATATGGTGAACGTTGATCGGCGATATAGAAGAAAAAGACTGCGATGGAACAGAACTAATGTTGTCACTTATAAAAATCAAATCTAATAAACGACTCATACTATTAGTTAACCCATTAATCTGAGTTAGACCCATGCCCAGTAAATTATCAATAAAAAAGATTCAGTAGGACTATTGACGTTTGAAGGCGTTAGATATACGTTATTGTCTAAATATACCCAATTTATATTGCTTAAGTTAAAATCCCCTAAGACACATAATTGGTTATTCCCAATAACATCTTGAAGGGCTAATATGTTGTTCACATGCGACTTATACAAGTACTCATTACTTAAGGGCGGAATATAAGACACACAAATATAAAGAAAACTATGCGCACCACGTATTCGCACGCATAGCTGGTCTAATACAGTATCAGTCTCATGTAATTGAATGAGTGATGCGTGACGATTACAGCGAACTGCAATCATCCAGTTTTGACAGCATCTCTGTCTTTACGAAAAAGAACGTAAATGTTTGGATCGAAAAATTCAGCATCAAAAAAGCTTGAGTTGAGCCAAGTCTCGGTTATAACCACCACATCATATTCACAACATGAACTAAGCAATCGTACTTCATCTGACTTACTTCTTAGTCCGGACGCATTTTCATAATAAATTTTTAATCGATTATTAGGCCTGGCACAGGCAACTAATTCTGCGGCGGTTGATTTATTTGCTTGGTAAGGTACAGTTCCTAAGTAGTCACTTCTTTGTTTACTCGCTCTTGAAAAAACTTGAAGGGGCGTACTTTTACGCCAGCTGACCAGAGCTCTGAATTTAGTAAGCTGTCATAATGATTTGAGAAGACCCCTAGTTTAAAGTTCACTCGCTTTAGAGAATCAACAGCCACATCCTTCTTTACAAGGCTATAGCAAGATATCATTTCGGAACTAATAGATGAATGCTTAGATACGTAGGCGATAATATTACTTGTTGTTACAGATGGCTTAAATGAAGATAAGTGTAACCATTTCATTCTATGAGCAACATTTAATTCATCATTTGAGCTCGACCCAACAACGATTTTACGAGTAAGCGCTTTCACTTTTGGCTTATTCGTACCAATAGAATGAGCGGACGCAGAGTTAGAAGCAGAAGCAGAGGCATCCGCAGCAGAGGCATTTTGTTTGGGATGTGAAGTTAATTTAGCTACGTCGGCGTAGAATGCAGTCACAGCCGCAGCAGAATCCACCACCGTTGCTGAACACGATACTTTGTTGGTCTTGCGTTGCTCGATTGGCTGAGCCGTTTGTTAATCAGCCGTTTATTTCCCTCTTCTACAGCTGGGAGAGGATTTATGTGAAGAGAAAGATTTATTACATGGAATAATATATGTATGTATGCATTTTATAGATAGTATAAAACTTTGAAATTTAAAATAAATTAAAGAAAACTTCAAAGAAACATATTTGCATACATATATGGGACAACTAAGTTCTATTGCATCTTTAATAAATATAGTGTTGTACGCATACATATGTATGCACTGAAGCAACATGACCTACCTCACGAGCATCGCCTTATCATATTTCATGCAATAATTAGGGAGTACATATTCGAATGATCGAATTCCTGCAAATGCTAAAACAATTTCTTCTGCATATGCATCGACGTATGTATTTGCATGTGCGTATGTGCACACTTGATGCCCTAACTATGTACGTTCAATTGATCAAATCAAAAAATTCTTAATAGAAAACGCTTCATTACCAGGCACACAGGAAGATGGCATATGCAAATATAAATATGTGAATTGAATTCAAGCAAAACAATGCTTATTAATATACTCATATGCATGTACATACACACGCTCACGCAGGGCACTCACTTTATTCCTTTAATTCCGAATGTCATTCAAAGCTAAAATTCTATGCCTAGCAACTACAAGAACAAAAAAGTTTTGATATTCAAAATAAATAAAAGAATAATTTTAACAAACCCAGAATATCCTCCATATTTACATATTTTATAGAATAAAAACGCATATTCGTATGTTACCGAAGTATGTAAGTTAGGTTTCCTTGCGCGGAAAACCTTAATAAAAATAAAAACACGGTAATTTACTAGGTGCGGTGCGTGCGCCTTTATTAACTGTCTGAATAAAACTCAAATTCTTTACAAAATTTACTTAACTCTACACCTACGAATAACTTAATTCTACCGGAAGACGTTGCTCAAGCCAGACGCTACGTAAGCATTATTTTTTTCCCCAAGTTTGAATTAGTAAGAATTTTATTGCAAAAAGAATTGACAACGATATTGTGAAACAGTAAACGCTTCCGCTTAAGGGTTTGCGCTACTGCTAAGTGAGTTAATTGGGAAAAGGTGATTGTACGATTGTATGGTAGGCAAAATATATTGTGTGTTAACTCTTCCCCCTTAAAACCGATTGTCCTCAATCGTTAAAAGTACGGAAGATCGTTAATTTTGGCTTGTGAGTTTCGACTTAATGGAGGCTTTACCGGGGGTCGCGGTAGTTCTAGACTCGGAATAGTTGTTTGAAAAATAACTTCCCTCTTTTTTTTAAAGGAAAACCTCAGAAAAATTAGGCAAATCGTTATGATAGCAAATAAGAAAATATTTATGTATTTATTAAACGTAGAGTCCGACTTAAGTAATTTAATTTTCTCCGTGTTATTAACGTGTAATTGACTTAATTCTATTAATTTGATTGCAATTCTCAAATAATCCAAATATTTTTTCCTCGTTTCTTAAAATTTCATCGTATTTCAATTTAATTATTTTATTTCCCTTCTTTACGGGTTTCAAAATAATATTAACATAATTCTCCCTGCTTGTGAGCGGGATTTTAACAACATACAGTAGAGTAGTGCCGTTATACAAAATATCAATGTCGGCAAAGCTAAGGGCTTCTTCTGTTGAAGTAAATAAAATGTTTTCTTCTCTAAGCTTGCTAAGAGTTACATCGATTTCTTTTTTATCTAGTAGGCTTGAATTTATTACATTGTTTTTTGCCCACTGTATTGCGTTTTTAACGTCTTTCCATTCATCTTTAACTAATCTAATTTTTGTTTGTAAAAGTAATGCAATTTCATCTATAAGTCTATTATCTTTTCTAATAGCGTTACTTAACATATTCGTTATTGTTGTCAAATTGTTTATTTTGTCGCTAAATGCTTGATTTATCAAAACTTGCTTATTGTTATTTATGTTATTTTTATCTATAATGTCTTTGACCATTTCGAAATCATCATGGTCCGGTGTCCCAGCAATATACTTCCAGGCCGTACCAAGCATATTAATGGATCTTTTGTTCCGGAATTTATGGATTGGTTCTATTGAGTTGAGGATATTGGCAATTTGGGATAATTCAAGGTTTAATAGCGGGAAAAAGGAATTGCTTTTTGGGATGTTTTCCTCCATGAAAGTTCGTATGTTGTTCAGGAATGATGCGTATTGGTCAAGTCTTGTAACATGAATTATTTTAAATGTCCCGTCTTGTATTTTTGCTTGTCCATTGTTAATTGTGACCAGGTGCGATAGAGTATAGTTTGTTATTTGCAGTTCGTTTGCCAATATGCTGGTGATGAAGAGTGATCTATAAAAGATTAATGGATATTTAGCTTCTGATATTGCTCTTGTGAACAATTTTTCCTGTTTATGTGAGGACAGTTGTTGACTTGTCCTCTTTCACAATTTCTTTTTTAAATTTCGGGGTAAGCTTCGATCCTAAACGTTTATTTATTCTAACATATATGATATCTCCCTTGTTATATTTTCGAGATGGTTGGCGATTTTTATTGTGGTTATCTACGTCATTATTTTGTTTGTCTATGAGTCTCTGTACGTTAGTCTGTCGTACTTTCTCGAGTGTTTTCGGATCGGTATTAATTTTTCGTCCGAAAAATAAGTCTAAAGGCTTCTTTCTTGTTGTGCTATGAATTGTAAAGTTGTATTCATATAACGCTCTTTCTAAGAGTTCAGAAAATATTTTATAAGTGCCTTCAGGTTTGAGAGAGCGCATGATCTCTGTAAGAGTGGAATGGAACCGTTCCACCTGGCCATTCACAGAGCTCGTATATGGCGGCGATGTGAATATTTTTATACCCAATTGATCTTTTAACATGAAATTGATTCCTGCGGAATTGAAGGATTTTTCATTATCGAATATTACCATTTCCGGTACTCCGAATAGGAAGAGGATTTCTCGAAGGGGTTCTTTAATGCCTTCTATGGCTCTAGAGTTTATAATTCGTCCTTGGGCGTATTTCGAGAACTTATCGATTGCCGTTAATACCAGTTTGTTTTCAGTTCTATAGATATCTATGTGAAGTATTTGACCCGGAAAGGTAGGTATGGGGGTTTTTCTCAGTTCTGGTTTTATTGGTTGCCGGTCGTACTTGTTAAGTTTGCAGATTGAGCATTGTTTTACGATTCTATTAATTTTATTATTCATGCTGGGAAAATAATACTTTTCCAGAATTTGTACTTTGTTTTCCTTAGCGTTGCGATGTGCTCTTGTGTGTGTTTCTATAATAATTCCCGCCTGCTGCTTTTCATTTTTAATATCTTCTACTAATAACTGTGTAAACCTAACTTTATACTTTGCGAAATTATCTGGGAAAATCTCTTGAATCTTTCCCATCAGGGATTCTGGAGCTTTGATGCCGTTTATTACCGACGGAGTTAAATATTTTTTTAAAAGTGAAACGAGTTTCTTGGAGGTGAACTCATTTTCTGTAATAGTATGCCGGTGAATTGTAGGGAAAACGATTTGGAATTCATATGCCGATGTTAGCTCTATGTTTAGAATTATTTGGTTCTTGAAGACGTTCAATGGGGTTTCGACGCTGCAGATAAGGTTTTGTCCTGAACTGCTGTCACTTTTAGTCATTTCTGACATAGTATGGACTCCCGATTCTAATGGAATTCTTGACAGGGCGTCGGCCACAATATTACTTTTTCCTGGCTTGTAGTGAAGCTCATAGTTATACTCCTCGAGTATAGCCTTCCAGCGCTTCATTTTGCTGTTATTGTTCTTATGGCTGAGCGCATAAGTAAGCGGTTGATGGTCTGTATAGATCTTTACTTTGGCGGAACCATACAAGTAATTTCGAAGAGAGTTTAGGGCCTAGATGATGGCGAGCATCTCCTTCTCATTTGCCGCGTAATGCTCTTCCGCTTTACTCAATGTCCGAGAAATAAAAGTTATGGGCTTATCCTTTTGGGAAAAGACAGCTCTAAGCGCGAAATCCGATGCGTCCGTCGTGAGTTCGAATTCTTTGTCGTAGTCAGGGTAGGATAATAAAATGTCTTTTGAGACTAGGGAGTTTTTTATTTTGTTAAAAGCCTCGTTTGCTGCGCTATCGAGGTTTATCGCAATTTTAGAGGATTGACGTTTTGACACATGGTCTTCTTCGCCTCTTAGCATTGTTGCTAAAGGTTTGGCCAATTTAGCGTAGTCTCTTATGAACCGACGATAGTAGCCGGAGAGGCCAAGGAACGATCTTAAATTTTTCAAAGTTTTTGGTACAGGAAAATTTAATATCGCCTCGACTTTCTTTGGATTAGTTTTTATGCCGGTTTGTGATATTACAAACCCCAAAAATTCCATTTCTTGTTTGAAGAAATGGCACTTGTCGAGTTGTACCTTCATATTGGCGTTTTCCAATGTTTTGAAAATACTTTCGATGTGACGTACATGCTCTTCTTCTGACTTACTGTAAATGATGATGTCGTCTATATAGACGTAACATATCTTTCCAATAAAATCATGAAGGATGTCGTCTAACGCACGCTGGAATACCGCGGGTGCGTTCTTTAAGCCAAATGGCAGACGGGTAAACTCGTATTTTCCATTGTTTATGGAAAATTCGGTTTTCTCTACGTCCGAGGCTCTAAGTGGAATTTGATGGAATCCACTTTTGAGATCGAGCACTGAGAATACCTTGCTATTGCCTAGCTGAGACAGGACGTCTGCTATCTCTGGGATAGGATATCTGTCTGGTATTGTCAGTGAATTTAGCTTTCTATAGTCGATCACCATTCTATACTGCTTATTCCCCTGTAAATCTGATTTCTTATTCACAATCCAAATTGGGGAATTATACGGTGATCGTGATGGTCGTATTATTCCATCACTTAGAAGTTTACTGGTTTGTTTTTCTACCTCACTTTTAAGCGAAGCTGAATATGGGTAAAATTTACTGTAAACAGGAGTGTCCGTAGTAGTTCGTATTTCTCCAGTGACTTTTGTCGTGTAAGTTAGTTTTTCGTCGGGTTCCGAAAAGAGATTCGGAAATTGCTTTACTAAAGTGTCTACAGTTTCCATTTGGTAATCAGTCAAGTGCTCGTCTTGTAGTCCGATAGATTTTATACTTTGGCTACTAAGTTGCTTAAGTTGAATTTTGATTCTGTCGCGGATAACCATGAGGTTTTTGTCAGTAAAAATGACTGCATTCAGGTCTCTCAAGCTGTCGTTTCCCAGTATTGCATGGAAAGATTCTAGGGTAAGCATGACGTAAAATTTGAGCTTGTCGTCTAAATTGAATAAGTTAACATAAGTATGCGATTGAATTTTTATGTCTGCTGCAACTGATTTTGCGAAGAATGGGGTGTCGTTAGGTATTTCTTTTTTTACTAACCTCGGTTGGACATAGTTTTTACTGGAGCCTGTGTCCACCAAAAATTTTAACACTTCTCCGCTCTTCGTTCTACATTCGAAGTATGGTAGCGAAGAGCTAGTTATCCTAAAAAATGTACGTCGCTTAATACCAATTCTTCGTCCCTGTTTTCCGATTCTATGGAATCGACGTATTCTGTCAATGTCTGGTCGTAATCGTCATTTCCTTCGTAAGTGTCTTCGCTGCCTGCGTCAATGTGAAATACGCGTTGGGTTTTGTTAGGCTGGATATTCCTTTGAGAGGATGGTTGGGGTGGTCTTTTTTCCAGGAATTGATTTGCCTGAGGTCTGTTCGCGTAATTTATTTGTTGGGAGCGAATGCTTCGGTCGATATCCATCGGCTCTGGCGGTGGTAGTGGTTTGGGTGCTATGGGTCTAGGTGGGGGTTGTCTTGGCTGGTTGCTATTTGTTGGTACTTGCTCGTAATTAAAAAATCTTGGGTTATTTTGGAATCTAGGTACGTGAGCTATTTGGGGGTAAAAAGTCTGTCTTTATCTTTGATTATTGGGGCCTCTCTGTGGCAAAGGTGGTGGTGAATAGTAAGACTGCTTCCTTAGTGGTAAGTCGTTTTGATTTTGAGCATAATGAGTTCGAAATTTCTGATTCTCTAGTTTGAGACACAAATGTAGAGCTTGCAGAAGGTCCGCATGCTCTCTCATACCTAGCAGTCTCGGTAAATCTCCGTTGAGACCTCTGATAAACGTATCAAGGGCCTTTCCTCGATAAGTCTCGGTAAGTAAGCTTAAGGCTTCTTTTCCTGTGTCCAGACTACCTAATTTGTTGAGGATAAGGGATAAATGAGAGTACACTGCCTGATAGAATTGTTGTACTGTAGAGTTGCCTTGAACGAGTCCTGTCATCTGATATTCCAATGTTGACACATCTCTCTTATCTGCGTAATGCAGTGTAAGGTATTTGGCGATGGATGTCCAGTCCAACGGCGTATTGTAGGACTCTAACGAGATATCAGCGTTTCCTACGATTTTGTTCCTAATTATGTTTAGGATTCCATAGTACTTTGCTGTTCCGCGTAAGGGCTCATAAATTCTGAGTATTCTTTCCACGCTCTTCCTCCAAGAGTTAAACTCCCCTGGTCTGCCTAAAAATTCCCTTAAGCATTTAACAACGTCGGGAATTCTGTCGAGGTCGCCTAAACTATCTAGATGTTGTGTTTCTATTGTTTGGTCTACCATGTTAACAAAATTCGCGTTGGGATTGAGTGCGGCCTGCACAATTGTTGGTTATTGACTGCTAAGGACTTCTAAGGTTATCTGTGAAACTAGTTCTCTTAGATCTGAAAAATCTATTTGCCTTTGGGTTGGAGGATTGTTGGAGTCGGATGGGTCCTGAGGATGTGGATTGGCTGTGTTATTTGTGCTTAGCCTAGCTGGTCGTACCAGATTGCTTGGGTTTGACATTTTTCGAGTAATAAATTCCCGTGAAGCTTTATTTCAGCTTTAGTTTTGACAATAAATGTTTTTTCCTTTTTAATAAATAATAAATTAAAGTCTGCGATTCTTACTTTCGCCCTTTCTTCGTTTTAAAATTTACAAAATTTGCTTCTTAATATTCACCAATTTATTTTTCGGTTAAATTTCTGAATTTATAATAAATTTCTTTGAAGCTTTGTTTCGGCTTTTTGTTTCTATTTCAATTATTTAAAAAAAAATTTCTAAACAATATCAATATGTCTTATCTTCTAATTTTATCCTTTCTTTCGTTTCAGGATTTATAAAATTTTTCTTTTACTATTCAATGATTTATTTTTCCACAATATTTCTTTATTTAATTCGTTATGACTTACGTTAGAATTTCGGCTATAAATTTCATAATGCTGCCTTAGATGATGCACTCAGTTGGTTTTTATATTCCGTTGGTTTTCATAATTTGATGATAATGCTGCATTAGATGATGCACTACTCAGTTGGTTTTTATATTCCGTTGGTTTTGATAATTTGATGATAATGCTGCATTAGATGATGCACTACTCAGTTGGTTGTTTCTGCTACGTTGATTTCCACGTTCCGCCGGTTGCTTTTGTTCAAAGTATATTTTGTTTAGCTTTTTCAATGGCGTCGCGCCTTGACTTTGATTCGCCTAAATCTTTTTTTCGGTTGGTTGTTAGAGTAATTCCAGCTTTCCCCTCGCACGCACAGAACACACACTAGTACCGTTTTTTAAAAAATGTTTGTTCGCGGGCAAGGCGGCTTGCGTTCAAACGCGTCCTTTTTGTTTTTTTCTTTTTTTTATTAAAAGAAAAAACTACTCAGGGACCTCTTTTCTTGCACTCGCGGTTTTACTAACTTCGAGTTAGCAAAATACTTTGCTCGTTTTCGCGGTTTTGCTAACTTCGAGTTACCAAAATACTTTGCTCGGGCGCCAGTTAGGTTTCCTTGCGCGGAAAACCTTAATAAAAATAAAAACACGGTAATTTACTAGGTGCGGTGCGTGCGCCTTTATTAACTGTCTGAATAAAACTCAAATTCATTACAAAATTTACTTAACTCTACACCTACGAATAACTTAATTCTACCGGAAGACGTTGCTCAAGCCAGACGCTACGTAAGCATTATTTTTTTCCCCAAGTTTGAATTAGTAAGAATTTTATTGCAAAAAGAATTGACAACGATATTGTGAAACAGTAAACGCTTCCGCTTAAGTGTTTGCGCTACTGCTGAGTGAGTTAATTGTAAAAAGGTGATTGTACGATTGTGCGGTAGGCAAAATATATTGTGTGTTAAATTGTATATTTCGATCAGTAACAAAATCTGTTAAACTGTTTCTAATTACATACATATGTATGTATGTACATATACATGTACATACACATGTAAGAAACAATTAAGCAAAAGTTCAATGTACTGAAGCAACCATGACCTACCTCACGTATTGGCATATTGTTAGGACCGAATTGCTGTCTAACAAATGTAAAGGCAATTCTCAGTAAGTGTGCACACTTGATGCCCTATTATATGTATGTCCGTACATATATGTATATAGATACATTCTCGACTCCCAGCAAAATTATGCTTATTAGTATACACATATGTATGTACATACAATAGCACACCACGGAGGTCCACGCTCCTTAGGGATCGGACTGCTAAGCTGGGCTCTAAGCTACCGTGGGGGTCGGCAGGTTGCGGATAGCCGGAAAGCCTGTAGTAGCAGGCCAATTGCGAAATAAGTTTAAACGAATAAGCAACCCCCGACAATTGAGCGATCAGGAGCGGAGGATGCGGTATAAAAGCCAGCATAAATCTGATGAAGTTCTTGTGACAGTGGCGAGAAGACACCGCCTCTTAGATATAGGTGTCCCCCTCATCATGTGTAGGCATGATGAGTAATACAAAAAACCAGGCGCGACGGCTCCATAATGGACGGCTTCCTGGTCAGCGTATGTTCACCATGTTAAGTGCGGCTGTCAAAACAACAACAACGACATTAAGACTGAGCCCAGTAAGGTCTTAATTATGGCATACTGGAAAATGATTGGAATTAATACCTCGAGCTGACGACTGCACTATTCTGTTTCCTTAGTATGCGGAGTGGTATCCAGCAGAAACGGCATTCAGGCTAATGGTGTAGTTGCCCCCGCCCCGTTAAAATGATGGCAAATCTCTAGGAACGCTCCATATTCCGTCGCCATTAAGTGTCGGCGTAGGTCTAGATGTAATATTCCTAGTTAACACTGATTCGGCTCTGAACTTAAGCTCCCATAAGGAGCCTTTGTCAACCCTAGCATGGCCTCCCTGCTTGCAAAGATAACCATGGAATCGTCAATGGTGACTACGCATCGGAATATGGATAACGACCTGGAAGTTGGGGCCCATATAACATGAATACAAGTAAGACAAACAACTCAAAACAACAAACTAGGGAAGAGGCTGAAATAACAGCAAAAACGGCATCACAAGTGCACGAGTTAATACTCCCAACAGCTATTGCAGATGGCAATAATGGCTGCGGGGAATTCCTTAAAAACCCCTTCCAAAGGAGCTCAAGGCTGGCGCACTCGCCACCAGACACGGGAAGGACCAGATCGGCGTCACCGTGTATGCAGCACTTCGGTTTCTTGAAAGCGATGACGGCTGAAGAAATCTAACAATCAATTGGCGATAAGGTTAAGGAGCTAACGTATATGATGGAACCACCGAAGCGAAATATCAATCAACCAATGAGGGATTTGATCGCTAACATAACGGACCTCCATAAAAAGCTAGGTAGATCTATCCTTACCCCGAGGAACCAGGCCCCAAGAGGAGCGAATGAAGCAATTTCTGCTATCCGAGACAAAGGTACACAAACATCACCACTGATTAAGCGTACCACAGATTGCACGCCAAAGAGGGCAATAGATAACGCTGCAGCAAGCTCAGCGAAAAGAAGTAAAACGAACCGTGTCGAAGTCCTAAAGAATACGCCGGTTAAAACGAACGAACAAGAAAAAACAGGAAAGTGGGAGGTGGTTAAAGCTAAAAAGAATCAAAAGAGTTCTACGCAGAAAACTCTCAAACGAGACGTTAAGGAAGCAGAAAATAACGACGCCAAAAGCAGTAGAAGACGGAGAAGACCACCACGTAAGGACGCTATCGTGGTCAAAAGTGCTGGTAACATCTCATATGCCGAAATTTTGAAGCGCGTTAAGACAGAGCCAAGTCTTAAGGAGCTTAGTAACAACATACAAGGAGTCAAAAAAACTGCGAAAGGAGAGTTACTGCTTCTGCTGGAAAAAACATCGGACCCAAATACCTCGAGAGTCCATGAAGCTGTTAAGGCGGCTCTTGGAGAAAGTGTAGATGTCAGGGCACTTACAGAGCTGAGGCAGGTGGAAATTCGTGACCTCGATGAAATCACGACAAGGGAAGAAGTTCACGAGGCGGTAGCAAGACAATTCCAAGAGCTGGAGATACCTATCTCAGCCATTTTGGGTCTGCGAAAAGCTTACGGAGGAACGCAAACGGCGACGCTAAAAGTAACACCGGAAATCGCTACCAAACTGGTGGAAGCTAAGAAAATCCGTATAGGCCTCGTAATTTGTCGCATACGGGAGAAGAACGAACCAAAGAGATGCTTTAAATGCATGGAATATGGGCATGTGGCAGTAAGTTGTAAAAGCACAGCTGACCTTACAAACACCTGCTTCAAATGTGGCAATAAGGACCACCAGGCCAAAAACTGCACACAAACAGCAAGCTGTATAATGTGCAAGAAGGAAAAGGCAAGTGATACAGCACATGCGATGACCAGCAGCAAGTGCCCTCAATATCTGAGAGCTCTTAAAGAAATCCGGCAGAAATGAAGATCTTGCAACTTAATCTCAACCACTGCGAAAGCGTTCAGGACCTTCTCGAGCAGACTATACGGGAACAGAAAATAGATGTTGCTATACTTCGTGAGCCCTATAGACACAAAAAAGGCAACGGCTGGGCCTCTGACACAACAGGCAAATCAGCGATCTGGAACTGTGGAACAAATAGATCCCAACTGATGAGCGTGAAGGAAGCCCGCGGATTTGTACAGCTGCTATCTACCTCCCAGCTTAACCCTGCTGGAAGCAACAGGTATCCTAGAGAACCTCGCCCAGGATGCAAAGGAGCATAAACCTGTCATCGTAGCCGGTGATTTCAACGCTTGGGCTGTTAACTGGGGATGCCCACGGACAACCCCTAGAGGTCAAGCCCTTCTAGAAGCGTTTTCCATGCTAGATATAGCCTTGATGAATATGGGAAATCAATAGACGTACCAAAAATCGGGAACGGGATCTATAATCGACCTTACGTTCGTGAGTTCTAGTCTTGTTCGCTACACGAAATGGTTCCTCAGCCAGCATTACACCCGGAGCGATCACCTCGCAATAATCTGTGAAATAAGGCGGCATGGCGAAGAAAGGTTCCCAAATAACTGCGAGACGAGGTATAAAGTCAAAACAATGGAGGCTGAGGTTATTGAGATCATGCTCGCAGATGTAACTCTTACGGGGGACGCATCTGAAAAGACTACGCAAACCATGAAACACTTAACGGAAGCATGCGATGCAGCCATGTCCAAAACTAGGCCCAACAGGCACAACAGCGAACCTGTCTACTGGTGGACAGCAGACATTGCAGAATTACGCAGCGAATGTAAAAGAGCCAGGCGAGCCTACCAAAGATCAAGGGGTAGGGACAGTTTCCAAGAAAACCAGATCCAATATAAGCAAAGAAGAAAAGCGCTAAAAAAGGCAATTAAAAATAGTAAACGCCGGTGTTTCCTCCAGCTATGCGACGATTCCGATAATGATCCTTGGGGCCTTGGATACAGGCTTGTTATGAAAAAACTGATAGTATTTAAGCCACTGCCAACAACATGCCCAGCTACTCTACGTAATGTGGTAGAAACACTGTTCCCCGTGCAAGACACTATACGAGACTACGAATTGGTAAGACTCGGTGAAGGCGACCAAAATGTGCAGTTAACAAACAAAGAAGAACTCCTGATGAGCATAAAACGGATAAAAAATAATAAAGCTCCAGGCCCGGATGGAATCCCCAACGAGGCCTTAAAAGTAGCAATCCAAAGTCGTACCGACATATTTGTAGATCTCTACAATACATGTCTAAAGGAAGGTACATTTCCAACCCAGTGGAAGCTGTAGAAACTGGTGTTAATTCCAAAAGGATCTAAGCCTGCGGAAGATCCTTCAGGCTACCGCCCCCTGTGCATGCTCGACACCGCAGGGAAAATCCTGGAACGCCTGATCGCAAATCGCCTGGAGGCTGCTATAGAGGATGTAGGCGGTCTATCACCCCGACAATTTGGATTCCGGAAAGCCCGTTCAACCACAGATGCTGTATCTGCAGTCAAAACCATTGCACAGAAGGCGATTGAAGGTACTCGATGGCTATACGGTAGCAAGGAGTACTGCCTAATTGCGACGCTGGACGTTAAGAATGCCTTCAATACGGCGAATTGGAGCAAAATTCTAATCGCGCTGGATAGTTTCCACATTCCAATGTACATTCGTAGGATTGTCGCCAGTTACCTTTCCGACAGAACCCTGCGTTATAAAACCGATGCTGGTGTAAAAGAGTACAAAATAACTGGCGGAGTTCCACAAGGCTCAGTCCTCGGCCCTTTGTTATGGAACGTTATGTACGATGGAGTTCTGCGTCTCAATCTACCTCTAGGGTCACAAATTGTAGGATTTGCTGACGACATAGCCGTTGTGGTCGTGGCTAAATCACTTCATCAAGCCGAAGAAGCATGCACCCAAGCTGTTGGCATGGTAAAGGAATGGTTGTGCAACAGTGGTCTAACTCTTGCGGACCATAAAACCGAAGTAGTACTAATTAGCAGCAGGAAGGTTGTGGAGTCGGCCAACATAATGGTGGGCGGTCATGGCATAAGATCGAAGCCATTCATTAAGTACCTGGGAGTAATAATCGACCGTAGGCTTAATTTTAAAGAGCACTTGGCGTACGCGAGCAGCAGGGCAGCAGGGCAGCAGAAGCAGTAACTGCGCTAACACGAATAGTGATGAACATCAGAGGCCCTAGGCAAAACTGTAGGAGACTACTCAACTCTGTTGTCTCATCGATTATGCTGTATGCAGCTCCAGCATGGGCGGAAGCCACAAATTGCACCTCATATGTGAAGTGCATGAAATCAGTGTACCGATTAAGTGCCCTCAGAGTGTGCTGCGCGTTTCGCACGGTATCGGAAGACGCCATTATGGTTATAGCAGGACTACTCCCAATCAACCTAATGGCAACAGAGTATGCTGAAATATACCAAAAAAAAGCTACTTCAGAACGGGTGACAATACGCAAGATAGCAAGAGAGCGTAGCCTACGTTCATGGCAGGAGAAATGGATCTTGTCCCCCAACGGACGCTGGACGTACCGTTTGATTCCCACAATTTCCAAATGGGTTAACCGTGAACATGGACAGTTAGATTACTACCTGACCCAAATACTGACGGGACATGGGTGCTTTAAATCCTACTTATATAGGTTTAAGCACGAAGACGACCCGTACTGTTCTCATTGTGCACCAGCTGTAGAAGACGCAGAACATGTTGTCTTTGTCTGTCCGCGATTTGTGTTCGAAAGGGAGGAATTAAGCACTAGGGTGGGGAAGCCAATTTCGGCTGATAACCTAGTGGATATTATGTTAGAGTCAGAAGAATATTGGTCCGCTGTATGTAATATGGCAAAAATAGTAATCTCCAAACTGCGTCGCGCTGAACAACAGCGCAGATCTTCATGAAGAGGCAATAGGCCGCTCCCCCTCCCGTGAAGTACTACTTAACGGTTGTCCCGCGGGAGGGAAACGGAGCTGGGGTGGGTTTTTAGTGGGTGAGCCGAAAGGCAAGTCTCACACTTTTCGGCTTTCAATGCTTTGTGCCACCTCCATAAAAAAAAAAAAAAAAAAATACAATAGCACACACAAAGCACTGGCTCCGTACATATGTATGCACCAATATATGTATGTATGTAAATATGTATGTCTTCTAAATTCTCCATAGCAATAAATATTTTTTATCTGGCAAGTGCTCGCAGCCACATATGCAAGTATGTCTATAGCAGTTTGTATGCATGTATTTTTGTACTATATATGCGTGTTTGCTTTTGTACGTCCATAGATATTTATTTTATTGAGCTGAACGAATATATTGATTTTGTAATGAAATCCTGTCCAATTATATTATTGGTATATGTTTCTTTAAGTTCCTCTTACCAAATAAATATTATTATCCTAAATAAAATGAAATACTAGTTTTTTTAATTTTAATTTTTTTATTTTTATTCACAAGTAATCTTATAGTCTTGAAGTCTTATATGTATATATATTACAATACTATAAATAATAGGTATTTATATTTCCTGAAATGAAAAAAAAAATATATAATATAAAATTGTGAAAGCACGAATTACGAAATTGTTCTCATACTATAACAATTTCTCACACGACTTCGATATTGACATCGATTAAGTCATTGCGATTTACCTGATTTTTAAAACACTACTCTCAATCCATCATGATTAAGAAAAAATTGTAGTGCTTTAAAAATCTAGGCTCGGGTGCTAGCTGAAAGAGAAGAAAAAATAAAAAAGAAACCTGTAAAATAGACGAAAAAATAGAGAAAACCTGAAACGGAAAATACCTGCAAAATATAAAAATAAAAAAACCTGAAATACAGAAAAGTGGAAAACCCTGAAATAAAAGAATAGGTATCATCATATGCAAAAGATAGCTAATAGATTATTAATTACCTGTGTGAACGGTGTATCTCTTTTCGTGGCTCCCTGGCTTACAACCTACTACAGTTTTTTTAATTTATTTTGGAGTTTTCTCTCTTTGACATTATTGACCTGACTTTGCAAGAGCTACTTTGCATTCTTGAATAAAAGGACAGTTAACAGAAAATCTAATAGCTTCACGCGATGACCTCTACACTCGCCAGATCCTACAAACCAGTCGGGAAATACTTTTTGTGTTTTTTCTTTTAGAGCGGACAACATTAAACATCTAAGACCTGCAATGTGGGCATATTTTGCGAAGAGCTGACGGTACCACACCATTTGGAGTCGACACACTTCGAAAACCCTGTCTTCAGGATTGACAAGCCTTAAATCGCTATCATCCGTGAAGTTTTTGGATCTAATCAGGGCTTCTGAATGTAACTTCAGCTCTCCTTTTGTTTTCGCCATGGTGTGGGTTTTTCACATTTGAGCTTGTACAGCACTTTTTGGTAAATACCATAGCCAGTGAAGTAACGCTGAACTTGTACCTCAGCTTCATCACTTTCTTCAGCAAAACTTAAGTCTTCCACATCAATCTCTTCAACAACGAGATCCTCATTTCGCTGGTCTCCTACTTCTGTCTCAAGATGACGATCCTCGGGGCCTATATTCCAATCTTAATTTATATCGTCATCATCTGCACAGTTTGAACCTTTTTTCTCAAATCTCTGGCGTAAAATATTCATTGAGATTAATCGCGCTACTACATATTGGACTTCGTGAGCTGTTGGATGGGTATTGATACCCTGACCAGCTCGTATGCGATAGAAAAAGTTTTGTAACGCATCTTGATTTATTTTCCTGTTGAAGCATTTTTCGACTGGAAATTTTTTGCATCCAATTCATCAAACAGATCATTCATTTTTTTAATCAACATCTGTGTGGGCTTAGCGCATTTGATCACGAAGTCGTCACTGCCTAATAAATTTTGGGTCAAGGCCATGTCGATACCAGAGGCTACCGAATTGCTCAGGACCTGAGTCGCGCGTGAAAAGCTCATTTTTTCCATAAAACTGGGATATATATGGGCCTCCGTTAGTTTCGGACAAATTTTAAAATGGGGATTCATTTGATCTATATCAAACAATTTTTTGATCACCTTGAAGCTTGTCACTCCATCTGATGTTAAGATGTCATATTTCTTCAAGGTATTTCGGACGGACTTTATCAAGTGGCAATAATCGAATATGCAAAAAATCTTTGTGTCTTCGTGCAGCAAAAAAGGGCACTTCTCAGAAATCCCTAAAGTGTTACGTACCACTGTTGGTGGGCCCTTGATCGCAAACTATACCTTTCAAATTTAACCCCATTTATTTTAGTTGTGCGATATTTTTTCCCAAAATGGACAACAATGTCTCCGTACGTATACCACCACTGGAGATATATGTAATACGAAAACACGTATTTCCATTTGAAGCACAATCCCTTAACCATAAAAAATAAACATTTATTCCCAATTTTGTTTTCGCGTTGACCTTCCCCATGGTCTACAAACCCATCGATAACATCTTTAGCTTTATTATACCTCAAGTCCGATTAGATGATGATTTCATCGAATAATAGAACGCTTATGCGTTCGGTGTCGGACATAGTTGAAACAATTTTTTCTAAATTATTACAGACATTGGCATCGAATCCCGGAACAACATATTTGATGGGGCGCCAACGCGAAAGGTGTGACTTATGGGGCAAAGCAAAACCTAGATCGTCACGCATAAACGTATATGCTTTGGAGGACATATAATTGATGTTTTGGGCCAATGTCTTTTCCTCTTAGCTATAACGATTTTTTTTGGCCACTGACGATCATTCTTGCGAAAGTTACAGCATCACTGCTTGAAGTTTCTTCCGCAAGAACTGCACGACCACACAAATATTTATACTTCTGCTGTAGCTTCTCATTCTCTGCTTCTAACTCCTCAACTCTTTTTTTTAGTTTTATTTCATTGCTCCGCTAAAAACGAGCAACCTGAGCAAATCGTTCGCGACTGCTAGTGATTTCTAAGTCCTCACAGATGTTTTTGTTTTTGGGAACCTGCCTTGTTTCCTCTAGCATGGAATATTTTGCGAATTCTTCTAATGTAAGATCGTTTCCTACACCTACTGTACGATTTACGTACATTTTAGTAACGGGCAGGCAAACCCAATCAGAGCCAGTACTAGGTGAGCGACTTCTAGTAACTGGCTCTAATCTTAAAGATGGACAGCCCCATCTAAAACTTTAAAACGAGTTACTTGCTCTGGACTAAAGTGGCGCATACAAACATATAGCCTGTCAGTATCTGCTGGTTGCACGTTGCAGGCCAGGGCCCAACTATTTCGAGCCTCTCCGCGTCGAGGAAAGGCGTACAACGTGTGACCCTTTTCCGCAAAGCATCCTACCACGCAACAGCTTTGTTGCTTCTTCGGCATTGTACAGCTGTACGTAGGGTCATCGTCATTCCCTATTAAAAAGAATTCTTTTATAACATAATAATTTACAAACATATAATAATTTATAAACATATAAAGTTCATAAACATATAATAATTCATATAATAAAGGTGAAAGGTCGGTACGTTGTCTGCGCATCATTACGAAACGACAACACCAAATGACGTAAACATTTTTATGCATTCATATTTTCACCCAATGAAGGTTATAGGCATGTTTTTATGATGGAACTCCCTTCCCACAGCCCCCAGGCCGCGCCAACACTCTCATTCGTCACTAATTAGTTTTTCCTATTTCCCAATATTTATAACATAGCACACTCTAGACTTCATAATCCGCATAAGCTGTTCAAATATGACCCAAATGCAAAGTTCAAAAACGGTTTGAGCTAGAAAATTAATAAAACTAATTTTGCTTGATATTTTTCTGATTGGTTGTTTTGATTTTATTCAACGAGGCATAGCAACGGATGCCGGGTATTGTAATATTGTGGTTATTAATAAAACATTATTTTCTATGAAATTATTGTTTGTAATTATTTTAAATACATATCCTAATCCCGCGGGTTAAAGCTAGTAAACATATAATTCCCATTTATATTTATTTATGCATATACATATTTATATATGCACATACATATATCAAATAAATTAGCACAATATATGCACATACATTTGTATATGTAATATCATTTACATTCAAAAATTAATTTAAATTTCTTAACTTCGTCCACTTTCCTCCCTCAAACTCTAATGTTACAAATTAGCAAACCTCACCCTCAATAAAACCTATCCACCCTAATATTGTATCAAATGTATGCAATACATATGCAGGTATGTGTGTTTGCTATTCTTGTAGGTTCGCTTCAGTGAAATATAAAAACACACATACCTACTTATGTATTGCGCAAAAACTTACCTAAACGAAGGGTGGGGATGACACCCTTTCTTAAACATTTCCCCCCCACAACATATGGCTCAAAATGCTTTACGCACACATATGAGTTGTGGGGTGGAGGATGCACCGCCGTCGGGATTTGCAAATTGTCCCTCCACTTTGCCACTTCCACGGGATCCTTCGGGAACGAAAACAGGCGTTTTTCGTCCTGTGAGCAACCGCGTACGCGACACAACCTATCACTGCTCATTTTTGCACAAAATTTAAATTTTTTGATTGTCACAAACTTTAATTTTTTACAACACACGGCGCTTTTAAAAAAACGTTAAATTACTACAGCACTTTAAACACTCGCAACGCGAAGTTTCCGTTTTTGTTAAACGTACACGCTTTTAAAGCCCGAATAAACTTTCGCCCTTTGAAGTTTGCAAGTCGCTTTCGAAATTTCACAAAACTGATATCCCGTTAATTTTTGCGATTGACATTTATTATTCTGGCGCTAGCTTCCAAATTCCAAAGGGCGAAATAAATCACAAAAAAAAGCACCTGTAATGTCAAATACATTACGCCCCTCACACAAACTTTTCTAATAATATCTTACATTGCTAAATGCTGTTAATAATACTCACTTGCTGTTAAATTTTACGAATTGCCTTTTCCGCTGTTAACTTTTGGTGAAAAATGTGTCTGTGGGGAAAAAGTCTTCGCGAGACGAGTACCCCTCGAAAATGAATACTTTCCTGTCATTGAGACTTCTCTATACATTAACGTTCTCTGTGTGATGGTTCTGGTCCAAAAATGAGATGGCGCTCCAAGCAGTAAGAAGTCGTTGTTCTTAAGTAACGACAGGTGGGCATTCCCGCTAATAAGAACTGATAGCGGCAGGCCAATCACCTACCCTGTCAGAAATCAAATAGATTAAAGAAACCAACGTAAGACAAGTCTTGTCGAGGCCCTATGCTCCCGTGACGAGTAAACAACGGGAAAAAAAAACAAAGAGCACACAACCGCATATGTATGAGAGCCTGGTAATGAAGCGTTTCTCTATAAAGTTTTATATACGCACAAAGTTTTTTACTATCTAAAGGGCGTTTTTTTAGAGGTTAGGTTTTCAAGTTGGCACTACTTTTTTCGTAGATGGTCTTTACATTCGGTCGACATAATCGTCCATCAGAGTCACTAATTCGATTAACCATGGATCGGTTTCGCACCACGTTTGCTCTAGTGGATAATACGCATCCTCAGAGACGTCGTACAGTGCGCAGCGAAGACGCTATTGCTGCTGTGGAGCAGAGTATCGAAGAAGACCCGAATGAGTCCATCCGCCATCGCGCGCAGCAATTGGAGATGTGCCCATCCACTTTATGGAAGATTTTGCGGAAGGATCTTGGTTTGCGGGCTTACAAAATCCAACTCGTGCAAGAATTGAAGCCGAACGACAATCAAGCGCGTCGTACGTTCGGTGAATGGGCCCAAAACGAGATGGCCACCGATCCCGATTTTCACAAGAAAATTTTGTTCAGCGATGAAGCTCACTTTTGGTTGAATGGGTATGTCAATAAGCAAAATTGTCGCATTCGGAGTGAACATAATCCACAAGCCATTGCTGAGACGCCGTTACATCCTCAAAAAGTCACTGTTTGGTGTGCTCTATGGGCAGAGGGAATCATTGGTCCATATTTCTTTAAAAATGAAGCCGGCCATAATGTTACAGTCAATGGAGAGCGCTATAGAGCCATGATTAATGACTTTTTCGTGCCTGAATTGGACGATGTTGATGTGGACGACCTTTGGTTCTAACAAGACGGCGCTACATGCCATACAGCCAACGCAACAATCGATTTATTGAAGGAAACTTTTAGTGAGCGCATTATCTCGCGCCGTGGACCTGTGGCGTGGCCTCCAAGATCGTGCGATATAACACCGCTGGACTATTTCTTGTGGGGCTATGTGAAGTCGCTTGTCTACGCAGATAAGCCCGAGACGATTGACGTCTTGGAAGAGAATATTCGGCGCGTTATTGCTCACATACGGCCCCAATTGCTGCAAAAAGTGGTCGAAAAATCGCCGGCCACTTGCCCGAAATCATTTTTAAAACATAATGGCAAACCCTTATCTTTTTAATAAAGCTAAATTCTTGGCCATAACATTAAATTATATACGTTTTATTTGATCTTGAAAACCTAACCTCTAAAAAAAACACCCTTTAGAAAATGCATACCTATATTATTCTCTGTAATAAAACATAAGTTGAATACAATTTCCTTTCCCAAAGTAACAAAGAAATACATACTTAAATGTCTGCCAAATGCCGTTGGAGATGTGATTTCATACAAACTGTGTAGAACCAATGTAGATATTTACAGAGAATTCACTGTAATCAGCTCTGTTAAGAACATCCACCCTGCCGAGTTGTGCCAGGTGCAAAAATCTTCCCGATTACACTTCAGTTTTGACAATTCACACAATTCGTAGCCCGTGTGACTTCTCTATATCAGAAAATGTTAATGCAATGAGAAGGAGCAAATGTTAAATGAGCTTTTTTCGAGTACTAATTTGTAGATTCATATTAAGGTAATTTCAAATTCAACTTTGCTCACTAGTGGGGAATTGCAGATATTTACCGTGCGAGTGACGCGAGTGGAGGGTTTCTATATTTACTTACCACGCTAGGACAGGAATTCAGATTTTTTCTGCGTTTACCAAACTACTGAGGAGTTTCATAAGATTTTTCGGCACACTACTAAGGAAAACGACTTATTTCATGCCCACAGCGAAGAGAATAAATTTCCGATTAAGAAGGCCGCGCGGCAGTTAATTTGTGGTGCAGAAGCTGAAGGCGGAATTATTCGTTTTGTTTTTTGGCACGTATTTAATTCAGGTTCAAGTCCTGAAGTCATATTTTTTTTCTTGCACATTTTTTTTTTACAATTCAAACCAGGAAAGTTTAGTAAAATTTTTGAATTTATTTTAATTAAAATTTCTTTAAAATACTGTTTTTTTGTATATATTTCATAAATGGAAATTTCCTTTCGGAATAAAATAGTTCATACTGGATATGACCTGATTTTTATATAAATCAATCAAAACAGAAAATATGTACATATGTCTTTAATCTCTTTCATCAAATCCAAATTATATTGATGAGAAAATATCATTCTAATATCCGTCCAGAAAGCCAAACGCGCATACACCCATACATATGCATATAATTACGCACACAAACTTTCAACTAACGCAGAATATGTGCATATAAAACTGCGAATCGAATAAATGAGTGATTTAGAAAAGTTCATTAGTAATTATAGTTTAGCGCAATCGTGAAAGACGTGCTGTGTATGCAGTACATCGTCCCATATTTGACTCAGGTTCAAGTCCTGTACACACTTTTCTTTGTTCGATATTTTTATTTAATTTTTTGTATTTGGTTTAATTAGAATTGATTTAAAATAGTGTATTCAGGTTTTTCTAATACCTGTTATTTAGAAATTTATTTTCTATATAACATTATTCATACTATTTTTGAATTTATATGTAAAACAGCCATAAAAGCAATCATATGAATATGCATTCCTATATTTAATCTCTTCAGTCAAATCTGAACTACTTACATACACATATTGATGAGAAAATATTCTAATATCCATGGATGCATCCAGAAAGCCAAACGCGCACGCGTAAATACATATATACAAACCTTCAACGAACGCAAAATGTATGCATATAAAAAACAACAACTGCGACCGTCTTCTTGTCCGTCAGTGAAAAGATGGGATAGGTATACCCTATGAGCAAAAAGAACCGGGAAGGTGATGTTGACTGTTTTCTTCGATTGCCAAGGCATAGTCCACCATGAGTACCTTCCTTCGGGCCAGACAGTCAATAAAGAATATTATTATATTTATCCGTTTTGAAGCCTTTGAGAGATGCTGTATGTTGCAAACGGCCGGAAATGTGAGCAAACAATTCTTGGATTTTGCATGATGGTAACGCGCCATCGCACTGATCACAGAGAATACGACGAAGGAGCTGAAGGCGATGTCGGCCTGCCGGGGGTGTTTGGAAGACTGGGTTAAACGTTGGCACATGTGTGTTGCTTCAGACGGGTCATATTTTGAAGGAGATAATATAAATTTGCTTTAAATTTAACTCTGTTTTGTTTAATTTAAACATTCCCGGTACTCTTTGATCATAAGGTACATATATGCGGCTTTGCGGATAGAAATGTGTGATTCGCTGGAATTGTTCAAGGAATCTAAGTCGCATTAACTCGCGACTGTCGAACAGTTAGAAGACATATTTACATACATATAAGGGTGCATGGAGGATGGTTCCATGTGTAGAAGTCCACGCAAGTGGGGAAAGTTACTGATCGCCATTCACTTGGGAGTGGCCAGGACGATTCTTCTACATATGGTTCAAGCAGCTCACAACGTCCGGGATTAGCCCACGTATCCTTTGGTTAGCTTCCGAACACCCGTTCCGGAGTCAGCTAAAGTGAGAAGGCGAAGCATCCCAGCATAGCTGGTTGTGCGCTGCGTTTGGGACCCGCCACTTAAAAAGCCCCCCCCAATGAAAACAGCAACAAAGCCTCGGATGAGAACTTCCAACACTGATGACGACCCCTGCAAACGAAATAAGGAATACGATTTGAGGGCATGCACCTGGAATGTCCGGTCCCTTGATGGGGAAGGTGCCTCTGCCCGGCTGGTTGATGTCCTCGTGAGAGTAAAGGCTGACATCACTGCCACCCAAGAGATGCGATGGACGGGGCAAGGTAAGAAAAACATAGGACCTTGCGACGTCTACTACAGCTGCCATGTAAAGGAGCGCAAATGCGGTGTCGGATTTGTTGTGGGAGAGAGACCTCGTCGCCAAGTACTGTCGTTCACTCCGGTGGACGAGCGTCTCGCAACAATCCGCATCAAAGCGCGATTTTTTAACATCTCGCTAATTTGCGCCCACGCCCCGACGGAAGAGAAGGACGATGCGACCAAGGATTCTTTCTATGAGCGCTTGGAACGTTCCTATGAGCGCTGCCCCCGCCACGACATAAAAATCGTGCTTGGCGACTTCAACGCCAGGGTGGGCAAGGAGGGAATTTTTGGTCCCACAGTCGGAAAATTCAGCCTACACAACGAAACATCCGGTAACGGACAGAGGCTGATCGACTTCGCCGGGGCCCGAAACATGGTAGTCTGCAGCACCAGATTCCAGCATAAAAAGATACACCAAGCTAACTGGCTGTCTCCTGATCGAAAAACGCGAAACCAGATCGATCATGTTGTGATAGATGGAAGACACGCTTCTAGTGTATTAGATGTACGTACGATCCGAGGAGCCAACATCGACTCGGATCATTACCTTGTTGCAGCCAAACTGCGCACACGCCTCTGTGCAGCAAAAAACGTACATCTACCTACGCAAAGAATGTTCGACATCGAAAAGCTGCAATCACAACAGACAGCCAGAAGATTCGCCACTCGACTCTCACTCCTGCTCTCGGAGAGCACTGCCCAACACATCGGCATGCGCGAGAAATGGAGCAACATTTCTCGTTCCCTACGTACCGCCGCCGAAGAAGAAATCGAATTCCGGCGAGCCCGAAAAAACAATTGGTACGACGAGGAATGTCATGCTGCCGCCGAAAGAAAAGATGCCGCCTATTGAGCCACGCTGCGATCGGGCGCAACGCGAGCCATGTGGGATCGCTACAGAGAGCTGAAAAAGGAAGAGAGACGTATTATCCGACAGAAGAAACGAGAGGCCGAAATACGTGAGTGCGAGGAGCTTGAGATGCTGGCCAATAGGAACAACGCCCGAAAATTTTACCAGAAAGTTCGGCGGCTTACAGAAGGTTTTAAGACCGGGGCGTTGTCCTGTAAGAACAAAGACGGCGATCTGGTGACTGACGCACAGAGCAATCTTAAATTATGGAGGGAACACTTCTCGAACCTGTTAAACGGTGACAGCTGCGCATGTCATAGAGAATGTGAAGATCCCGATACCCCAATCGTTGACGACGGAATTGTCGTTCCGTTACCCGACCATGACGAGGTGAGAATAGCAATATCACGGTTAAAGAACAACAAAGCCGCGGGCGCCGACGGACTGCCGGCTGAGCTATTCAAACATGGCGGCGAGGAGCTGGTAAGGTGCATGCATCAGCTCCTATGCAGAATATGGTCGGATGAAAGCATGCCTGCCGATTGGAATTTAAGTGTGCTCTGCCCAATCCACAAGAAGGGCGATCCTGCAATTTGTGCCAATTACCGCGGGATTAGTCTTCTAAATATCGCCTATAAGGTTCTAGCGAGCGTATTGTGTGAAAGGCTGAAGCCCACCGTCAACCAACTGATTGGACCTTATCAGTGTGGCTTCAGACCTGGAAAGTCTACCATCGACCAAATATTCACAATACGCCAAATCTTGGAAAAGACCCATGAAAGGAGAATCGACACACACCATCTTTTCGTCGACTTCAAAGCTGCATTCGACAGTACGGAAAGGAGTTACCTGTATGCCGCTATGTCTGAATTTGGTATCCCCGCAAAACTAATACGGCTATGTAAGATGACGTTGCTCAACACCAGCAGCGCCGTCAGAATTGGGAAGGACCTCTCCGAGCCGTTTGATACCAAACGAGGTTTCAGACAGGGTGACTCGCTGCCGTGTGACTTCTTTAACCTGATGTTGGAGAGCATCGTACGAGCCGCAGAACTTAATCGCTCAGGCACAATATTTTATAAGAGCGTATAATTGTTGGCGTATGCCGATGATATTGACATCATCGGCCTTAACAACCGCGCTGTTAGTTCTGCCACGCGAAATATTCCAATATTGACTATTTTCGAATGTTCGCGAAAGTTGGCATATGGGCGGCTCGTTTTATGAATGAAATTGAAATATGAGCTCGAACTTATGAATGAACATTTTGTTTTTGTTCTAAATTGTTCAGCGCCGTCGCTGATAGAATCATGGCCGCTGCGACTGCGACTACGAATGTATTTTGGTTTTGTTGTCGCTAGGCTTAGATTTCAGCTTCGGGCGACATGCGCATGTGAGGTATGTGTTTTTGTTGTGTTCTAGAACATTTTAGAATGTGTGGTGGCAAAGCGGCCATCGCCTTGCGCTTGCTGTTGCTTTTGCGTCTATCAAAGTATTGTGTTTTTGTAAGTACAATTTTAGGAATATCGACTGGTGAAAGACAAAAGTACACGGAAGCAAGAAGGGAGCGCTGTGCTCGCGCATATGTATATGCATGAATGTATGAACGTGCATGGATGTAGTAACATATGAATACAATTTTTTTGTAGGAAGTTTAGAAGGCAAGTAAGTATATATGTATGCTAGGACATAAAGTGGGTATATATACATACATAGAGCAGAATTGTTTTTGCACTTGTTAGGAAGAAACTCGTTCACTAGTGCGTATGTGTATTTGATTTCTTGTAAGAATGTGATGTGCTGTGACACGTGCACATACATACATAAGTCAAGGTTATTGGGCATACATCTACATATGTATGAAAGGAAGATGATGTTCTTGCGCTTGTGCATTATTGTTTTTCATATACAAATGTACATACATACATATGTATGTAAATAATGTCGAATACATAAACTATAAATTGACATACAATATAAAATAAGTGTTGATTTATCTTAAACCGTTCTTTTTTTCTGAATGCAAATACCTCCTATTGACATGTACATACATACATATGTACATATTATGAATATTGTCATATACCATCATTTATGTAGATATATGTAGAGTATACGTTCATTTATGAATGTATGTAATGAAAAACGTCATGAATTACTTCCAGAATTTATTAAAACTTATTCGCGTTGCGCGCATACATACAGTATGCAAAATTCGTATTAGTACACCCCGTTATAAATAAAAAAAACTACGTATATTTGCAAATTAATTTTAAAACAAATGCTTGAAACCGTTTTATTTTATAGATAATCAACTAAAATAAGGCCAAATAACAAAACCGCTCACAAAGTGTATTGAATTGCAAAAAAAATAAGAAAGAAAATAATTAACACTTTTCACAGAAGCAAAATTCGTATTAGTACACATGTATTTTTAATGATTTAAAGAGGAAATAAAAGATAGTTCAGAAAGTTAATATTTTGTACGATACCCTCGTTGCCATAGAACAGCAGACAATCTCTTCGGCATAGATTCCACCAATTTTTTTGAGAGATTTGGAGAAATCTTCTTCCACTCTTATTTTAGGACTTTTTTTAAATGTTCTCGGTTCCTTATTTGATGATGTTTCAGTTGCTTTTTGAAAAAAATCGACCATAAATTTTCTATGGGATTAATATCCGGGCTTTGTGGTGGTGTTTTGAAATAATTTGGACAGTTATAAAGGATCCATAACCTTGTATCCAACGCCGTGTTCTTAGGGTCGTTATCTTGTTGGAATATAAATTTTTTTTGCAACCGAATTTTTTGGCACTTTTGCGTAGATTCTTTTTTAAAATATCAATATATTGCCTCGCAGTCATAATTCCTTCAATAAAATGCAACTTTCCTACTCCGTTTGCCCCGAAACATCCCCATACCATCAGAGAACCACCACCGTGCTTGAAAGAATGCTGCAGATTTCGTTTTTGAAGGCTACTATTACAGTCTATCCAAATTTTTATGCGTCCATCAGACATTTTTATATTAAATTTACACTCGTTCGAAAAAATTACACTTTTCCAAAACCGCATATTTTTGTTTAAATATTGCCTGGCGAATATAACACGTTTTCTTCTATTGACTGAGCTTACATACGGTTTTCAAATCGCAGTTCTGCTTCTAAATCCCAATTTCTTTACATAATTGCGCACTGTTTGAGGTGTAACTTTGATAGAAACGTATTTTTCTAGTTCTGCAGCTAGTGAAACTCCACTGACGGTGAGATCTTTCCTGATAAGGCGTTTCAAATAAGTCTTGTGCCTCTGTCCAAGCTTTGCCCTGTTCACATTTCGAAGCTTTTTGTCAATCCTTCCACTGTCCCTATAAATTTTGACTACGTTTTGTCTTGTAGACACACTTTTCTGCAATGTTCTCGCAATTTCGCGTAAAGACTTTCCGTTTTTGTTAATATTTATTGAAGTGAAACTTCTTTAGGCGCGTCGGGGGCCCCAAGGCAGATTGAAAATAGGCGAGTGAAACGGTAAGTTCGGAGCGTTACCGAAATCCGTCAAATGGCACTGCTTTGCCAGTAGTGGTTTTGTATTGTATTAAAGAACTGTTGCATAATTTTAGGCACTCATTAATTGCTTTTTGCGTCGATAATAAAGTGTATCTACGATATTTTCAATAACTTTCTAAAACCAGGGAATGTTAATGCAGGGAAAGTTAACGAAATGAGAAGGCGCAAAATTGAATAGCAGTTTTTCGAGTTGCAAATTGAAGATTCTGCTAATAAGGCAGTGTCGCCTATTCATGTTGCTGGTTTGCTAACGACTGAACGATGGAGAGTAAGAATACGTGTCATCAATTGATGTATGGGATGGACAGCACTGCTCTATAGCAAACTACCCACGCCGTGCATCAGCCGTTCAGTAAGTGTGAAGCGAGGTTAGGATATTGCGTTGACCTGTGATTCGCATTGAACGAAGCGATATTTTCAATAGTTTTTAACAATATCGCTAAATCGAAGGAATATACGTATTACGGCTATTGATTTTTCTTTATTGCGTAACTATTTAGAGAAAATTCAGTGTGTGTTGGTGAACAATTAAGTTACGGGCAAAATGAGTCAGAGTGAGACTGATGTGACGCAAACTTGCGCATCAGATGCGACTCATCAACAGATAGTTGTCTCCAATATGCCTGATGAAATACATGGCAATCCAACGTAAATATATATTAAGTAAATATATCAAATAAATATATCAAAAAAAAAATGAAAACCTGAATTTAACACGAGAGACAGGGGAGAGATCTAAACCGGGGCTCCCATGCATGGAACAACCAACTTAGAAGTTTCACTTCTACCGTGCGTGAGTCTGACAGACCCTAGTTTTTTATTATTCTCCTAGTTTCGTGTGATAATTCACTTACTTTAGGCGACATTGCAAACTAACTCCGCGAACTTCAGCAAATGGCTACTAAAACGCAACTGCCCAAGGTTAAACATTGAATGTTTAACACAACCGTTTCGAAAATAACGGTAAATACCAACAAATTGTTTACAAATTCAACGCATACAAAGTGTACTAATACGAATTTTGCCTGCAATAGAAATAGCTACACTGCTACTAAAGCAATTTTTTTCAATTCTATGCAAATTTTTCGGAGTTTTTGTTATTATTCTATTTTTTTATGAATTATACAATACCGCACTACGATTGGAATCAATTGCTTTAAACTAAATTTGAAAATATACGTGGTATTTTTATTTTTAAGAGGGTGTACTAATACGAACTTTGCATACTGTATGTATCTACGTCGACATCACAAACCTTTTGTTCACAACGCAGGCGCAGAAATAAACGCTCTGCGTATTTATCCTCCCCACGTGACTCGCCAACAATTCTCGGCACAAATTTTTTTTTTCGTTTTTAAATTTTTTTATTTTTTTAATGTAATCGTAAAAAAAATTGTAATAAATTTTATGTATCCGCTTATCATGTCAAAAGTATTAAAATGGTAAAAAAATAAGCAGTCGAAGAAATAAACGCACCGCCTATTTTTCCTCGCCACATGTTAGACTCGATTTCAATTCCCGGCGCAAACTTTTTTTTATTAATTTTTTTTTTTAAATTCGTTTTTTTTTAATGTAATTGAAAAAAAAAATTATGTAATACATTTTACGTATTCGCTTATTATTACAAAAATACGAAAGTAGTAAAAATTTAATTGGTTTAATGTCGAGGTGAGAAATGTATTGTGTGTTGAGGTGAAAGATGTGTGGTGTTTCTAATTTTTGTGTGGGGAAGAGTCAGTGAGGTGTCTATAATCTCGGTGTGCTAAATTTCCTTATTACAAATCTTTCAAATCTCAATTGTACTAAAAAAAGCTCACAGTAACATTTGCACCTTCTCATTGCATTAACATTCTCTGTCTATATACAATACTAGCAAACCCGGCCCCCTTCGCTGGGCACACTAAAATAGAATAGATATGGTTTAGAACAGAAAATATATGATTTTCATATTATTTATTTCTTTATTCTTTATTCAAGCGCTTTGGCATAAACAATATTTTTTGTTTTTCTATTTGTTTTTGAGTAAATATAAAATATAAATTGAAAATCAGGAAAAAAGAAGATTGTTTTTAAATTTCAAATCAACGCATTTGAATAAACAATCGTCTTTTTTCCTGATAATCCATGAATTTTTCGTTTCAATTTATATGTTTTATTAAGCATTGGAGCTTTTTTAACCATTATCCATTTATATTTTTCAAAAAAAAAACGAAAAAAATTTTTTTTTTCAAGAACACATAATTTCATTCAGATTTCACATTAAATTCTCAAATTTCGTAAGAAATTATTCACTGTTCCAAAATCCACTCCAAAAAAATTCACAAACACAAACACTTACGTTTTTTCCTTATGGCATCCAAATCAGAAAGAAATATAGACCCATTGTAACTCACACTGTCAATTTGACAGTTCAGTTCCGCCCCAAGCGTTAAAAACGTAAGCAACGTTATGGCTGGTTCAAAAGAACGCTGTACCCGTTGCCAGTGCTCCGAATTACAACCAAACTTTACGAAACCCATTTTCAATACTTACTCAACAATGTGCGTAAGTTTGGTTTAATTCGGTGCAAAGACACGGCGGGTCCACGTTTTGGCATATATTTCGAGACCCTAGTCATCAATAGGTATGAAAATTACCCCGTATTAAAGCACTTATCAACAGCTTTCATTTGATATCCATATTGTACATACACATCCGAAGGTTACCCGGGTCCACGTTTTGACCTATATCTCGAGACCCCAGTCTCGGAGCGGCATGAAAAATACTCTGTACTAAGGCATTCACCAACAGCTTCAATTTGATATCCATATTGTACAAACACATTCTAGGCTCCACGTTTGGGTCTCTATCTCGAGACCCTAGTCACGGAGTGGCATGAAAAATACTCTGAGCTAAGGCATTCACCAACAGCTTCCATTTGATACCCATATTGTACATACACGTCCGAAGGCTACCCGGGTCCACGTTTTGACCTATATCTCGAGACCCTATCTACCAATAGGTATTCAAACTATACGGATATCATTTTCATTACCTACTTATTAATGTGTGTAAGTTTGGTTTAATTCGGTGCAAAGACACGGCGGGTCCACATTTTGGCATATATTTCCAGACCCTAGTCATCAATAAGTATAAAAATTACCCCGTATTAAAGCACTTATCAACAGCTTTCATTTGATACCCATATTGTACATACACAACCAAAGGTTACCCGGGTCCACGTTTTGACCTATATCTCGAGACCCCAGTCACGGAGCGGCATGAAAAATACTCTGTACTAAAGCATTCACCAACAGCTTCAATTTGATACCAATATTGTACATACACATCCGAAGTTTACCCGGGTCCACGTTTTGACCTATATCTCGAGACCCTATCTACCAATAGGTATTCAAACTATACGGAAATCATCTTCATTACCTACTTATTAATGTGTGTAAGTTTGGTTTAATTCGGTGCAAAGACACGGCGGGTCCACATTTTGGCATATATTTCCAGACCCTAGTCATCAATAGGTATGAAAATTACCCCGTATTAAAGCACTTATCAACAGCTTTCATTTGATACCCATATTGTACATACACATCCGAAGGTTACCCGGGTCCACGTTTTGACCTATCTCTCGAGACCCTAGTCACGGAGCGGCATGAAAAATACTCTGTACTAAAGCTTTCACCAACAGCTTGCATTTGATACCCATATTGTACATACACATCCGAAGGTTACCCGGGTCCACGTTTTGACCTATCTCTCGAGACCCTAGTCACGGAGCGGCATGAAAAATACTCTGTACTAAAGCATTCACCAACAGCTTCAATTTGATACCCATATTTTACATACACATCCGAAGGTTACCCGGGTCCACGTTTTGACCTATATCTCGAGCCCTATCCACCAATAGGTATCCAAAGAATACGGAAACCATCTTCAATACCTTCTTAACAATGTGTGTAAGTTTGGTTTAATTCGGTGCAGACACGGCCGGTTAGCGAACACACACAAAAAGTTGACTTTATTTTATATATAAGATTTTTTTCAGTTTGTGTCCGAAAAATCCAAATATCTTACGGAACCCTATTTTTTTCCAAAATAAAATGTAATCCATGTTACTCCTGGATAATGTAGTTTTCTAATGGTGAAAGAATTTTTAAAATCGGTCCAGTAGTTTTTGAGCCTATTCGTTACAAACAAACAAACAAACCAACAAACAAACAAACAAACAAAGTTTTCCTCTTTATAATATTAGTATAGATTAACGTTTTCTGATTAATTTATAGGAATGGAACGCATAAAATTTCGAATAATTCAGAGAGAACGTAGGTTCAAAACTCCGTGAAAGACCAAAATGAAGAAAAGGTTTTTTTTCTGAAAGCGGTCGCTCCTCGGCAGGCAATGGCAGACCTCCGAGTGTATTTCTGTCATGAAAAAGCTACTCGTAAATAATATCTGTCGGAGTCGGCTCGAAACTGTAGGTCCCTCCATTTGTAGAATAACATCAAGACGCACACCACAATTATACAATATATACTTATTCTTCGTACGTGGTTCACCACAGATATATTTTTCACCAAAAGTTAACAGAAATATACTCAGCTGGTAAAATTTGTTTGTAATTAGAAGCAAAGAACGTTAACGCTGTATGTGTAATGTGCTAAATTCAATAGTGGATTAGAACGAGTAAATCATCCAAAATTATATATATCTTTATATATATATTTCTTATGTTCGTGTGTTTGTCACTGAACTCCTCCTAAACGACTGAACCGATTTTGATGAAATTTTTTGTGTGTGTTCAATGGGATCCGAGAATGGTTTAGATTCACAATTTGGTCTCCTGGGGTCTCGAGATATAGGTCAAAACGTGGACCCGGGTAACCTTCGGACGTGTATGTACAATATGGGTAGCAAATGGAAGCTGTTGGTAAATGCTTTAGTTCAGAGTATTTTTCATGCCGCTCCGTGACTAGGGTCTCGAGATAGAGGCCAAAACGTGGACCCTAGAATATGTTTGTACAATATGGATAGCAATTGGAAGCTATTGGTGAATGCTTTAGTACAGAGTATTTGTCATGCCGCTCCGTGACTGGGGTCTCGAGATATAGGTCAAAACGTGGGCCCGGGTAACCTTCGGATGTGTATATACAATATGGGTATCAAATGGAAGCTGTTTGTGAATGCTTTAGTTCAGAGTATTTTTCATGCCGCTCTGTGACTACGAGATAGAGACCAACACGTGGACCCTAGAATGTGTATGTACAATATGGATATCAATTGGAAACTATTGGTGAATGCTTTAGTACAGAGTATTTCTCATGCCGCTCCGTGACTGGGGTCTTGAGATATATGTAGGTCAAAATGTCGGCCCGGGTAACCTTCGGATGTGTATATACAATATGGGTATCAAATGGAAGCTGTTGGTGAATGCTTTAGTTCAGAGTATTTTTCATGCCGCTCCGTGACTAGGGTCCCGAGATAGAGACCAACACGTGGACCCTAGAATGTGTTTGTACAATATGGATATCAATTGGAAGCTGTTGGTGAATGCTTTAGTACAGAGTATTTCTCATGCCGCTCCGTGACTGGGGTCTCGAGATATAGGTCAAAACGTGGGCCCGGGTAACCTTTGGTTGTGGATGTGCAATATGGGCATCAAATGAAAGCTGTCGATAAGTGCTTTAACGTGGGGTAATTTTCATACCTATTGATGACTAGGGTCTCGAAATATATGCCAAAACGTGGACCCACCGTGTCTTTGCCCAGCGAAGCGGGTCGGGTTTGCTAGTATACATATAAGTATTTAGAAACAATAGATATGAATGTCGTTGCGGTTCTTTGAGCGTCTGTTAAAACTTTGTTGAATTCTTTCAACCAAATCAAATTCCTTCATAGAGAGGTACTTCATTACCAGGCACCCAGGGAGAGGGCATATGCAAATTTAAATATGCGGCCGCCACACCAAAAATATCACGATTCGCTAAAATTCTTGAAGAGTCCAAAGCACATTCATAGGCACAGTATTGTGCGAAAAGTTATGTATTATGAAGAGTCAACAAAATTTTATTTCTTTATTACGGAGTAATAGATTATTATTCGATATGTGAATTTTAATGTTCAAGAAGAAAAGTATGTAATAAGTTTTAGAAATAAAAAATTAATATTGACTGAAAAATATAAGTTCAACAATTTGCGGTTTTGGTCCCTATTGTCTGGAGCAGAGCTACACATCCACAGAACCTTCAATATTAAACATTTGGCTTTTTGGGCTTCATTCGAAGGCTGAATGTACAGATTTGTAGTAAGGGAATTTAGTACACCGAGATTATAGACACCTCACTGACTTTTGCCCACACAAAAATTAGAAACACCACACATCTTTCACCTCAACACACAACACATTTCTCACCTCGACATTAAACCAATTAAATTTTTACTATTTTCGTATTTTTGTAATAATAAGCGAATACGTAAAATGTATTACATAATTTTTTTTTTCAATTACATTAAAAAAAAACGAATTAAAAAAAAAAAATTAATAAAAAAAAGTTTGCGCCGGGAATTGAAATCGAGTCTAACATGTGGCGAGGAAAAATAGGCGGTGCGTTTATTTCTTCGACTGCTTATTTTTTTACCATTTTAATACTTTTGACATGATAAGCGGATACATAAAATTTATTACAAATGCTTTTACGAATACATTAAAAAAACAAAAACAAATTTAAAACGAAAAAAAAAAATTGGCGCAGAGAATTGATGGCGAGTCACGTGGGGAGGATAAATACGCAGAGCGTTTATATCTGCGCCTGCGTTGTGAACAAAAGGTTTGTGATGTCGACGTAGATACATATGTATGCGCGCGACGCGAATAAGTTTTAATAAATTCTGAAAGTAATTCATGAAGTTTCATTCATAAATGAACGTGTACTATATATGTACATAAATGATGGTATATGACAATATACATAATATGTATGTATGTACATGTCAATAGGAGGTATTTGCATTCAGAAAAAAAGAACGGTTTAAATTAAATCAACACTTATTTTATATTCTATGTCAATTTATAGTTTATGTATTCGACAGCATTTACATACATATGTATGTATGTACATTTGTATATGAAAAACACAAGCGCAAGAACATCATCTTCCTTTCATACATATGTACATATGCATGTATGCCCAATAACCTTGACTTATGTATGTACACAAATTAGATAAACCGATTATGCGGTTTGATAAAAAAAATATAATAAAGTCAAATAAAACGCGACGTGTATATTTCAGTGGCAAGAACTAACTGATTATCTTTATTCAACACAATTAAAATGAAACCTTTACATAGATTGCTTAACTTGGAGTTTAATACGATTTGCTGATTAGACTTATTCTACATACAATTAATTGAAATTGGAGACGTTGCATTTGTTTTTCGGTTGCGAAACCGGATATTTAGTTGACAAAAAGAAGTTATTAATTTTTTACGTGAATTCGCTTACTAGGAATTTAGTGATGGATGTGCGTTGTGTTCTGGGAATGGAGTGGGCTTATACATAACTCACATGTCACAGCACATCACATTCTTACAAGAAATCAAATACACATACGCACTAGTGAACGAGTTTCTTCCTAACAAGTGCAAAAACAATTCTGCTCTATGTATGTATATATACCCACTTTATATCCTAGCATATATACATACATATATACCTACTTGCCTTCTAAACTTCCTACAAAATAATTGTATTCATATGTTACTACATCCATGCACGTTCATACATCCATGCATATATGCGCGAGCACAGCGGTCCCTTCTTGCTTCCGTGTACTTTTGTCTTTCACCAGTCGATATTCCTAATATTGTACTTACAAAAACACAATACTTTGATAGACGCAAAAGCAACAGCAAGCACAACGCGATGGCCGCTTTTCCACCACACATTCTAAAATGTTCTAGAATACAAAAAAAACACATACCTCACATGCGCATGTCGCCCAAAGCTAAAATCTAAGCCTAGCGACTACAAAAACAAAATACATTCGTAGACGCAGTCGCAGCGGCCATGATTCTATCAGCGACGGCGCTGAACAATTTAGAACAAAAACAAAATGTTCATTCATAAGTTCGAGCTCATATTTCAATTTCATTCATAAAACGAGCCGCCCATATGCCAACTTTCGCGAACATTCGAAAATAGTCAATATTGGAATATTTTGCGTGGAATTACTTGCCAATATTTGATAAATCTTGAATTTCTGTCAAGTCGAGTGGCCGCGGCTCCGTATGTATGTACTAGCTGTTACCCGCGGCTTCGCTCGCGTTGAAGCCCTTAAATAAATAACAAAGATCAATATCAATATTTCAATAGGACTGAATCAATGTGATTTAGTATTTAAAAATTACTACATACAATGAGTTTCAAAACTTAAAATATGCTTTATTTAATTACAACAACAAATGTTAAAATATATTTCACTGTAACACAAATAAATATGTACTTTTAAATTCTTATAATTCAAAAAGATATAATGGAGAGTATTGATCTAGGATATTTTTGTAGACTATATTATAAGTTTTTCCGTCTTTTGCAAATATGTGTAAATTCCGGGCATTAGACACTCGCGAACATGCTACATATAGTTGACCGTGAGAGAAGCATGGCTTTCCTAATGCACTCCCGCTACCGGAAATGTCTGTCCTTGTGCTTTGTTTATGGTAACAGCAAAGCTGAGCTTGACGGGAAACTGAACCCTTTTGAATTGGAATGGAAGGTCAGTGGGAATAATTGGAATGCGAGGTATGATAACACTTTTTCCCTTACCCATACCTGTTAAAATAGTAGCACCAAGTATATTTTGCCCCAATTTTGTTATCCGAAGCCTTGTTCCATTACATAGCAGAGGATCATTTAGATTTCGCATATGCATCACTGGTACATTCAACTTTAATTGAATTTTATGTGACGGTACACCCGACAGTTCAAGTGAGTTTAAAAATTCCATAGGATACGAAGTACTTAGTTCCGTATCCATAATTGTATCCATTGACAAATATTCCTTCATTTCTCCTTGCACCCCTTTTAAAATGTCAGTGTTGATCCTAGAAACTACTTCATTTTTTGGCGTTAATATTGCTGCTGATCACAACTCAAATTTTGTTGCAATTCCGGAAAAACATGAGCGATGAGATCAAAATCATTTTCTACTAAATTGCAAAATTCTCTTGAGAGTGATATATAACCTTCTTTGTCAACGTCTAAATAACCATCACCAATTTTCAACAACATTTCTGCATAAAGTCCCGAGTCCACGTTATTATGAAGATGAACTCTCATATTCGTTTTCAGGCTGAGTTTATAAACTTTCGACCATAAGCGTAATGCTTTAATATATGCTTGAATTTCTTCTGCTGGTGTCCCTCTCTGAATGACTGGGAGGGTTTGTCGGAAATCACCAGCCAATAAAACTACCATTCCTCCCATTATATCTGAACTATCTCGCAAGTCCTGGAGAGTCCGGTTTAAAGCTTCTATAGCCTTCTTGTGAGACATTGTACTTTCATCCCAAACTAAAAGCTTACATTCTCGCAGCATCCTACATCGCGAACTATTTTTACTGAAATTACAGATGGGTGAATCTTCCTGTGCCAGATTTAATGATAATTTTAAAACAGAATGTGCTGTACGGCCGCCATTTAATAGCGTCGCGGCAATACCCGAAGAAGCTACAGCAACTGCTATTTGTTTGTCTTTTCTAACGGACATTAATAATAGGTTAAGCAAGAGTCTACCATTGCCGGAGTCTATTTTACGTAAAATTTGGTGGAAAACATGATTTTGTTCTGGAATTAATTGAGGGACTAATTCTGTTACTTGATGTTGCAGTGCTATAAAATCATAATCTAGCTCTCGAGCAATTTCATTATTAAAGTCATCTGTGTTGTTTCGTCGAGGGCTTTGCATTCTAAAATCATTAAATTTTTTTCCAACCATTGTAAAAACCTTATTTTCGATTATAATTCGCGTTTCGTTGTAGATATCTTCATTAAAAGTCATGTATGTATGTACTCACTGCAGTTGATGTAAAATATCGTCGGCCATGTATTCTTTGTACTTATCCCAAAGAGTTTGAGGATTAGAAAGACCGCAAGAAGATAAAAGCGTAGCGTAAAGTTCCCTGATTTTATCTGGTGATCGACCTTGTACCGCTTCCTCCATAGTTTCGTCCCAAAAATTATCATTTTCTAACATTCGCCGAGATTTACATGCTTCCCTGCATGTTTGACATTCCTGACCATTGACAATTTTTAGTTCAGTAAAGCTAGTTGGACCTCTAACATGATGCAATAACATACGCAGACAAAAGCATTCGAAATTTGTAACATGTACAGTATAGACACGACCAAGAGCATCCGATGCTTTAACCCCAGGTTGATTTTCAACAGGTGTACCTTGAACACGACGATGCCACTCTTTTATTGAGGTGTTCCATGTATAATAACGGGGAACCTCAGAATACAAAAATGTCCTTGCAAAAGTATCATTCTGACAAAGATGGGAAACGGCAGTCAGCGTGGTCTTAGGAGGAGATAAAATCCTATCTAGAAAGGTATTTTCATAAAAAAAAACACGCTAGGTGTACTGCAAGATATATAATATAACAGTGGGATGTCTTCCATGTAATGGAAAGCCAAGCATCCGCCATGCTGCTTCATTGCTACTGACATATCTTCCTGCTTGATAAGTTTGTACTTCATTGAGGGCCTGTACAACACCTTCATTACGCAGATTGAAGATCGCCTGATCGCTTCCTTTATTGATATACTTGCAAATATATTTAATCGCACGCACAGAATTGCAGGCTTCAACATTAATGTGGGCGTTGAATAATTTACACAAAATCGGCGAATAGGGCACAACCCAGCTATTATCAAAACTCTTGATTTCCCCACTGCGAGTCCGAATGTCAACCTGTTTACCATCATCAGCAAGCGCCCTTCGTCTATATAACGGGTAACCCTTATCACTGTCAACTGTTTCTTTCATCAGTTCTCGAGGATATTTTTTTGTACACTTGCCATTTTGCATGCAAGGTGATGCTGGATTGCGAGCTCCGTAGGAACCGCGAATCATGTTTTTAATAACTGTGTCATACAGATTTTTATCTTCTTCTTGATCTGAAATTTCAGCGCTAATTATGTTGTCGATTTGATTAGGAAGTAGCTTCTGTTTTAGCCAAATTAATATGTGCACAAGTGGTAGACTTCGTTTCTGCCATTCAATCTAGTACATATGGCACTGGACGTCTCCAAATACTTTTCCTTTTGTCACAACGTTAATTAATTTCTGAACCTTAAACCAAATACGCGGGCAACTATGTCATGTCGATCAGTGGTTTTTTGTCCAGACATAAGCTCTTGAGTTATATCCTGCCACGAAGGATTACAGGTAAAAGTTACGAAGAGGTCAGGCCTTCCGTAAGTTCGTACATAAGTTAATGCGTCTTGAGTGTACTCTTGCAAATAACGGGGACTGTTCACGAAAGTGGACGGTAAAATAACCATTTTGCCAATGTCGTTAGGTCTAATATTATCATCTGCGCTAATCGCATCTTGTAGATGTATATAATTTTCAGCTCGTAATTTTTTCTGGTTTAGGGAAATGTAACGAAGACGCTCGCTCCTACTTTAATATACAGTAGGTTCTGTTTTTATGCGGCTTTTTTACGCGGTTTTGAAATAGTGCGGTTTTTTTTTAATTAAAAAATGCATGTCGACCTATCGGGAATTGTACATATAAACAAGATTCTAAACCAGCTAAGCAAAAACTCATCACAGATTACATCAGAAATGCTAACCCTACAAGTAAGAAACCGCCTGCATAAACATCTAGATCAGACGTGTACATTTCCTCAAGTGACGAAAATGATTTTACGCCAAATCCTAAACGAATGCGCAACATGTGGGTATTGTCTGATTCTATTTCTGACGTAAATTTATTTTTCGATTCTGACGTTTCTTAAATAAAGATATAATTTTCAAAAATACAATATTTTGTTTGTGCGATTTTATTTAATTATTTCAGATTCATGCGGTCTATGGAACGTATCTATAGTAATAATATGGGACTAGTGCCCTTTTTTATGCGATTTTATTACATTATTTCAGATTTATGCGGTTCCCAGCACTTTTGAAACGTATCTATAGTTTTACTATAGAACTGGTAGCTTTTTTATGCTGTTTTTTTTATGCTGATTCTTGCGGAACGTATCTACCGCATAAAAACAGAATCTACTGTACATGTCTACCAAGAATTAATGGAAAAGTTGCCGAAGGAGATTGAAATCATTCTCTCGAATCATGATGTAATACGCATAGAAGTGCATACAGGAAATTTTTTATTTGAAATTGGCTGTTTTGTTGTTGGATTAATGACTGGAATATTAAAATGATATCCTGATTCACCTTTACTGAAAATTAATGGGTACTGCAAAGCATCATAAAATTTATGAGTATCGGCAACACGCTGTAGCGTATTATCATGTGCCTGTAACACTATGTCTCGTGGAGAGCACGGGTCACCAGTTGTTGTTTTCTAAGCTCTGCGTGAATCGAAGACTCTTGATTTCGTGCAACTTTTGCCGCACGGAGCCGCGACGAATTTTTGAATAGATCAGATTTCCGTTTCCGAGGCAAGAATTCAAATCAGTGGTAAGATTCAAAATAATCAAGTGACATCTAACCACAAAAATGACACCAAACCTCAAAAATCAAGATTTTATATATTTTATATAAAAATATAAAAATGACAGAAGAATACCAAATATCAGATCAATCTGTCATCAAGAAAAGGGTAAAATTCCAATTACAAAATTTGACCCAAACAAACAAACAAATAAACTTGGCAAGCTAAATTAAACTGTTTAATAAAAAATCAATATATATATAAAAATTTCAAACAGCTGAAATTTTGAGACTTTTTGACAAACAATTTTTTTATCATTCAAAAAAAATTATTTTTTTTAATAAGAAGTGTCCTATGTTACTTCTAACACCTTCAAAAACATGTGTACAAAGTTTTATAATAATTGGTTAAGTAGTTTTTGCGTGAAAGCGTAACAAACAAACTTACATTCACATTTATAATATTAGTAGGGATGCACCCTTATATGTATGTAAATATGTCTTCTAACTGTTCGACAGTCGCGAGTTAATGCGACTTAGATTCCTTGAAAAATTCCAGCGAATCACACATTTCTGTCCGCAAAGCCGCATATATGTACCCTATGATCAAAAAGTACCGGGAATGTTGAAATAAAACATTCCAGAGTAAAATTTCAGGCAAATTTATATTATCTCAATCAAAATATGACCCGTCTGAAGCAACACACATGCCCCAACGTTTAACCCAGTCCTCCAAACAGCCCCGGTAGGCCGACATGGCCTTCAGCTCCTTCGTCGTATTCTCTTTGATCTCTTTGATCGGTGCGATGGCGCATTATCATCATGCAAAATCCAAGAATTGTTTGCTCACATTTCCGGCCGTTTGCAACATACAGCATCTCTCAAAGGCTTCAAAACGGATAAATAATATTCTTTATTGACTGTCTGGCCCGATGGAAGGTACTCATGTTGGACTATGCCTTGGCAATCGAAGAAAACAGTCAACATCACCTTCCCGGTTCTTTTTGCTCATAGGGTATACATATCCCATCTTTTCACTGACGGACAAGAAGACGGTCGCAGTTGTTGTTTTTTATATGCATACATTTTGCGTTCGTTGAATTTACTAGCAAACCCGACCCGCTTCGCTGGGCAAAGACACGGTGGGTCCACGTTTTGGCATATATTTCGAGACCCTAGTCATCAATAGGTATGAAAATTACCCCACGTTAAAGCACTTATCGACAGCTTTCATTTGATGCCCATATTGCACATCCACAACCAAAGGTTACCCGGGCCCACGTTTTGACCTATATCTCGAGACCCCAGTCACGGAGCGGCATGAGAAATACTCTGTACTAAAGCATTCACCAACAGCTTCCAATTGATATCCATATTGTACAAACACATTCTAGGGTCCACGTGTTGGTCTCTATCTCGGGACCCTAGTCACGGAGCGGCATGAAAAATACTCTGAACTAAAGCATTCACCAACAGCTTCCATTTGATACCCATATTGTATATACACATCCGAAGGTTACCCGGGCCCACGTTTTGACCTATATCTTGAGACCCCAGTCACGGAGCGGCATGAGAAATACTCTGTACTAAAGCATTCACCAACAGCTTCCAATTGATATCCATATTGTACAAACACATTCTAGGGTCCACGTGTTGGTCTCTATCTCGGGACCCTAGTCACGGAGCGGCATGAAAAATACTCTGAACTAAAGCATTCACCAACAGCTTCCATTTGATACCCATATTGTATATACACATCCGAAGGTTACCCGGGCCGACATTTTGACCTATATCTCAAGACCCCAGTCACGGAGCGGCATGAGAAATACTCTGTACTAAAGCATTCACCAATAGCTTCCAATTGATATCCATATTGTACATACACATTCTAGGGTCCACGTGTTGGTCTCTATCTCGGGACCCTAGTCACAGAGCGGCATGAAAAATACTCTGAACTAAAGCATTCACAAACAGCTTCCATTTGATACCCATATTGTATATACACATCCGAAGGTTACCCGGGCCCACGTTTTGACCTATATCTCGAGACCCCAGTCACGGAGCGGCATGACAAATACTCTGTACTAAAGCAATCACCAATAGCTTCCAATTGCTATCCATATTGTACAAACATATTCTAGGGTCCACGTTTTGGCCTCTATCTCGAGACCCTAGTCACGGAGCGGCATGAAAAATACTCTGAACTAAAGCATTCACCAACAGCTTCCATTTGCTACCCATAATGTACATACACGTCCGAAGGTTACCCGGGTCCACGTTTTGACCTATATCTCGAGACCCCAGGAGACCAAATTGTGAATCTAAACCATTCTCGAATCCCATTGAACACACACAAAAAATTTCATCAAAATCGGTTCAGTCGTTTAGGAGGAGTTCAGTGACAAACACACGAACATAAGAAATATATATATAAAGATACTAGCTGTTACCCGCGGCTTCGCTCGCGTTGAAGCCCTTAAATAAATAACAAAGATCAATATCAATATTTCAATAGGACTGAATCAATGTGATTTAGTATTTAAAAATTACTACATACAATGAGTTTCAAAACTTAAAATATGCTTTATTTAATTACAACAACAAATGTTAAAATATATTTCACTGTAACACAAATAAATATGTACTTTTAAATTCTTATAATTCAAAAAGATATAATGGAGAGTATTGATCTAGGATATTTTTGTAGACTATATTATAAGTTTTTCCGTCTTTTGCAAATATGTGTAAATTCCGGGCATTAGACACTCGCGAACATGCTACATATAGTTGACCGTGAGAGAAGCATGGCTTTCCTAATGCACTCCCGCTACCGGAAATGTCTGTCCTTGTGCTTTGTTTATGGTAACAGCAAAGCTGAGCTTGACGGGAAACTGAACCCTTTTGAATTGGAATGGAAGGTCAGTGGGAATAATTGGAATGCGAGGTATGATAACACTTTTTCCCTTACCCATACCTGTTAAAATAGTAGCACCAAGTATATTTTGCCCCAATTTTGTTATCCGAAGCCTTGTTCCATTACATAGCAGAGGATCATTTAGATTTCGCATATGCATCACTGGTACATTCAACTTTAATTGAATTTTATGTGACGGTACACGCGACAGTTCAAGTGAGTTTAAAAATTCCATAGGATACGAAGTACTTAGTTCCGTATCCATAATTGTATCCATTGACAAATATTCCTTCATTTCTCCTTGCACCCCTTTTAAAATGTCAGTGTTGATCCTAGAAACTACTTCATTTTTTGGCGTTAATATTGCTGCTGATCACAACTCAAATTTTGTTGCAATTCCGGAAAAACATGAGCGATGAGATCAAAATCATTTTCTACTAAATTGCAAAATTCTCTTGAGAGTGATATATAACCTTCTTTGTCAACGTCTAAATAACCATCACCAATTTTCAACAACATTTCTGCATAAAGTCCCGAGTCCACGTTATTATGAAGATGAACTCTCATATTCGTTTTCAGGCTGAGTTTATAAACTTTCGACCATAAGCGTAATGCTTTAATATATGCTTGAATTTCTTCTGCTGGTGTCCCTCTCTGAATGACTGGGAGGGTTTGTCGGAAATCACCAGCCAATAAAACTACCATTCCTCCCATTATATCTGAACTATCTCGCAAGTCCTGGAGAGTCCGGTTTAAAGCTTCTATAGCCTTCTTGTGAGACATTGTACTTTCATCCCAAACTAAAAGCTTACATTCTCGCAGCATCCTACATCGCGAACTATTTTTACTGAAATTACAGATGGGTGAATCTTCCTGTGCCAGATTTAATGATAATTTTAAAACAGAATGTGCTGTACGGCCGCCATTTAATAGCGTCGCGGCAATACCCGAAGAAGCTACAGCAACTGCTATTTGTTTGTCTTTTCTAACGGACATTAATAATAGGTTAAGCAAGAGTCTACCATTGCCGGAGTCTATTTTACGTAAAATTTGGTGGAAAACATGATTTTGTTCTGGAATTAATTGAGGGACTAATTCTGTTACTTGATGTTGCAGTGCTATAAAATCATAATCTAGCTCTCGAGCAATTTCATTATTAAAGTCATCTGTGTTGTTTCGTCGAGGGCTTTGCATTCTAAAATCATTAAATTTTTTTCCAACCATTGTAAAAACCTTATTTTCGATTATAATTCGCGTTTCGTTGTAGATATCTTCATTAAAAGTCATGTATGTATGTACTCACTGCAGTTGATGTAAAATATCGTCGGCCATGTATTCTTTGTACTTATCCCAAAGAGTTTGAGGATTAGAAAGACCGCAAGAAGATAAAAGCGTAGCGTAAAGTTCCCTGATTTTATCTGGTGATCGACCTTGTACCGCTTCCTCCATAGTTTCGTCCCAAAAATTATCATTTTCTAACATTCGCCGAGATTTACATGCTTCCCTGCATGTTTGACATTCCTGACCATTGACAATTTTTAGTTCAGTAAAGCTAGTTGGACCTCTAACATGATGCAATAACATACGCAGACAAAAGCATTCGAAATTTGTAACATGTACAGTATAGACACGACCAAGAGCATCCGATGCTTTAACCCCAGGTTGATTTTCAACAGGTGTACCTTGAACACGACGATGCCACTCTTTTATTGAGGTGTTCCATGTATAATAACGGGGAACCTCAGAATACAAAAATGTCCTTGCAAAAGTATCATTCTGACAAAGATGGGAAACGGCAGTCAGCGTGGTCTTAGGAGGAGATAAAATCCTATCTAGAAAGGTATTTTCATAAAAAAAAACACGCTAGGTGTACTGCAAGATATATAATATAACAGTGGGATGTCTTCCATGTAATGGAAAGCCAAGCATCCGCCATGCTGCTTCATTGCTACTGACATATCTTCCTGCTTGATAAGTTTGTACTTCATTGAGGGCCTGTACAACACCTTCATTACGCAGATTGAAGATCGCCTGATCGCTTCCTTTATTGATATACTTGCAAATATATTTAATCGCACGCACAGAATTGCAGGCTTCAACATTAATGTGGGCGTTGAATAATTTACACAAAATCGGCGAATAGGGCACAACCCAGCTATTATCAAAACTCTTGATTTCCCCACTGCGAGTCCGAATGTCAACCTGTTTACCATCATCAGCAAGCGCCCTTCGTCTATATAACGGGTAACCCTTATCACTGTCAACTGTTTCTTTCATCAGTTCTCGAGGATATTTTTTTGTACACTTGCCATTTTGCATGCAAGGTGATGCTGGATTGCGAGCTCCGTAGGAACCGCGAATCATGTTTTTAATAACTGTGTCATACAGATTTTTATCTTCTTCTTGATCTGAAATTTCAGCGCTAATTATGTTGTCGATTTGATTAGGAAGTAGCTTCTGTTTTAGCCAAATTAATATGTGCACAAGTGGTAGACTTCGTTTCTGCCATTCAATCTAGTACATATGGCACTGGACGTCTCCAAATACTTTTCCTTTTGTCACAACGTTAATTAATTTCTGAACCTTAAACCAAATACGCGGGCAACTATGTCATGTCGATCAGTGGTTTTTTGTCCAGACATAAGCTCTTGAGTTATATCCTGCCACGAAGGATTACAGGTAAAAGTTACGAAGAGGTCAGGCCTTCCGTAAGTTCGTACATAAGTTAATGCGTCTTGAGTGTACTCTTGCAAATAACGGGGACTGTTCACGAAAGTGGACGGTAAAATAACCATTTTGCCAATGTCGTTAGGTCTAATATTATCATCTGCGCTAATCGCATCTTGTAGATGTATATAATTTTCAGCTCGTAATTTTTTCTGGTTTAGGGAAATGTAACGAAGACGTTCGCTCCTACTTTAATATACAGTAGGTTCTGTTTTTATGCGGCTTTTTTACGCGGTTTTGAAATAGTGCGGTTTTTTTTTAATTAAAAAATGCATGTCGACCTATCGGGAATTGTACATATAAACAAGATTCTAAACCAGCTAAGCAAAAACTCATCACAGATTACATCAGAAATGCTAACCCTACAAGTAAGGAACCGCCTGCATAAACATCTGGATCAGACGTGTACATTTCCTCAAGTGACGAAAATGATTTTACGCCAAATCCTAAACGAATGCGCAACATGTGGGTATTGTCTGATTCTATTTCTGACGTAAATTTATTTTTCGATTCTGACGTTTCTTAAATAAAGATATAATTTTCAAAAATACAATATTTTGTTTGTGCGATTTTATTTAATTATTTCAGATTCATGCGGTCTATGGAACGTATCTATAGTAATAATATGGGACTAGTGCCCTTTTTTATGCGATTTTATTACATTATTTCAGATTTATGCGGTTCCCAGCACTTTTGAAACGTATCTATAGTTTTACTATAGAACTGGTAGCTTTTTTATGCTGTTTTTTTTTATGCTGATTCTTGCGTAACGTATCTACCGCATAAAAACAGAATCTACTGTACATGTCTACCAAGAATTAATGGAAAAGTTGCCTTGTACGCAGAAGGAGATTGAAATCATTCTCTCGAATCATGATGTAATACGCATAGAAGTGCATACAGGAAATTTTTTATTTGAAATTGGCTGTTTTGTTGTTGGATTAATGACTGGAATATTAAAATGATATCCTGATTCACCTTTACTGAAAATTAATGGGTACTGCAAAGCATCATAAAATTTATGAGTATCGGCAACACGCTGTAGCGTATTATCATGTGCCTGTAACACTATGTCTCGTGGAGAGCACGGGTCACCAGTTGTTGTTTTCTAAGCTCTGCGTGAATCGAAGACTCTTGATTTCGTGCAACTTTTGCCGCACGGAGCCGCGACGAATTTTTGAATAGATCAGATTTCCGTTTCCGAGGCAAGAATTAAAATCAGTGGTAAGATTCAAAATAATCAAGTGACATCTAACCACAAAAATGACACCAAACCTCAAAAATCAAGATTTTATATATTTTATATAAAAATATAAAAATGACAGAAGAATACCAAATATCAGATCAATCTGTCATCAAGAAAAGGGTAAAATTCCAATTACAAAATTTGACCCAAACAAACAAACAAATAAACTTGGCAAGCTAAATTAAACTGTTTAATAAAAAATCAATATATATATAAAAATTTCAAACAGCTGAAATTTTGAGACTTTTTGACAAACAATTTTTTTATCATTCAAAAAAAATTATTTTTTTTAATAAGAAGTGTCCTATGTTACTTCTAACCCCTTCAAAAACATGTGTACAAAGTTTTATAATAATCGGTTAAGTAGTTTTTGCGTGAAAGCGTAACAAACAAACTTACATTCACATTTATAATATTTGCACCCTTATATGTATGTAAATATGTCTTCTAACTGTTCGACAGTCGCGAGTTAATGCGACTTAGATTCCTTGAAAAATTCCAGCGAATCACACATTTCTGTCCGCAAAGCCGCATATATGTACCCTATGATCAAAAAGTACCGGGAATGTTGAAATAAAACATTCCAGAGTAAAATTTCAGGCAAATTTATATTATCTCAATCAAAATATGACCCGTCTGAAGCAACACACATGCCCCAACGTTTAACCCAGTCCTCCAAACAGCCCCGGTAGGCCGACATGGTCTTCAGCTCCTTCGTCGTATTCTCTTTGATCTCTTTGATCGGTGCGATGGCGCATTATCATCATGCAAAATCCAAGAATTGTTTGCTCACATTTCCGGCCGTTTGCAACATACAGCATCTCTCAAAGGCTTCAAAACGGATAAATAATATTCTTTATTGACTGTCTGGCCCGATGGAAGGTACTCATGTTGGACTATGCCTTGGCAATCGAAGAAAACAGTCAACATCACCTTCCCGGTTCTTTTTGCTCATAGGGTATACATATCCCATCTTTTCACTGACGGACAAGAAGACGGTCGCAGTTGTTGTTTTTTATATGCATACATTTTGCGTTCGTTGAATTTACTAGCAAACCCGACCCGCTTCGCTGGGCAAAGACACGGTGGGTCCACGTTTTGGCATATATTTCGAGACCCTAGTCATCAATAGGTATGAAAATTACCCCACGTTAAAGCACTTATCGACAGCTTTCATTTGATGCCCATATTGCACATCCACAACCAAAGGTTACCCGGGCCCACGTTTTGACCTATATCTCGAGACCCCAGGAGACCAAATTGTGAATCTAAACCATTCTCGAATCCCATTGAACACACACAAAAAATTTCATCAAAATCGGTTCAGTCGTTTAGGAGGAGTTCAGTGACAAACACACGAACATAAGAAATATATATATAAAGATACTAGCTGTTACCCGCGGCTTCGCTCGCGTTGAAGCCCTTAAATAAATAACAAAGATCAATATCAATATTTCAATAGGACTGAATCAATGTGATTTAGTATTTAAAAATTACTACATACAATGAGTTTCAAAACTTAAAATATGCTTTATTTAATTACAACAACAAATGTTAAAATATATTTCACTGTAACACAAATAAATATGTACTTTTAAATTCTTATAATTCAAAAAGATATAATGGAGAGTATTGATCTAGGATATTTTTGTAGACTATATTATAAGTTTTTCCGTCTTTTGCAAATATGTGTAAATTCCGGGCATTAGACACTCGCGAACATGCTACATATAGTTGACCGTGAGAGAAGCATGGCTTTCCTAATGCACTCCCGCTACCGGAAATGTCTGTCCTTGTGCTTTGTTTATGGTAACAGCAAAGCTGAGCTTGACGGGAAACTGAACCCTTTTGAATTGGAATGGAAGGTCAGTGGGAATAATTGGAATGCGAGGTATGATAACACTTTTTCCCTTACCCATACCTGTTAAAATAGTAGCACCAAGTATATTTTGCCCCAATTTTGTTATCCGAAGCCTTGTTCCATTACATAGCAGAGGATCATTTAGATTTCGCATATGCATCACTGGTACATTCAACTTTAATTGAATTTTATGTGACGGTACACGCGACAGTTCAAGTGAGTTTAAAAATTCCATAGGATACGAAGTACTTAGTTCCGTATCCATAATTGTATCCATTGACAAATATTCCTTCATTTCTCCTTGCACCCCTTTTAAAATGTCAGTGTTGATCCTAGAAACTACTTCATTTTTTGGCGTTAATATTGCTGCTGATCACAACTCAAATTTTGTTGCAATTCCGGAAAAACATGAGCGATGAGATCAAAATCATTTTCTACTAAATTGCAAAATTCTCTTGAGAGTGATATATAACCTTCTTTGTCAACGTCTAAATAACCATCACCAATTTTCAACAACATTTCTGCATAAAGTCCCGAGTCCACGTTATTATGAAGATGAACTCTCATATTCGTTTTCAGGCTGAGTTTATAAACTTTCGACCATAAGCGTAATGCTTTAATATATGCTTGAATTTCTTCTGCTGGTGTCCCTCTCTGAATGACTGGGAGGGTTTGTCGGAAATCACCAGCCAATAAAACTACCATTCCTCCCATTATATCTGAACTATCTCGCAAGTCCTGGAGAGTCCGGTTTAAAGCTTCTATAGCCTTCTTGTGAGACATTGTACTTTCATCCCAAACTAAAAGCTTACATTCTCGCAGCATCCTACATCGCGAACTATTTTTACTGAAATTACAGATGGGTGAATCTTCCTGTGCCAGATTTAATGATAATTTTAAAACAGAATGTGCTGTACGGCCGCCATTTAATAGCGTCGCGGCAATACCCGAAGAAGCTACAGCAACTGCTATTTGTTTGTCTTTTCTAACGGACATTAATAATAGGTTAAGCAAGAGTCTACCATTGCCGGAGTCTATTTTACGTAAAATTTGGTGGAAAACATGATTTTGTTCTGGAATTAATTGAGGGACTAATTCTGTTACTTGATGTTGCAGTGCTATAAAATCATAATCTAGCTCTCGAGCAATTTCATTATTAAAGTCATCTGTGTTGTTTCGTCGAGGGCTTTGCATTCTAAAATCATTAAATTTTTTTCCAACCATTGTAAAAACCTTATTTTCGATTATAATTCGCGTTTCGTTGTAGATATCTTCATTAAAAGTCATGTATGTATGTACTCACTGCAGTTGATGTAAAATATCGTCGGCCATGTATTCTTTGTACTTATCCCAAAGAGTTTGAGGATTAGAAAGACCGCAAGAAGATAAAAGCGTAGCGTAAAGTTCCCTGATTTTATCTGGTGATCGACCTTGTACCGCTTCCTCCATAGTTTCGTCCCAAAAATTATCATTTTCTAACATTCGCCGAGATTTACATGCTTCCCTGCATGTTTGACATTCCTGACCATTGACAATTTTTAGTTCAGTAAAGCTAGTTGGACCTCTAACATGATGCAATAACATACGCAGACAAAAGCATTCGAAATTTGTAACATGTACAGTATAGACACGACCAAGAGCATCCGATGCTTTAACCCCAGGTTGATTTTCAACAGGTGTACCTTGAACACGACGATGCCACTCTTTTATTGAGGTGTTCCATGTATAATAACGGGGAACCTCAGAATACAAAAATGTCCTTGCAAAAGTATCATTCTGACAAAGATGGGAAACGGCAGTCAGCGTGGTCTTAGGAGGAGATAAAATCCTATCTAGAAAGGTATTTTCATAAAAAAAAACACGCTAGGTGTACTGCAAGATATATAATATAACAGTGGGATGTCTTCCATGTAATGGAAAGCCAAGCATCCGCCATGCTGCTTCATTGCTACTGACATATCTTCCTGCTTGATAAGTTTGTACTTCATTGAGGGCCTGTACAACACCTTCATTACGCAGATTGAAGATCGCCTGATCGCTTCCTTTATTGATATACTTGCAAATATATTTAATCGCACGCACAGAATTGCAGGCTTCAACATTAATGTGGGCGTTGAATAATTTACACAAAATCGGCGAATAGGGCACAACCCAGCTATTATCAAAACTCTTGATTTCCCCACTGCGAGTCCGAATGTCAACCTGTTTACCATCATCAGCAAGCGCCCTTCGTCTATATAACGGGTAACCCTTATCACTGTCAACTGTTTCTTTCATCAGTTCTCGAGGATATTTTTTTGTACACTTGCCATTTTGCATGCAAGGTGATGCTGGATTGCGAGCTCCGTAGGAACCGCGAATCATGTTTTTAATAACTGTGTCATACAGATTTTTATCTTCTTCTTGATCTGAAATTTCAGCGCTAATTATGTTGTCGATTTGATTAGGAAGTAGCTTCTGTTTTAGCCAAATTAATATGTGCACAAGTGGTAGACTTCGTTTCTGCCATTCAATCTAGTACATATGGCACTGGACGTCTCCAAATACTTTTCCTTTTGTCACAACGTTAATTAATTTCTGAACCTTAAACCAAATACGCGGGCAACTATGTCATGTCGATCAGTGGTTTTTTGTCCAGACATAAGCTCTTGAGTTATATCCTGCCACGAAGGATTACAGGTAAAAGTTACGAAGAGGTCAGGCCTTCCGTAAGTTCGTACATAAGTTAATGCGTCTTGAGTGTACTCTTGCAAATAACGGGGACTGTTCACGAAAGTGGACGGTAAAATAACCATTTTGCCAATGTCGTTAGGTCTAATATTATCATCTGCGCTAATCGCATCTTGTAGATGTATATAATTTTCAGCTCGTAATTTTTTCTGGTTTAGGGAAATGTAACGAAGACGTTCGCTCCTACTTTAATATACAGTAGGTTCTGTTTTTATGCGGCTTTTTTACGCGGTTTTGAAATAGTGCGGTTTTTTTTTAATTAAAAAATGCATGTCGACCTATCGGGAATTGTACATATAAACAAGATTCTAAACCAGCTAAGCAAAAACTCATCACAGATTACATCAGAAATGCTAACCCTACAAGTAAGGAACCGCCTGCATAAACATCTAGATCAGACGTGTACATTTCCTCAAGTGACGAAAATGATTTTACGCCAAATCCTAAACGAATGCGCAACATGTGGGTATTGTCTGATTCTATTTCTGACGTAAATTTATTTTTCGATTCTGACGTTTCTTAAATAAAGATATAATTTTCAAAAATACAATATTTTGTTTGTGCGATTTTATTTAATTATTTCAGATTCATGCGGTCTATGGAACGTATCTATAGTAATAATATGGGACTAGTGCCCTTTTTTATGCGATTTTATTACATTATTTCAGATTTATGCGGTTCCCAGCACTTTTGAAACGTATCTATAGTTTTACTATAGAACTGGTAGCTTTTTTATGCTGTTTTTTTTTATGCTGATTCTTGCGGAACGTATCTACCGCATAAAAACAGAATCTACTGTACATGTCTACCAAGAATTAATGGAAAAGTTGCCTTGTACGCAGAAGGAGATTGAAATCATTCTCTCGAATCATGATGTAATACGCATAGAAGTGCATACAGGAAATTTTTTATTTGAAATTGGCTGTTTTGTTGTTGGATTAATGACTGGAATATTAAAATGATATCCTGATTCACCTTTACTGAAAATTAATGGGTACTGCAAAGCATCATAAAATTTATGAGTATCGGCAACACGCTGTAGCGTATTATCATGTGCCTGTAACACTATGTCTCGTGGAGAGCACGGGTCACCAGTTGTTGTTTTCTAAGCTCTGCGTGAATCGAAGACTCTTGATTTCGTGCAACTTTTGCCGCACGGAGCCGCGACGAATTTTTGAATAGATCAGATTTCCGTTTCCGAGGCAAGAATTAAAATCAGTGGTAAGATTCAAAATAATCAAGTGACATCTAACCACAAAAATGACACCAAACCTCAAAAATCAAGATTTTATATATTTTATATAAAAATATAAAAATGACAGAAGAATACCAAATATCAGATCAATCTGTCATCAAGAAAAGGGTAAAATTCCAATTACAAAATTTGACCCAAACAAACAAACAAATAAACTTGGCAAGCTAAATTAAACTGTTTAATAAAAAATCAATATATATATAAAAATTTCAAACAGCTGAAATTTTGAGACTTTTTGACAAACAATTTTTTTATCATTCAAAAAAAATTATTTTTTTTAATAAGAAGTGTCCTATGTTACTTCTAACCCCTTCAAAAACATGTGTACAAAGTTTTATAATAATCGGTTAAGTAGTTTTTGCGTGAAAGCGTAACAAACAAACTTACATTCACATTTATAATATTTGCACCCTTATATGTATGTAAATATGTCTTCTAACTGTTCGACAGTCGCGAGTTAATGCGACTTAGATTCCTTGAAAAATTCCAGCGAATCACACATTTCTGTCCGCAAAGCCGCATATATGTACCCTATGATCAAAAAGTACCGGGAATGTTGAAATAAAACATTCCAGAGTAAAATTTCAGGCAAATTTATATTATCTCAATCAAAATATGACCCGTCTGAAGCAACACACATGCCCCAACGTTTAACCCAGTCCTCCAAACAGCCCCGGTAGGCCGACATGGTCTTCAGCTCCTTCGTCGTATTCTCTTTGATCTCTTTGATCGGTGCGATGGCGCATTATCATCATGCAAAATCCAAGAATTGTTTGCTCACATTTCCGGCCGTTTGCAACATACAGCATCTCTCAAAGGCTTCAAAACGGATAAATAATATTCTTTATTGACTGTCTGGCCCGATGGAAGGTACTCATGTTGGACTATGCCTTGGCAATCGAAGAAAACAGTCAACATCACCTTCCCGGTTCTTTTTGCTCATAGGGTATACATATCCCATCTTTTCACTGACGGACAAGAAGACGGTCGCAGTTGTTGTTTTTTATATGCATACATTTTGCGTTCGTTGAATTTACTAGCAAACCCGACCCGCTTCGCTGGGCAAAGACACGGTGGGTCCACGTTTTGGCATATATTTCGAGACCCTAGTCATCAATAGGTATGAAAATTACCCCACGTTAAAGCACTTATCGACAGCTTTCATTTGATGCCCATATTGCACATCCACAACCAAAGGTTACCCGGGCCCACGTTTTGACCTATATCTCGAGACCCCAGTCACGGAGCGGCATGAGAAATACTCTGTACTAAAGCATTCACCAACAGCTTCCAATTGATATCCATATTGTACAAACACATTCTAGGGTCCACGTGTTGGTCTCTATCTCGGGACCCTAGTCACGGAGCGGCATGAAAAATACTCTGAACTAAAGCATTCACCAACAGCTTCCATTTGATACCCATATTGTATATACACATCCGAAGGTTACCCGGGCCCACGTTTTGACCTATATCTTGAGACCCCAGTCACGGAGCGGCATGAGAAATACTCTGTACTAAAGCATTCACCAACAGCTTCCAATTGATATCCATATTGTACAAACACATTCTAGGGTCCACGTGTTGGTCTCTATCTCGGGACCCTAGTCACGGAGCGGCATGAAAAATACTCTGAACTAAAGCATTCACCAACAGCTTCCATTTGATACCCATATTGTATATACACATCCGAAGGTTACCCGGGCCGACATTTTGACCTATATCTCAAGACCCCAGTCACGGAGCGGCATGAGAAATACTCTGTACTAAAGCATTCACCAATAGCTTCCAATTGATATCCATATTGTACATACACATTCTAGGGTCCACGTGTTGGTCTCTATCTCGGGACCCTAGTCACAGAGCGGCATGAAAAATACTCTGAACTAAAGCATTCACAAACAGCTTCCATTTGATACCCATATTGTATATACACATCCGAAGGTTACCCGGGCCCACGTTTTGACCTATATCTCGAGACCCCAGTCACGGAGCGGCATGACAAATACTCTGAACTAAAGCATTCACCAATAGCTTCCAATTGCTATCCATATTGTACAAACATATTCTAGGGTCCACGTTTTGGCCTCTATCTCGAGACCCTAGTCACGGAGCGGCATGAAAAATACTCTGAACTAAAGCATTCACCAACAGCTTCCATTTGCTACCCATAATGTACATACACGTCCGAAGGTTACCCGGGTCCACGTTTTGACCTATATCTCGAGACCCCAGGAGACCAAATTGTGAATCTAAACCATTCTCGAATCCCATTGAACACACACAAAAAATTTCATCAAAATCGGTTCAGTCGTTTAGGAGGAGTTCAGTGACAAACACACGAACATAAGAAATATATATATAAAGATATATATTTATACTAGCTGTTACCCGCGGCTTCGCTCGCGTTGAAGCCCTTAAATAAATAACAAAGATCATTATATTTCAATAGGACTGAATCAATGTGATTTAGTATTTAAAAATTACTACATACAATGAGTTTCAAAACTTAAAATATGCTTTATTTAATTACAACAACAAATGTTAAAATATATTTCACTGTAACACAAATAAATATGTACTTTTAAATTCTTATAATTCAAAAAGATATAATGGAGAGTATTGATCTAGGATATTTTTGTAGACTATATTATAAGTTTTTCCGTCTTTTGCAAATATGTGTAAATACCGGGCAATAGACACTCGCGAACATGCTACATATAGTTGACCGTGAGAGAAGCATGGCTTTCCTAATGCACTCCCGCTACCGGCAATGTCTGTCCTTGTGCTTTGTTTATGGTAACAGCAAAGCTGAGCTTGACGGGAAACTGAACCCTTTTGAATTGGAATGGAAGGTCAGTGGGAATAATTGGAATGCGAGGTATGATAACACTTTTTCCCTTACCCATACCTGTTAAAATAGTAGCACCAAGTATATTTTGCCCCAATTTTGTTATCCGAAGCCTTGTTCCATTACATAGCAGAGGATCATTTAGATTTCGCATATGCATCACTGGTACATTCAACTTTAATTGAATTTTATGTGACGGTACACCCGACAGTTCAAGTGAGTTTAAAAATTCCATAGGATACGAAGTACTTAGTTCCGTATCCATAATTGTATCCATTGACAAATATTCCTTCATTTCTCCTTGCACCCCTTTTAAAATGTCAGTGTTGATCCTAGAAACTACTTCATTTTTTGGCGTTAATATTGCTGCTGATCACAACTCAAATTTTGTTGCAATTCCGGAAAAACATGAGCGATGAGATCAAAATCATTTTCTACTAAATTGCAAAATTCTCTTCAGAGTGATATATAACCTTCTTTGTCAACGTCTAAATAACCATCACCAATTTTCAACAACATTTCTGCATAAAGTCCCGAGTCCACGTTATTATGAAGATGAACTCTCATATTCGTTTTCAGGCTGAGTTTATAAACTTTCGACCATAAGCATAATGCTTTAATACATGCTTGAATTTCTTCTGCTGGTGTCCCTCTCTGAATGACTGGGAGGGTTTGTCGGAAATCACCAGCCAATAAAACTACCATTCCTCCCATTATATCTGAACTATCTCGCAAGTCCTGGAGAGTCCGGTTTAAAGCTTCTATAGCCTTCTTGTGAGACATTGTACTTTCATCCCAAACTAAAAGCTTACATTCTCGCAGCATCCTACATCGCGAACTATTTTTACTGAAATTACAGATGGGTGAATCTTCCTGTGCCAGATTTAATGATAATTTTAAAACAGAATGTGCTGTACGGCCGCCATTTAATAGCGTCGCTGCAATACCCGAAGAAGCTACAGCAACTGCTATTTGTTTGTCTTTTCTAACGGACATTAATAATAGGTTAAGCAAGAGTCTACCATTGCCGGAGTCTATTTTACGTAAAATTTGGTGGAAAACATGATTTTGTTCTGGAATTAATTGAGGGACTAATTCTGTTACTTGATGTTGCAGTGCTATAAAATCATAATCTAGCTCTCGAGCAATTTCATTATTAAAGTCATCTGTATTGTTTCGTCGAGGGCTTTGCATTCTAAAATCATTAAATTTTTTTCCAACCATTGTAAAAACCTTATTTTCGATTATAATTCGCGTTTCGTTGTAGATATCTTCATTAAAAGTCATATATGTATGTACTCACTGCAGTTGATGTAAAATATCTTCGGCCATGTATTCTTTGTACTTATCCCAAAGAGTTTGAGGATTAGAAAGACCGCAAGAAGATAAAAGCGTAGCGTAAAGTTCCCTGATTTTATCTGGTGATCGACCTTGTACCGCTTCCTCCATAGTTTCGTCCCAATAATTATCATTTTCTAACATTCGCCGTGATTTACATGCTTCCCTGCATGTTTGACATTCCTGACCATTGACAATTTTTAGTTCAGTAAAGCTAGTTGGACCTCTAACATGATGCAATAACATACGCAGACAAAAGCATTCGAAATTTGTAACATGTACAGTATAGACACGACCAAGAGCATCCGATGCTTTAACCCCAGGTTGATTTTCAACAGGTGTACCTTGAACACGACGATGCCACTCTTTTATTGAGGTGTTCCATGTATAATAACGGGGAACCTCAGAATACAAAAATGTCCTTGCAAAAGTATCATTCTGACAAAGATGGGAAACGGCAGTCAGCGTGGTCTTAGGAGGAGATAAAATCTTATCTAGAAAGGTATTTTCATAAAAAAAAACACGCTAGGTGTACTGCAAGATATATAATATAACAGTGGGATGTCTTCCATGTAATGGAAAGCCAAGCATCCGCCATGCTGCTTCATTGCTACTGACATATCTTCCTGCTTGATAAGTTTGTACTTCATTGAGGGCCTGTACAACACCTTCATTACGCAGATTGAAGATCGCCTGATCGCTTCCTTTATTGATATACTTGCAAATATATTTAATCGCACGCACAGAATTGCAGGCTTCAACATTAATGTGGGCGTTGAATAATTTACACAAAATCGGCGAATAGGGCACAACCCAGCTATTATCAAAACTCTTGATTTCCCCACTGCGAGTCCGAATGTCAACCTGTTTACCATCATCAGCAAGCGCCCTTCGTCTATATAACGGGTAACCCTTATCACTGTCAACTGTTTCTTTCATCAGTTCTCGAGGACATTTTTTTGTACACTTGCCATTTTGCATGCAAGGTGATGCTGGATTGCGAGCTCCGTAGGAACCGCGAATCATGTTTTTAATAACTGTGTCATACAGATTTTTATCTTCTTCTTGATCTGAAATTTCAGCGCTAATTATGTTGTCGATTTGATTAGGAAGTAGCTTCTGTTTTAGCCAAATTAATATGTGCACATGTGGTAGACTTCGTTTCTGCCATTCAATCTAGTACATATGGCACTGGACGTCTCCAAATACTTTTCCTTTTGTCACAACGTTAATTAATTTCTGAACCTTAAACCAAATACGCGGGCAACTATGTCATGTCGATCAGTGGTTTTTTGTCCAGACATAAGCTCTTGAGTTATATCCTGCCACGAAGGATTACAGGTAAAAGTTACGAAGAGGTCAGGCCTTCCGTAAGTTCGTACATAAGTTAATGCGTCTTGAGTGTACTCTTGCAAATAACGGGGACTGTTCACGAAAGTGGACGGTAAAATAACCATTTTGCCAATGTCGTTAGGTCTAATATTATCATCTGCGCTAATCGCATCTTGTAGATGTATATAATTTTCAGCTCGTAATTTTTTCTGGTTTAGGGAAATGTAACGAAGACGTTCGCTCCTACTTTAATATACAGTAGGTTCTGTTTTTATGCGGCTTTTTTACGCGGTTTTGAAATAGTGCGGTTTTTTTTTAATTAAAAAATGCATGTCGACCTATCGGGAATTGTACATATAAACAAGATTCTAAACCAGCTAAGCAAAAACTCATCACAGATTACATCAGAAATGCTAACCCTACAAGTAAGAAACCGCCTGCATAAACATCTAGATCAGACGTGTACATTTCCTCAAGTGACGAAAATGATTTTACGCCAAATCCTAAACGAATGCGCAACATGTGGGTATTGTCTGATTCTATTTCTGACGTAAATTTATTTTTCGATTCTGACGTTTCTTAAATAAAGATATAATTTTCAAAAATACAATATTTTGTTTGTGCGATTTTATTTAATTATTTCAGATTCATGCGGTCTATGGAACGTATCTATAGTAATAATATGGGACTAGTGCCCTTTTTTATGCGATTTTATTACATTATTTCAGATTTATGCGGTTCCCAGCACTTTTGAAACGTATCTATAGTTTTACTATAGAACTGGTAGCTTTTTTATGCTGTTTTTTTTATGCTGATTCTTGCGGAACGTATCTACCGCATAAAAACAGAATCTACTGTACATGTCTACCAAGAATTAATGGAAAAGTTGCCTTGTACGCAGAAGGAGATTGAAATCATTCTCTCGAATCATGATGTAATACGCATAGAAGTGCATACAGGAAATTTTTTATTTGAAATTGGCTGTTTTGTTGTTGGATTAATGACGGGAATATTAAAATGATATCCTGATTCACCTTTACTGAAAATTAATGGGTACTGCAAAGCATCATAAAATTTATGAGTATCGGCAACACGCTGTAGCGTATTATCATGTGCCTGTAACACTATGTCTCGTGGAGAGCACGGGTCACCAGTTGTTGTTTTCTAAGCTCTGCGTGAATCGAAGACTCTTGATTTCGTGCAACTTTTGCCGCACGGAGCCGCGACGAATTTTTGAATAGATCAGATTTCCGTTTCCGAGGCAAGAATTAAAATCAGTGGTAAGATTCAAAATAATCAAGTGACATCTAACCACAAAAATGACACCAAACCTCAAAAATCAAGATTTTATATATTTTATATAAAAATATAAAAATTACAGAAGAATACCAAATATCAGATCAATCTGTCATCAAGAAAAGGGTAAAATTCCAATTACAAAATTTGACCCAAACAAACAAACAAATAAACTTGGCAAGCTAAATTAAACTGTTTAATAAAAAATCAATATATATATAAAAATTTCAAACAGCTGAAATTTTGAGACTTTTTGACAAACAATTTTTTTATCATTCAAAAAAAATTATTTTTTTTAATAAGAAGTGTCCTATGTCACTTCTAACACCTTCAAAAACATGTGTACAAAGTTTTATAATAATCGGTTAAGTAGTTTTTGCGTGAAAGCGTAACAAACAAACTTACATTCACATTTATAATATTAGTAGGGATGCACCCTTATATGTATGTAAATATGTCTTCTAACTGTTCGACAGTCGCGAGTTAATGCGACTTAGATTCCTTGAAAAATTCCAGCGAATCACACATTTCTGTCCGCAAAGCCGCATATATGTACCCTATGATCAAAAAGTACCGGGAATGTTGAAATAAAACATTCCAGAGTAAAATTTCAGGCAAATTTATATTATCTCAATCAAAATATGACCCGTCTGAAGCAACACACATGCCCCAACGTTTAACCCAGTCCTCCAAACAGCCCCGGTAGGCCGACATGGCCTTCAGCTCCTTCGTCGTATTCTCATTGATCTCTTTGATCGGTGCGATGGCGCATTATCATCATGCAAAATCCAAGAATTGTTTGCTCACATTTCCGGCCGTTTGCAACATACAGCATCTCTCAAAGGCTTCAAAACGGATAAATAATATTCTTTATTGACTGTCTGGCCCGATGGAAGGTACTCATGTTGGACTATGCCTTGGCAATCGAAGAAAACAGTCAACATCACCTTCCCGGTTCTTTTTGCTCATAGGGTATACATATCCCATCTTTTCACTGACGGACAAGAAGACGGTCGCAGTTGTTGTTTTTTATATGCATACATTTTGCGTTCGTTGAAGGTTTGTATATATTTATATATATTTATACTAGCTGTTACCCGCGGCTTCGCTCGCGTTGAAGCCCTTAAATAAATAACAAAGATCATTATATTTCAATAGGACTGAATCAATGTGATTTAGTATTTAAAAATTACTACATACAATGAGTTTCAAAACTTAAAATATGCTTTATTTAATTACAACAACAAATGTTAAAATATATTTCACTGTAACACAAATAAATATGTACTTTTAAATTCTTATAATTCAAAAAGATATAATGGAGAGTATTGATCTAGGATATTTTTGTAGACTATATTATAAGTTTTTCCGTCTTTTGCAAATATGTGTAAATTCCGGGCATTAGACACTCGCGAACATGCTACATATAGTTGACCGTGAGAGAAGCATGGCTTTCCTAATGCACTCCCGCTACCGGCAATGTCTGTCCTTGTGCTTTGTTTATGGTAACAGCAAAGCTGAGCTTGACGGGAAACTGAACCCTTTTGAATTGGAATGGAAGGTCAGTGGGAATAATTGGAATGCGAGGTATGATAACACTTTTTCCCTTACCCATACCTGTTAAAATAGTAGCACCAAGTATATTTTGCCCCAATTTTGTTATCCGAAGCCTTGTTCCATTACATAGCAGAGGATCATTTAGATTTCGCATATGCATCACTGGTACATTCAACTTTAATTGAATTTTATGTGACGGTACACCCGACAGTTCAAGTGAGTTTAAAAATTCCATAGGATACGAAGTACTTAGTTCCGTATCCATAATTGTATCCATTGACAAATATTCCTTCATTTCTCCTTGCACTCCTTTTAAAATGTCAGTGTTGATCCTAGAAACTACTTCATTTTTTGGCGTTAATATTGCTGCTGATCACAACTCAAATTTTGTTGCAATTCCGGAAAAACATGAGCGATGAGATCAAAATCATTTTCTACTAAATTGCAAAATTCTCTTCAGAGTGATATATAACCTTCTTTGTCAACGTCTAAATAACCATCACCAATTTTCAACAACATTTCTGCATAAAGTCCCGAGTCCACGTTATTATGAAGATGAACTCTCATATTCGTTTTCAGGCTGAGTTTATAAACTTTCGACCATAAGCATAATGCTTTAATACATGCTTGAATTTCTTCTGCTGGTGTCCCTCTCTGAATGACTGGGAGGGTTTGTCGGAAATCACCAGCCAATAAAACTACCATTCCTCCCATTATATCTGAACTATCTCGCAAGTCCTGGAGAGTCCGGTTTAAAGCTTCTATAGCCTTCTTGTGAGACATTGTACTTTCATCCCAAACTAAAAGCTTACATTCTCGCAGCATCCTACATCGCGAACTATTTTTACTGAAATTACAGATGGGTGAATCTTCCTGTGCCAGATTTAATGATAATTTTAAAACAGAATGTGCTGTACGGCCGCCATTTAATAGCGTCGCTGCAATACCCGAAGAAGCTACAGCAACTGCTATTTGTTTGTCTTTTCTAACGGACATTAATAATAGGTTAAGCAAGAGTCTACCATTGCCGGAGTCTATTTTACGTAAAATTTGGTGGAAAACATGATTTTGTTCTGGAATTAATTGAGGGACTAATTCTGTTACTTGATGTTGCAGTGCTATAAAATCATAATCTAGCTCTCGAGCAATTTCATTATTAAAGTCATCTGTGTTGTTTCGTCGAGGGCTTTGCATTCTAAAATCATTAAATTTTTTTCCAACCATTGTAAAAACCTTATTTTCGATTATAATTCGCGTTTCGTTGTAGATATCTTCATTAAAAGTCATATATGTATGTACTCACTGCAGTTGATGTAAAATATCTTCGGCCATGTATTCTTTGTACTTATCCCAAAGAGTTTGAGGATTAGAAAGACCGCAAGAAGATAAAAGCGTAGCGTAAAGTTCCCTGATTTTATCTGGTGATCGACCTTGTACCGCTTCCTCCATAGTTTCGTCCCAATAATTATCATTTTCTAACATTCGCCGTGATTTACATGCTTCCCTGCATGTTTGACATTCCTGACCATTGACAATTTTTAGTTCAGTAAAGCTAGTTGGACCTCTAACATGATGCAATAACATACGCAGACAAAAGCATTCGAAATTTGTAACATGTACAGTATAGACACGACCAAGAGCATCCGATGCTTTAACCCCAGGTTGATTTTCAACAGGTGTACCTTGAACACGACGATGCCACTCTTTTATTGAGGTGTTCCATGTATAATAACGGGGAACCTCAGAATACAAAAATGTCCTTGCAAAAGTATCATTCTGACAAAGATGGGAAACGGCAGTCAGCGTGGTCTTAGGAGGAGATAAAATCCTATCTAGAAAGGTATTTTCATAAAAAAAAAACACGCTAAGTGTACTGCAAGATGTATAATATAACAGTGGGATGTCTTCCAAGTAATGGAAAGCCAAGCATCCGCCATGCTGCTTCATTGCTACTGACATATCTTCCTGCTTGATAAGTTTGTACTTCATTGAGGGCCTGTACAACACCTTCATTACGCAGATTGAAGATCGCCTGATCGCTTCCTTTATTGATATACTTGCAAATATATTTAATCGCACGCACAGAATTGCAGGCTTCAACATTAATGTGGGCGTTGAATAATTTACACAAAATCGGCGAATAGGGCACAACCCAGCTATTATCAAAACTCTTGATTTCCCCACTGCGAGTCCGAATGTCAACCTGTTTACCATCATCAGCAAGCGCCCTTCGTCTATATAACGGGTAACCCTTATCACTGTCAACTGTTTCTTTCATCAGTTCTCGAGGATATTTTTTTGTACACTTGCCATTTTGCATGCAAGGTGAGGCTGGATTGCGAGCTCCGTAGGAACCGCGAATCATGTTTTTAATAACTGTGTCATACAGATTTTTATCTTCTTCTTGATCTGAAATTTCAGCGCTAATTATGTTGTCGATTTGATTAGGAAGTAGCTTCTGTTTTAGCCAAATTAATATGTGCACATGTGGTAGACTTCGTTTCTGCCATTCAATCTAGTACATATGGCACTGGACGTCTCCATATACTTTTCCTTTTGTCACAACGTTAATTAATTTCTGAACCTTTAAACGAAATACGCGGGCAACTATGTCATGTCGATCAGTGGTTTTTTGTCCAGACATAAGCTCTTGAGTTATATCCTGCCACGAGGGATTACAGGTAAAAGTTACGAAGAGGTCAGGCCTTCCGTAAGTTCGTACATAAGTAAATGCGTCTTGAGTGTACTCTTGCAAATAACGGGGACTGTTCACGAAAGTGGACGGTAAAATAACCATTTTGCCAATGTCGTTAGGTCTAATATTATCATCTGCGCTAATCGCATCTTGTAGATGTATATAATTTTCAGCTCGTAATTTTTTCTGGTTTAGGGAAATGTAACGAAGACGTTCGCTCCTACTTTAATATACAGTAGGTTCTGTTTTTATGCGGTTTTGAAAAAGTGCGTTTTTATTTTATTACATTATTTCAGATTTATGCGGTTCCTAGCACTTTTGAAACGTATCTATAGTTTTACTATAGAACTGGTAGCTTTTTTATGCTGTTTTTTTTTTTATGCTGATTCTTGCGGAACGTATCTACCGCATAAAAACAGAATCTACTGTACATGTCTACCAAGAATTGATGGAAAAGTTGCCTTGTACGCAGAAGGAGATTGAAATCATTCTCTCGAATCATGATGTAATACGCATAGAAGTGCATACAGGAAATTTTTTATTTGAAATTGGCTGTTTTGTTGTTGGATTAATGACTGGAATATTAAAATGATATCCTGATTCACCTTTACTGAAAATTAATGGGTACTGCAAAGCATCATAAAATTAATGAGTATCGGCAACACGCTGTAGCGTATTATCCTGCGCCCGTAACACTATGTCTCGTGGAGAGCACGGGTAACCAGTTGTTGTTTTCTAAGCTCTGCGTGAATCGAAGACTCTTGATTTCGTGCAACTTTTGCCGCACGGAGCCGCGACGAATTTTTGAATAGATCAGATTTCCGTTTCCGAGGCATTTTTAAAGAAGAACGGAGTAAGAATTAAAATCAGTGGTAAGATTCAAAATAATCAAGTGACATCTAACCACAAAAATGACACCAAACCTCAAAAATCAAGATTTTATATATTTTATATAAAAATATAAAAATGACAGAAGAATACCAAATATCAGATCAATCTGTCATCAAGAAGCGCGTAACAAACAAACTTACATTCACATTTATAATATTAGTAGGGATACATATGCCTGTATATGCGTTTGGCTTTCTGGATGCATCCATGGATATTAGAACATTTTCTCATCAATATGTGTATGTAAGTAATTCAGATTTGACTAAAGAGATGAAATATAGGAATGCATATTCATATGGTTGCCTTTATGGCTGTTTTACATATAAATTCAAAAAGAGTATGAATAATGTTATATAGAAAATAAATTTCCAAATAACAGGTATTAGAAAAACCTGACTACACTATTTTAAATCAATTCTAATTAAACCAAATACAAAAAATTAAATAAAAATATCGAACAAAGAAAAGTGTGTACAGGACTTGAACCTGAGTCAAATATGGGACGATGTACTGCATACACGACACGTCTTTCACGATTGCGCTAAACTATAATTACTAATGATGTTTTCTAAATCTGTCATTTATTCGATTCGCAGTTTTAGGTATATGCATATATTCTGCGTTAGTTGAAAGTTTGTATGCGTAATTATATGCATATGTATGTGTGTATGCGCATTTGGCTTTCTGGTCGGATATTAGAATGATATTTTCTCATCAATATAATTTGGATTTGATGAAAGAGATTAAAGACATATGTACATACATATTTTCTGTTTTGATTGATTTATATAAAAAGCAGGTCATATCCAGTATGAACTATTTTAATGAAATTTAATTTTACGTATCTTCCGCTTGTACCTCTTCTGCACCACAGTTATACACAATACTGAGATTGAAGCAACGGTCGCAACGTGTTTCTTAAACAAGGCAACACGTTGCTTCACCGGTTGCCTCGTGTATACCTAGCTTTAGAATAATATTTTCTCATCAATATAATTTGGATTTGACGAAAGAGATTAAATAAATGCATGTTTATATATACATACATATTTTCTTTTTTGTTGATTTATATAAAAATCAGGTCATATCCAGTACGAACTATTTTATACCGAAAAGAAATTTCCATTTATCAAATACAGAAAAAAAGCAATTTAATTTAAATAAACTCAAAAATTTTACCAAACTTTCCTTGTTAAAAAAAAAATTGTGCAAGGAAAAAAAATTTGACTTTAGGACTTGAACCTCAATTGAATTCTTGTCACAAAATCCACAAGAGTCATCACGCCGACTTTAGCATTTACCACTAGTGTAATAAGTTAAATTTGAAAATCCCTTACTATATATATATGGGGCATTCTTTCTGAACGTGAGACCCCCTGCCCCCAGAATAGATTTTGACGAAAAGAGGTCTATGAGGGCTTAAAATGTAGGTAATTATGTTTACTTTCGAAAGCAAAGTGGCACTTCTTGAAATTCAAAATGGCGGATCCAATATAGCGGATTCAATATGGCGCAATTTTGCAGTTCGTGCATCAGATTTATGCTATTTCGTGTTTTCTTTATTTATTTTTAAGTAAAATTGTTGCATTGGATTTAATTTTACATATTTCCAAGCTAATTATTTATTTTTATTGGTCACTGATTATTCATCACATTTTTTATCATTCAATTATGATTCAGTTCATAGCATAAATCTGATGCACGAACTGCAAAATTGCGCCATATTGAATCCGCCATTTTGAATTTCAAGAAGTGCCACTTTGCTTTCGAAAGTAAACATAATTACCTACATTTTAAGCCCTCATAGACCTCTTTTCGTCAAAATCTATTCAGGGGGCAGGGGGTCTCACGTTCAGAAAGAATGCCCCATATATATATATAATTGGCGCGTACACCCTTTTTGGGTGTTTGGCCGAGCTCCTCCTCCTATTTGTGGTGTGTGTCTTGATGTTGTTCCACTAATTAGGGACCTACAGTTTTAAGCCGACTCCGAACGGCAGATATTTTTATGAGGAGCTTTTTCATGGCAGAAATACACTCGGAGGTTTGCCATTGCCTGCCGAGCGGCGACCGCTGTTAGAAAATTGTTTTTTTAAATTTTGGTGTTTCACCGAGATTCGAGCCGACTTTCTCTCTGTGAATTGCAAATGGTAGTCACGCACCAACCCATTCGGCTACGGCGGCCGCCTTACTATGAATCTACAAATTAGTACTCGAAAAAATGTTATTTAACATTTGCTCCTTCTCATTCCATTAACATTCTCTGCTAATACGGTCTCTTTGCGCTCTTCTTCTACTGCGAACATTGCTCCTATTGCCCACGAATTGAAAAAAAAATTTAAATTGTGAAATTGAATAGGAAATCACAAGGCATAATGGTAATACGAGTAGTGAATTGAAGGTCGCATGTCGCGAGCAATGGCTTCACCTTTTACCTTTTACGAATTCTGCCACTACTGATAGCATCGTATCTTACGTTTCGAAGCACACGTCAATCGATTCAAGTTTGATTTCTTGCCATATGCTTGTTAAAAGGATATACATAGATATTTCGATATTCAAGCGAATTAATTTTGAGCTCAGCATCCTGGCATCTCACAATGATATTCTTTTGAATTCAGCATTATGGCCTACTTATGCGATTGTACGCCCGTTTGAGTTTTTCCGGAAAGAAGCTTCTATACCAGTAAAACCAGAGAACGTAAATTAATAGAGAAGGCTCAGGAACGAATGAGCAGGTTAAATGTCAAATGCTAACAAAACGCGGGTAAGAAATTTTTATTATTTCACAGAAGAGAGTTAACATAGCGGAGCGTAGTCGACAGAAATAAATATAGCGTTTGCATTGAAATGTAAAATGCCATAATTTGGTGTTAGGCAAGAGAAAATAATAGCAGGCTTGTACGTTTTTCTTTCATGCTTATTTGCCGTCGGCATTTTGCATGCGCAAATGGATTATTTCTTGTGAGATGAATAAATTAATTCCAAGTATATGCATGCATGAATGTGAAATTTTAAGTATCTAATTAACTAAATTGTATTGATATTAAGTGCATTATCAAAATTATTTCAAAATATCCACATAAAAGATCGGCTTTGTAAGCCATTCATTTGCATCAAGGGTTAGTATTCAACAATATGCGTCCTTTTTAAATTATTATATACACATAATATGTATGTACATATATTCATATACTACAAAGTGTTGAATAGATATAACATCTACCATCCATATTCATGGGGGCAGAAAAAAGTCTTGACCTGCCTCAAAACACAGCTCATATGTATCTACATCTAAAGAACTCAAAGCAAATAGCATACCTTTGCAAACATATTTCTAACATATGCAAAAAAACTCATCTAAACAGTATTCGTTTACATATACATATGTATGTATGTATGCATACATGAATACATATGTTGGGAAAATGTACATATGTACGTAAATGTCTCTATTCTAAGCAAACAATGCATATTCGTATATACTATACATATAACCGCACATACTTACTTTATGCCTCTACATGCGTATGCTTCCAAAACCGCGACGGCGCTGAACAGTTTCAAATATTAAAAAGCACAACAAAAACAAATTCATTGATAAGTTCGAGCTCATATTTTTACGAGCAAAGTACTTTCATTCATAAAACGAGCCGCCCATATGCCATTTTCTCGACCATTCGAAAATAGTCAATATTGTACATATGTATGCATCAAGATATGTACTTATGTAAATATGTGTTCTAAATTCTCGACAGCAATACCAAATCGAAATATTTTTTCTGTGGCAAGTGCTCGCAGCCTCATATGTATGTATGTCTATGGAAGTTTGTATGCATGTATTTATGTATGTATATGCGTGTTTGCTTTTGCACGTCCATATGAACGATTTTTCATATGCAGATATTCATTTGATTTAGCTTATTTACCAATATTATTATCCTTAAGAAAATTGAAACACTAGTTTTTTTAATTTCTATTTTTGAAGTAAAAACTTCTTTAGAATCGTTGGGAGTGATTTGAGACACGATGTAACGAAAAAGCGACACTACGAAGCGTTATATGTCGATATACGTATATGTGTGTGGCTGTGTACTGCCTATTACTTTCTTTGGTGTTTAGTTCAAGAGTCATACGCATGTATGTTTGTATTTATGCTAGTACGTATGGGTATGCGCCTGCGTATTACGGAGCCACGGTGAGCGAGAAGGCATTATGTATACCTATACTACCCTACCTAATACTTGCTTAGACCAAGCGTCCTACAAATGTTTGTGTGTGTGTTAGTACGTCTGTGTAATATACGAGTTACGACGCTCATAATAGCAACCGCGTGTGCTGTATTGCGTCCGTATTTTTATATTCGTAAATATTTTCATTTTTATATATTATATTATATTTACCGCAATTGCAGGCGGTATATTGCAACATACCACAATCAAAATGACGGTGCTCGTATTGTAACTCCACAGATAGATCTGAATACACAGCAACTAGAATCACTGTCTGTTCAGCTGTCTAAAGTGGGAGAAATATGTGAAACCATCATTTGTTGAAATTGAAAACATTGAGGATGAATAATAATAAAATGAAGAAAATAAAATATGAACTTTATAGCAATATTATAATGAACCTATAATTATCCCGCTCCTAATGCTGCTTTCGTCTCATTCTCTCTCAGTTTGTTTTACGGAAGGTTTCACTTCTATCGCGTCTAACCGTTAGACTGGTATTTTTTTTATTTTTATCAACAAGTAAGTTAACTACTCATATATAGTATATATATATTACAATATTATAAATAATAGGTATTTATTGTACATTTCCTGAAATGAAAAAAGAAATATAAAATTGCGAAAGCACGAATTACGAAACTGTAATTTATTACAATAATTTCTCACACTACTTCGATATTGACGTCGATTAAGTCATTGCGATTTGCCTGATTTTTAAAACACTAATCTCAATCCACCGTGATTAAGTGAAAATCTTAGTGGTTTAAAAATCTAGGCTCAGGTGCTACCTGAAAAAGAAGATAAAAGGAAAACCTGAAAGATAGAGAAAAATCTGAAAGATGGAGAAAAACCTGAAAAATAAAAAAATCTGGAAAATAGGAAAAATAAATATAAATATAAATAAATACATATTAGAATAAACAATAAAAAAACGCTGGTTTTACTTACCCTAAGGACCTGTGGTGGGTGGTTCCATGTGTAGAAGTCCACGCAAGTGGGGAAAGTTACTGATCGCCATTCACTTGGGAGTGGCCAGGACGATTCTTCTACATATGGTTCAAGCAGCTCACAACGTCCGGGATTAGCCCACGTATCCTCTGGTTAGCTTCCGAACACCCGTTCGGGGGTGAGCTAAAGTGAGAAGGCGAAGCATCCCAGCATAGCTGGTTGTGCGCTGGGTTTGGGACCCGCCACTTAAAAAGCCCCCCCCAATGAAAACAGCAACAAAGCCTCGGATGAGAACTTCCAACACTGATGACGACCCCTGCAAACGAAATAAGGAATACGATTTGAGGGCATGCACCTGGAATGTCCGGTCCCTTAATGGGGAAGGTGCCTCTGCCCGGCTGGTTGATGTCCTCGTGAGAGTAAAAGCTGACATCACTGCCATCCAAGAGATGCGATGGACGGGGCAAGGTAAGAAAAACATAGGACCTTGCGACGTCTACTACAGCTGCCATGTAAAGGAGCGCAAATGCGGTGTCGGATTTGTTGTGGGAGAGAGACCTCGTCGCCAAGTACTGTCGTTCACTCCGGTGGACGAGCGTCTCGCAACAATCCGCATCAAAGCGCGATTTTTTAACATCTCGCTAATTTGCGCCCACGCCTCGACGGAAGAGAAGGACGATGCGACCAAGGATTCTTTCTATGAGCGCTTGGAACGTTCACATGAGCGCTGCCCCCGCCACGACATAAAAATCGTGCTTGGCGACTTCAACGCCAGGGTGGGCAAGGAGGGAATTTTTGGGCCCACAGTCGGAAAATTCAGCCTACACAACGAAACATCCGGTAACGGACAGAGGCTGATCGACTTCGCCGGGGCCCGAAACATGGTAGTCTGCAGCACCAGATTCCAGCATAAAAAGATACACCAAGCTAACTGGCTGTCTCCTGATCGAAAAACGCGAAACCAGATCGATCATGTTGTGATAGATGGAAGACACGCTTCTAGTGTATTAGATGTACGTACGATCCGAGGAGCCAACATCGACTCGGATCATTACCTTGTTGCAGCCAAACTGCGCACACGCCTCTGTGCAGCAAAAAACGTACATCTACCTACGCAAAGAATGTTCGACATCGAAAAGCTGCAATCACAACAGACAGCCAGAAGATTCGCCACTCGACTCTCACTCCTGCTCTCGGAGAGCACTGCCCAACACATCGGCATGCGCGAGAAATGGAGCAACATTTCTCGTTCCCTACGTACCGCCGCCGAAGAAGAAATCGGATTCCGGCGAGCCCGAAAAAACAATTGGTACGACGAGGAATGTCATGCTGCCGCCGAAAGAAAAGATGCCGCCTATAGAGCCACGCTGCGATCGGGCGCAACGCGAGCCATGTGGGATCGCTACAGAGAGCTGAAAAAGGAAGAGAGACGTATTATCCGACAGAAGAAACGAGAGGCCGAAATACGTGAGTGCGAGGAGCTTGAGATGCTGGCCAATAGGAACAACGCCCGAAAATTTTACCAGAAAGTTCGGCGGCTTACAGAAGGTTTTAAGACCGGGGCGTTGTCCTGTAAGAACAAAGACGGCGATCTGGTGATTGACGTACAGAGCAATCTTAAATTATGGAGGGAACACTTCTCGAACCTGTTAAACGGTGACAGCTGCGCATGTCATAGAGAATGTGAAGATCCCGATACCCCAATCGTTGACGACGGAATTGTCTTTCCGTTACCCGACCATGACGAGGTGAGAATAGCAATATCACGGTTAAAGAACACCAAAGCCGCGGGCGCCGACGGACTGCCGGCTGAGCTATTCAAACATGGCGGCGAGGAGCTGGTAAGGTGCATGCATCAGCTCCTATTCAGAATATGGTCGGATGAAAGCATGCCTGCCGATTGGAATTTAAGTGTGCTCTGCCCAATCCACAAGAAGGGCGATCCTGCAATTTGTGCCAATTACCGCGGGATTAGTCTTCTAAATATCGCCTATAAGGTTCTAGCGAGCGTATTGTGTGAAAGGCTGAAGCCCACCGTCAACCAACTGATTGGACCTTATCAGTGTGGCTTCAGACCTGGAAAGTCTACCATCGACCAAATATTCTCAATACGCCAAATCTTGGAAAAGACCCATGAAAGGAGAATCGACACACACCATCTTTTCGTCGACTTCAAAGCTGCATTCGACAGTACGGAAAGGAGTTACCTGTATGCCGCTATGTCTAAATTTGGTATCCCCGCAAAACTAATACGGCTATGTAAGATGACGTTGCTCAACACCAGCAGCGCCGTCAGAATTGGGAAGGACCTCTCCGAGCCGTTTGATACCAAACGAGGTTTCAGACAGGGTGACTCGCTGTCGTGTGACTTCTTTAACCTGATGTTGGAGAGCATCGTACGAGCCGCAGAACTTAATCGCTCAGGCACAATTTTTTATAAGAGCGTACAATTGCTGGCGTATGCCGATGATATTGATATCATCGGCCTTAACAGCCGCGCTGTTAGTTCTGACTTCTCCAAATTGGATAAAGAGGCAAAGCGAATGGGTTTGGTGGTGAACGAGGACAAAACGAAGTACCTCCTGCCTTCAAACAAACAGTCGGCGCACTCGCGTATCGGCACCCACGTCACTGTTGACAGTTATAATTTTGAGGTTGTAAAAGACTTCGTGTATTTAGGAACCAGCATTAACACCGATAATAATGTCAGCCTTGAAATCCAACGTAGAATCTCTCTTGCCAACAAGTGCTACTTTGGACTAAGTAGGCAATTGAGCAGTAAAGTCCTCTCTCGGCGAACAAAACTAACACTCTACAAGACTCTCATCATGCCCGTCCTAACGTATGGCGCAGAAGCTTGGACGATGACAACATCCGATGAAACGACGCTTGGAGTGTTCGAGAGAAAGATTCTGCGTAAGATTTTTGGACCTTCGCACGTTGGCAACGGCGAATATCGTAGACGATGGAACGATGAGCTGTATGAGCTTTACGACGACATAGACATAGCGCAGCGAATAAAGATCCAGCGGCTTCGTTGGCTGGGTCATGTCGTCCGAATGGATACAGACGCTCCGGCTTTGAAAGTATTCGATGCGGTACCAGCTGGTGGTAGCAGAGGAAGAGGAAGGCCTCCTCTGCGTTGGAAAGATCTGGTGGAGAAGGACTTGGCTTCACTTGGTGTGTCCAATTGGCGCCGGTTAGCACGAGAGAGAAACGACTGGCGCGCTTTGTTAATCTCGGCCAAAATCGCGTAAGCGGTTATCGCGCCAATTAAGAAGAAGAAGAAGGACCTGTGCAACTCACCTTGTTGGATCCTGACCTATATACAACGTACGACAACTTTTTTAGTTTATCGTTGCGCTTCTGATACCTAACTTGGGTATTTTCTTGCCGTAAAAGCCATTTTGCACTTTTGAATAGAAGTACATACATATTTCAAAAAGTCATAAAATCATACATTTTCTCCAATATTTGGCGCAATTTTCAAATAAACCTAATATACATATGTCCTATGCTAATATATGTAAAAAAAACATGCATACATACAATTACGCGCAATTTTCATAAAAAAACCAAAAAGAACAAATCTGTAAACATGCATACAAATCATATGGACATATCAAATGAACAAATCTATTCTGTACGCAAGCAAATGTAAACTACATTTTTTCACACTTGCGTATCACTCTCTCCCTCTCATTTCTCTCCGGCAGCCATATTAATTAATTTTCTACTGTTAACTTGTGGTGAAGTTATTTCTGATTTGAATTTCTTACCCGTGTTTTGTTAGAGCCCAAAATGAGGAACGGCCCGGAACTGCGCCTTCTGTATGAAATTACGTTCTCTGGTAAAACTATAACAGATTGCGTTGCCAAAGAAATTCTTTCAAAGTCTCTAAGGATTTAAGTCTAAGGCTCTATTTAACCAGAGTGCTCACTTGGACTATGACATACACATATGTTCTTGTTGAGACTTGGTTAAATGCTGAATTTAATGAGAATGAATGCTTTGATTCGAGCCTTTTCGATGTGTACCGAAAAGACCGAGATTCCAAAAAAACAAGACTGTCCAGGGGTGGAGGCGTTTTAATAGTTTAATAGGTATTTGGTGTCAGTATCGATCATCGTTGGTGCATTTAAACAACGAGGACTTACTTCTGGATCAGATTTGCATCCTGGTAAAAGGGAAATCAAATCTTTACGTCTGTGCTAGTTATATTCCACCGCCAGTCCAGATAATTTGTGCAAGATGCATGTTGAAAATGTAACAGCCCGTGTGAGTATTCATTCTGGCTGCAACTTCTGCGTATTTGCCGATTTTTATTTGGCTAATATTGCCTGGTCATGTGTCGATAATAACTGTACTTTAATTGTTAAAAACATTAGCTGCTTTTCGGAATCTTACCTAGTTAATAGCTTTTTAAGTTCAGATCTTATGCAAATTAATAACTGTGCTAATAAGCTTATTCGAATTCCGGATCTAGTTTTCATAAGCGACAATATAAATTCTTCTCTTATACTAAGTTTCCACCGCAGCCGCTATCGTGTTCTCTGCCGCTATCGTGTTCTTAGCGCAAACACGAAACAAAACTCCTGTCAAATCCCATACAAAATTAAAACACAACTCCATACCTAAACCCACTTTTCAAAGCGTGTTTTGTTGGTTTGCGTCTAATTCAAAGCGTGTTTTGTTGGGTTTGCGTCTAATTTAATTATTAAGTGGTGGCAATGTTGCTCATTTTCCTCATTTATTATTGCATTCTTATCGAAATATGGCAACAATGATTGCAATTTGTCAATATGATATTTGATTGACGGCCGCCGTAGCCGAGTGGGTTGGTGCGTGATCACCATTCGGAATTCACAGAGAGGTCGTTGGTTCGAATCTCGGTGAAAGCAAAATTAATAAAAACATTTTTCTAATAGCGCTCGCCCCTCGGCAGGCAATGGCAAACCTCCGAGTGTATTTCTGCCATGAAAAAAATCTGCTCATAAACATATCATAAAACAAAATGAAATAAATGTATAAAAAAAAAAATTTTTTTTGTGATTCGAACCAAGGATTTCGGATCGGAAGCCCACATTGCTAGCCGCTGGGCTATCGCGCTGTGCTGTCGCCGCAAAATAATGTATCATAAATCTGTTTACCATACCAAAGACCATACACTTTGCAAACACATTTCGGTGGAAACAGTTGACAGTTCTCCCAAACACAACTCCTGCAAACACGGTGTTTACTTTTGGTGGAAACGGGGGCTTAGTGAATGTTTTCATTCAATATCGAATGCTGGTAATCATCATATACCGGTTGTTATTCGCTTAGACTTCTACAGCTATAGGAGAAAAAGTGCTGACAAAGTTACTTAACATTTTTGCCCTAAACGGTGTAATTTTAGTGTTGTTAATACTGAAATTTCGATTTTGGATTGAGACTCACTATTTGCTGGAATTAATCTGTCAACTTGCTATGCTATTTTTAAAACGAAAGTGTATGGTATTTTTTGTAAATATGTACGACCGACTAGTAGCAAGACCTATAAAATTTCTTGGTGTGCACTAAAATTAAAAAAGCTTAAGAATTTAAGGAACAAGTGTTTTAAAAAATTTAAACTATCTAATACCAAAGTTCACAGAGATAAATATTTGTGCTTTACTAAAAATTTAAGCACTTAAGTAAAATTCTACAGTATAATTATGTTCGAGGATTTGAGGATGAAATTAAAAAGAATCCTAAAGCGTTCTGGCAATATGTAAAATCCAGGAAGTCCTGCTCTAGCATTTCCTTGGATGTCTTTTTCAACTACGCTTCCTCTACCAAGGAGCTGTTAACCGTTTCGCGGTCTTTCTCAGTTTCAATTTTATACCAGCGTCAGAATCAATTAGATATGAAAGAGATGGTACTGCTTCTTCTGGTTCTCTCCAGTTAGCTGTTGAAGATATTTCATAGCAAGTAGATGTTGATGGACTATCATCTTTTTTTGTCAAAAAATTCGCTGTTTTTGCCTATCCATTTGTGCTAACTTTTAATAAATTGTTAGCTTGTGAACAATTCATAGATGCTTGAAAAGTTACTTCTACCACACCTATATTCAAAAAAAAAATGGCATCGCAAACTACAGACTTATTTCCAAACTTTGAACGATTTCAAAGCTTTTTGAGTATATTGTAAATCAAAAACTATACCTCGTTGTAAAACGTAATATATTATATCAAGTAATCAGCATGATTTTATGGCTGGTATCTCAACTCTTACTAATATTGCTGTTTTCTCAGAGTTTTATACGTCGGCTTTCAATAATAGCTTTCAAGTTGATGCAGTTTATACGGATTTTTCCAAGGCCTTCGATAAAGTCTGCCACTCAACCATAATCTCCAAACTAATAAATTTTGGGTTCCACTCTATTTTCCTTTTTGTTGTCGATAATGCATCTTCTTTTTTATAGCTTCCTCCGTTGTCACTCAGGACAGCATTTTGGGCCCTTTTTTTTTTGTAATTTTCAATAATGACATATCTGAATGTTTTAATTTCTCAGAGTTTCTTTTATATGCAGGCGAATTAAAAACTTTTAAAACTGTACGAAACCGACCTCAACAACGTCGTGGCATGGTGTGATAGGGATCTACTTCAATTAAATATTAAGAAATGCTCTCACGTGTCATTTTCTAAGTCAGAGTATTTAATCTCTACCTCATATTTTATAAAACCTAGTTTTTCGCCGACGGACTGCCGGATGAGCTATTCAAACATGGCGGCGAGGAGCTGGTAAGGTGCATGCATCAGCTCCTATGCAAAATATGGTCGGATGAAAGCATGCCTGCCGATTGGAATTTAAGTGTGCTCTGCCCAATCCATAAGAAGGGCGATCCTGCAATTTGTGCCAATTACCGCGGGATTAGTCTTCTAAATATCGCCTATAAGGTTCTAGCTAGCGTATTGTGTGAAAGGCTAAAGCCCACCGTCAACCAACTGATTGGACCTTATCAGTGTGGCTTCAGACCTGGAAAGTCGACCATCGACCAAATATTCACAATACGCCAAATCTTGGAAAAGACCCATGAAAGGAGAATCGACACACACCATCTTTTCGTCGACTTCAAAGCTGCATTCGACAGTACGGAAAGGAGTTACCTGTATGCCGCTATGTCTGAATTTGGTATCCCCGCAAAACTAATACGGCTATGTAAGATGACGTTGCTCAACACCAGCAGCGCCGTCAGAATTGGGAAGGACCTCTCCGAGCCGTTTGATACCAAACGAGGTTTCAGACAGGGTGACTCGCTGTCGTGTGACTTCTTTAACCTGATGTTGGAGAGCATCGTACGAGCCGCAGAACTTAATCGCTCAGGCACAATATTTTATAAGAGCGTACAATTGTTGGCGTTTGCCGATGATATTGATATCATCGGCCTTAACAACCGCGCTGTTAGTTCTGCCTTCTCCAAACTGGATAAAGAGGCAAAGCGAATGGGTTTGGTGCTGATGGCGTAAACATCGCCTACGAAAATAAGAATATTTAGGTTTGTGCAGATTAACATGAAACATTCAAAAGCAGCCACTATCAGTTTAGATATCCTTTTCAGCGAGGAAGATATACTTCTTCTTCTTCTTAATTGGCGCGATAACCGCTTACGCGATTTTGGCCGAGCTTAACAAAGCGCGCCAGTCGTTTCTCTCTCGTGCTAACCGGCGCCAATTGGACACACCAAGTGAAGCCAAGTCCTTCTCCACCTGATCTTTCCAACGCAGAGGAGGCCTTCCTCTTCCTCTGCTACCACCAGCTGGTACCGCATCGAATACTTTCAAAGCCGGAGCGTCTGTATCCATTCGGACGACATGACCCAGCCAACGAAGCCGCTGGATCTTTATTCGCTGCGCTATGTCTATGTCGTCGTAAAGCTCATACAGCTCATCGTTCCATCGTCTACGATATTCGCCGTTGCCAACGTGCAAAGGTCCAAAAATCTTACGCAGAATCTTTCTCTCGAACACTCCAAGCGTCGCTTCATCGGATGTTGTCATCGTCCAAGCTTCTGCGCCATACGTTAGGACGGGCATGATGAGAGTCTTGTAGAGTGTTAGTTTTGTTCGTCGAGAGAGGACTTTACTGCTCAATTGCCTACTTAGTCCAAAGTAGCACTTGTTGGCAAGAGAGATTCTACGTTGGATTTCAAGGCTGACATTATTATCGGTGTTAATGCTGGTTCCTAAATACACGAAGTCTTTTACAACCTCAAAATTATAACTGTCAACAGTGACGTGGGTGCCGATACGCGAGTGCGCCGACTGTTTGTTTGAAGACAGGAGGTACTTCGTTTTGTCCTCGTTCACCACCAAAGCCATTCGCTTTGCCTCTTTATCCAATTTGGAGAAGGCAGAACTAACAGCGCGGTTGTTAAGGCCGATGATATCAATATCATCGGCATACGCCAGCAATTGTACGCTCTTATAAAAAATTGTGCCTGAGCGATTAAGTTCTGCGGCTCGTACGATGCTCTCCAACATCAGGTTAAAGAAGTCACACGACAGCGAGTCACCCTGTCTGAAACCTCGTTTGGTATCAAACGGCTCGGAGAGGTCCTTCCCAATTCTGACGGCGCTGCTGGTTTTGAGCAACGTCATCTTACATAGCCGTATTAGTTTTGCGAGGATACCAAATTCAGACATCGCGGCATACAGGTAGCTCCTTTCCGTACTGTCGAATGCAGCTTTGAAGTCGACGAAAAGATGGTGTGTGTCGATTCTCCTTTCATGGGTCTTTTCCAAGATTTGGCGTATTGAGAATATTTGGTCGATGGTAGACTTTCCAGGTCTGAAGCCACACTGATAAGGTCCAATCAGTTGGTTGACGGTGGGCTTCAGCCTTTCACACAATACGCTCGCTAGAACCTTATAGGCGATATTTAGAAGACTAATCCCGCGGTAATTGGCACAAATTGCAGGATCGGCCTTTTTATGGATTGGGCCGAGCACACTTAAATTCCAATCGGCAGGCATGCTTTCATCCGACCATATTTTGCATAGGAGCTGATGCATGCACCTTACCCGCTCCTCGCCGCCATGTTTGAATAGCTCAGCCGGCAGTCCGTCGGCGCCCGCGGCTTTGTTGTTCTTTAGCCGTGATATTGCTATTCTCACCTCGTCATGGCCGGGTAACGGAACGATAATTCCGTCGTCAACGATTGGGGTATCGAGATCTTCACATTCTCTATGACATGCGCAGCTCTCAATGTTTAACAGGTTCGAGAAGTGTTCCCTCCATAATTTAAGATTGCTCTGTACGTCAGTCACCAGATCGCCGTCTTTGTTCTTACAGGAAAACGCCCCGGTCTTAAAACCTTCTGTAAGCCGCCGAACTTTCTGGTAGAATTTTCGGGCGTTGTTCCTATTGGCCAGCATCTCAAGCTCCTCGCACTCACGTATTTCGGCCTCTCGTTTCTTCTGTCGGATAATACGTCTCTCTTCCTTTTTCAGCTCTCTGTAGCGATCCCACATGGCTCGCGTTGCGCCCGATCGCAGCGTGGCTCTATAGGCGGCATCTTTTCTTTCGGCGGCAGCATGACATTCCTCGTCGTACCAATTGTTTTTTCGGGCTCGCCGGAGTACGATTTCTTCTTCGGCGGCGGTACGTAGGGAACGAGAAATGTTGCTCCATTGCTCGCGCATGCCGGTGTGTTGGGCAGTGCTCTCCGAGAGCAGGAGTGAGAGTCGAGTGGCGAATCTTCTGGCTGTCTGTTGTGATTGCAGCTTTTCGATGTCGAACATTCTTTGCGTAGGTAGATGTACGTTTTTTGCTGCACAGAGGCGTGTGCGCAGTTTGGCTGAATCAGACAGCCAGAAGATTCGGCACTCGACTCTCACTCCTGCTCTCACGAGGACATCAATTAGCCGGGCAGAGGCACCTTCCCCATTAAGGGACCGGACATTCCAGGTGCATGCCCTCAAATCGTATTACTTATTTCGTTTGCAGGGGTCGTCATCAGTGTTGGAAGTTTTCATCCGAGGCTTTGTTGCTGTTTTCATTGGGGGGCTTTTTAAGTGGCGGGTCCCCAACCCGGCGCACAACCAGCTATGCTGGAATGCTTCGCCTTCTCACGTTAGCTCACTCCCGAACGGGTGTTCGGAAGCTAACCAGAGGATACGTGGGCTAATCCCAGACGTTGTGAGCTGCTTGAACCATATGTAGAAGAATCGTCCTGGCCACTCCCAAGTGAATGGCGATCAGTAACTTTCCCCACTTGCGGGGACACATGGAACCATACATACATGGAAGATATACATATTAGCTTAATACAAGAGCCCTAGATAAACCATAGAGAAATCATGAAGCTCAACAACAGTGTGTACAATCTTTTCTATTACCATATAGAATATCAATGTCTGATCACTGGTTTATACTATCCAACGTCCCAGGCAGATCCTACACTTCCTCCATGTTTAGAAAACCGAGAAGAACAAACTGAGATGAATTCGTTAGGATGTCGAATAGTAAACTAGGGAATTGACACACTCCACGGCCAATCAGTGTCGTTAAGAACAAATCTGCATCGTGGTGGAACAATAAATTGACAAAGCTCAGAGACAAACTGAGGTCAGTTTTTAACGTATGTTATGTGACCTGTATTCGTCAGCCAAACCATGAGGAACGGAAAAAATAGAAGAAAGCTAAAGCTGAATCTTGGCATTCGTATTGTAGTTCAATAGAAAACTTTAGAAGATACTGTCTAAAGAGCACTCTACATAATTAACTTACCTTAATTAGAAGTGACGCTGGAGCGTTGACAAGCTCTACCAGGGAATCACTAGAAACTGTAGAGGCACTTTCCTGGGTGCGAACCCTACTATTTACATGCCAAGATGCTGGACTGTCCAGAAGCCCTCAGAAGACCAGATAGATTCAGTAGGAGATAGCCTTTTCAATAAAAAGTTTTGAACCATGTGAATCAGCTGGTCCAGATGGCATCATATCAATTATGCTTCAAAAGCTTCAGAATCACATGTAGATCTGCCTCCATCTTCAAAACATGCCTTCGCCTAACATATATTCCAGAGAGCTGGAGAAGAGTAATGGTAGTATTCCTACCCAAGATGGGTAAGAAGAAACATTAGGCAGCGAAGAACTTCCAACCGATTAGTCTTACCTCCTTCCTCCTTAAAACACTAGAAAGAATCTTAGATATAAACATTAAATCTTTAGTAAAGCAGCACACTTATATGAAGCGTAAATTCACTCTTCATGGATTCGATGTAGGCTTCAAAACAAAATTATTCTCGCATCAAGCGGAGATGCTAGGTTCAACCAAATTGTGAGCAGAGGTGTTTCACGGGGTGGGATCTTCTCCCCACTTTAATGGGCCTTATCGTTAAACAAAATTTTACTCGGAAAATAACATCAGGCAAATGACCACCACGGCCACGCTTACAGGACAATATCCTTTTCATGAAATTTCCCATAACCGAAGTGCAAAGTGGCTGCCCGATTACTCGATAGCCTCACGAATTCCATCTTTGAGGTCTTGAATCGACCCTGGGCTGTTAGCGTAGACCTTTTATTTCACGTAGCCCCAAAGAAAAAAGTCACAAGGTGTTAAATCACAAGATCTCGTTGGCGAATTGTAATCACCTCTTCAAGTGATAACGCGGTCCGGAAAGTTTTCCCGTAAAAGATCAATGGTTTCGTTGGTTATGTGGAGCGTAGCGCCGTCTTGTTGAAAATAAACGTTGTCCAGATCAATACCATCAAATTCCGGTGGTAAAAATCGTTAATCATCTCTCGATAGCGCAATCCATTCACCAATAACACCTGTTATTGGAAAACCCTATATTTCCACTATCAGTGAAATGCTAGAGGGTTTCAGACAGAGCGACGTATCTAGGAGTAGTGCTAGATCCGAAAATGAACTGGAGGCCAAACGTAGAAAAGCGAATAGAAAAAGCTTATTCAGCTTATTATAATACGTGCAAACGAGTTGTTAGTAGAAAATTAGGTTTAAAGCCTAAACTCGCACTCTGGACGTACACCGCCATAGTAACGCCGATTTTCACTTACGGAGCATTAGTATGGTGGTCTGCATTACACAAACAGTACAATATTAGACAGTTAAATAGCGTGCAACGAACAGCCTGCGCAGGAATAACTGGAGTTATGAAATCATGTCCAGCAGAGGCACGGAATGTTCTACTTACCCTGTTACCAATAGATATGCAATCACGACTAACAGCAGCAAATACCGCCTTCAGAATCAAACAGGGTGGTTGTTAGAATGCTAGAGTGTTTAGTCATAGTACTATTCTTGATAGTCGGAAGCTAAGCGGCAATCCATCAGATTACATTACTGCTACCCTAAGCTTCAGACTAGAGTTTAGGGTAATATTTCCCACGCGAAAGGAATGGGAGATAAATTCAGTAGTCAAGGAAGATAGCACCGCATGGATTGCGACGCCGGCGCGGTGTATATGCAAAAGATCTTGAAACTTCCAAGTCCTTTCGCCTGGCGAATTATAACAGCATCATTCAAGCAGAGGTCATTGGGATAAGGAATGCTTGGAGTATAATCAGAAATCATCCACAACAATTATCAGAAGTATGTATTTTCACGGATATTCAAGCAGATATCTTAACTATAAAGTCACCAACAACCGATTCAAAAATTGTCAGACAATGCAAAGAAGAATTAAATGTTTTAGGAAACTGATGAGCTGACAAGACATCAAAAAGGGAGATCTTTTTGCAATTCCAACCAACACCGATACCTGCCAAATAACGAAGGAAACGTGGCCAGAGTACAACAAGTTGAGAACTGACAAGCTGTTACGAAAGCCAAGAACAAACATCTTTAGAATAACGTCAACAATAACCGGCGATTGGCCTATCGGAGACCATGTTAGGAAGATGAGATAGCCGTATAACGATAGAAGCAGAGATAGAAAATAGGAAATAAATGATAGATGGGAAAATATTCAATGAACAACTTGGTAGTAATTGCAGGAGCGATTGACATTGGTAGATTTTTAATCAAGTCAAGATGGTTTAACTAAAAAATGGCAGTGGTTCTACTAGTGGTGTACCAAAATGGCAACTTTTGTGCCCAGACAGCACCTCAACCAACCAACCAACCAGCTCTGCCTAGTCAGTCAGCCTTCAACTCTTAACACTCTATTTCTGTCTAGGATCGGCCGAAACGATTCTGCCTTTCTATGCTCCGGCAACCTGCAATGTTTCCTCTCTAAAGAAATACTTTTCTTGTGATTTATTTACAAATACTCCATCGCTCACAAGTCGAGTCGTTAATCTAGCCTTAACAATTTCTATGAATCGCTTCACATATGGCAATATATTCAAGAACAAAAATCTCTGGGTCTTCATAAAAAGTTCTTACCACATTAACTTTAATTTAAAATTGAGCCTCTTTACTATTCCTACTTTTCGCCAGCTTAATAATTCAGCTATATTATTTGCAGTGCTGAAATGTTTCCCACTTCTTGCCATAAAATTATTTTGTATCGATGAAACGCGGTTAGCTACAAAAGTTTTAAAATCTCTCGACATATTTTCACAGCAAAACAATACCACAAGTGTTTTTGTCCACAGGGTACAATATACCGCGTTCCAACCCATTACCCTCTTCACCCATACACCATAACCCTAGACAAAATCCCGCAACTGTCACACTCGAAATGTAGCCATTTGGATCGAATAATTGCGCCACACAGTTTGCAATTATATAATTGGTTATAGCATGCTCCGAACTGGGTAATTTTACAGCAAATGTCTACTCATCTGCCTAGCAACCTTGCATCATGATCAAATTGAACCAAGTCTCCTACTTTCCCGACATGCATTGCTGTCAATAATTTTATGCTATTTGACTTCCATCTGCGAGGTTCAAAACCATCCAAATGCATCTATGTACGTGTCATTAACATCGCCCCTTTTGGATATTTCTCTAGAACCCTGTATGACTGCTCTTACAGCTTATATGTATGCTGATGCCGTCATACCGTATACTTGTATATCAACTGTCAACCAGTTCTCCCTTAGTACTACACGGAACTTATTAACCACACAGTGATGCAGTATACTTATACATATAATACTCGTAGACAAACTGACCACGAGGCGACTGCTCATTACTTAACTGCATATGCCCCTTCTTCTGGCATAAACATAATATAATACTTATATATTGCGTGTTCAATTCAGGCTCTTTTTCTATACGCTTTTCTAAATATTAAAAGCTCCGTAATGCAATCTCTCTCGAGCTCCCGATATCTTGAAACTTTTAAGGGATATAGTGACAATAAATTCTTGAGAAGTACGTGCCGAGTGCTAATTAATTAGATCCAGTTCCCAAAATTTCATAATTCATTTTTCTAACTCTATATTATTTTTGAATTGAATTGTTGAAACTGGCGCACCTGTGTGCTCATCAAATTTTTGCGCATATTCACCAAAAATTACCACACCCAGCCCCATTTGCAAGAATGTTATGCCATCTGTACCGTCTCGTATGATCTTAACAATACTTCTTGCCACAAAACTTGCTCCCAGTAATACAGGCACAATTTTCACTTCGCAGTATTGTAAATTCACTATCTCAGAATCTAATGGATACTGCACAGAACGCGGCGGCAATGTAGGATACCACTGGCTCTCTTTAGGTTAAACCCAAAACTCCAAATTTATTTGGCTCGCCCTCGAAACTAATAAACTTCTTTGTAATTAAATAAACTATACTATACAGCCGAATGGGTTGGTGCGTGATTACCATTCGGAATTCACAGAGAGAACGTTGGTTCGAATCTCGGAGAAACACCAAATTTAAGAAAAACATTTTTCTAATAGCTGTAGCCCTTCGGCAGGCAATGGCAAACCACCGAGTGTATTTCTGCCACAAAAAAGCTCCTCATAAAAATATCTGTCGTTAGGAATCGGCTTCCCTCCATTTGTGGAACAACATCAAGACGCATACCACAGCTAGGAGGAGGAGCCCGGCCAAACACCCAAAAAGGGTGTACGCAACGTATATATATGTATATATAATATATACGTTTGCTGCAATTTATAGGTAAGTAGATTAATCTGGACCTCAGAATCTAGCAACGATCGCATAGTTACCAATTCAGAACAATTTAAAACAACTATAATCATTGCTGTTGGCAGCACTATTCTAGGTCGGTCTTGCTCACAATTAAAATACATTGAATATTGTGCACTACAGCAGTTGAAGTTAGCTTTATTAATATTTTCTTGGTCACATCCATTTACCTTTTCAAATTCAGTTATTAATCTTCATTTATGGGCATCCTCTATACTTAAATCTACTCACTAATAACTAAAAAAAAGCTCCTCATAAAAATATCTGTCGGACGGATTCGGCTTGAAATTTTAGGTCCCTCCATTTGTGGGACGACAACAAGACGCACGCCACTAATAGGAGAAGGAGCTCGGCCAAACACCCAAGAAAGGTGTACGCGCCAATTATATATATATATAATAACTTACTCGCCATCTTTCACTACACTTTAAGCTTGCACGCCATTGGCTTGCTTTCTTGCCGCATGCGTGCTTTTAAGGTCAGTGCCATGAATTCTGGGCAATGGTACAATATATGGGACCCATTGCAACTATCACTAACATAAATTTGGCCTTGCACTCGATGTTGATGCAGCATTTGTTCCCACAGTAGGAAAAGTCATCTTCACAACGAAACATCCGGTAACGGACAGAGGTTGATCGACTTCACCGTGGCTCGAAACATGGTAGTATGCAATACCTGATTCCTGCTCTCAGAAAGTATAGCCCAACAATCCGGCATGCATAAGCAAAAGAGCAACATTTCCCGTTCTTTAAGTGCTGCCGTTTTGGGTTTCGAGGACCCCGAAAAAACAATTGGTACGACGAGGAATTTCATTCTACCGGGCAAAGAAAAAATGCTGCCTATACGGCCACGCTGTAATCGGACGCGACGCAACCCATGTGGGAACGCTACCGAGGGCTAAAAAGGAAGAGAGACGTATCATCAGAAGGAAAAAACAAGTGGACGAAATACAAGTGCGAAGACCTTGAGCTGCTGGCCAATAGGAGCAACGCCTAAAAATTCTACCAGAAAGTCCGGCGGCTTACCGAAAGTTTCAAGATCGGGCGTTTTCTTGTAAGAACAAAGACGTCGATCTGGTGACGGACTTCCAGAGCGTGCTTAAATTATGGAGGGAACAATTTTCGAACTTGTTAAATCATGACAGCTGCAATTGTCACAGAGAATGTGAAGATTCCGATACACCAAATCGTTGGCGGTGGAGTTGTCGTTCCGCTACCCGACCATGAATAGCGATAACGTGGCTAAAGAACAACAAAGCCGCGGGGCCGACGCACACTGGGGATTTTTGTACAAAGATGCGGAAAAAAGTATACATCCCAAAAAATATTTACATTTTTACTACTAACATGTCTAAAAACTATTTTTTAAAAAAATTAAAAAAAAAATTTTCTTTTTAAAATTCATAAATTTTAATTTTTTTTTTTTTTTTTTTATTAATATAAGCCAGCAAATATTTACGCACAGGATACATGTAAGTTCATAATTCTGAATTACCCTCAAAATGTCAAAACAAAATTAAAAGTGTTTCGTTATCATTATGCACACACTAGAAAGCGTTTAGTTATTATCATTGCCAAAAAATAGTCAGTGGCGCCTGGTGGCACCTGCAATTGATTAAAACTGAAAGAGACGTTATTAAGCAACACGTTGATACTAGTTTCTGACCGTAGGTAAATCTAGCTCAACTTGCAGATCCAAGAATATGAAGGAATATGATTTTTTTTTTTTTTCGTAAAATTAATTATAAATAGATAATCAAATGCTTTACAGCCTTTGTTCTTCCGGCTAAAATATATAAAAATATCGTACCCTAAATGAAAAATAAAAAATTGGAAGTCGGCTCAAGCAAAAGGAAAAAAAACCACCTTGAGCTTTGAAGTTTTTTCTTAGTCAGTTCAATACTATAAAAAAATTATACTTTTGACATATCTATAAAAAAAAACTGTAAGTCGGAGTTTAGTAATTCTTTTTGATTTTATTGTTGGTTCTATTCTGGAATTTAGAAATACCATTAAACATTGCGTAGGTGGTATGTTGTAAATTTGACTTTTTTCCGCAAAATCCCCAGTGTGCGACGGACTGCCGGCTGAGCTATTTAAACGGATAAATACATATAGGAATTATTATATGACATAAAAGGCAAAAAAGGTTCACATAAGAATTATAGGTGGCATCTACAATATATATTTTAAAGATGCTGACTATAGCTAGCGGAGTTTTGAATTTTGTCTTCGTTTTTGCAGTTCTGTATGTGGAGTTTTCAGCATTTCTTCGTTTGTGTGTGTTAGTAGCCTGTGAATATCATTTGTGCTGCATTCTCGATTGACGTCTTCAATAAATTTATTCTAAGGTCTCTGTGTATGTCGTCATTGGTTATGTACCAGACTTCGTTTGTGCTAGTCGTTAAGATTATTGAATGTAGTCGTTGCATTATTTTAAGGTTTGATTTGTTTACTGTTCCCCATAATTCAAAGCCATATTTCCAGATTGGAGTTATATAAGTTATTTTTTGGATTAACAATTTATTACCAAGTGAAAGTCGAGTGTCGTTTCGTAGTAGCCAGTAGAGTTGTCTGAATCTGTTTTTGATTTAATTTCTCATTTGAAGTACGAGTACAGTAGAGCATCGATTATTCGAAAGCCGGTCATCCGAAACGTCGGTTAACCGAAAGGAAACATGACGCCTTTTTCGGATATAAAGAATAAAAAAAGTATGTACAAATGAAATAGAAACGTTTAACAGAAATGACTCAGAGAGCGACGCAACGGAACGTCATGATTTTGGCATTTTCCGTGACTTCTCCGATAGCATGTTTTATTTAGAACATGATTCATAGGTATTGATAGCGTTGTACATATGTACATACTCGTACTTGCTTTCTGTCACGCGCTTTATGAATTTAAGTTAGTATCGCAGTTCCTAAATATAACAGTGTCGGTGGTGTTATCGTGCCGCGAAACGAACGCGCATCCGACGCCGACAGTTTTGTTTGGGCAATCTCTCATTAATTTCAGGATGGTCACTCAAGTATTTATCAAGTGGTATGACGGTGTGTTCATTCCAGAGGTTAAAAAACATCAGATAGAAACTGGAGACACTGGAAATGTTTTATTAGTGATTGATAATTCTACAAGTCATCCCTCAAACCTTTCACTTGAGAGAGAAGATGGAAAATTGAAGATAATTTTTTTGCCACCCAATGTTACCTCAGTCGTTCAACCTATGGACCAAGGGTGGTTCGAAGCCTTCCAACGTTACTACAGAAAAGCGTTGCTTCGTAGTGTCCTAATCGGCCAAGAGGAAGATAAAATAATTCTTGAAATCTACAAAGGTATTAACTTGAAGGATGCTGTTTACATGGCAGCAGACGCGTGGGCTTATGTCAAAGCGACTACTCTAAAGAAATCCTGGAATTAGCTTTTTCCAGCAATTGAATCCGAAGCTAGCCTTACATCTGAAGAACCAACAAATGAAAACTTTGTTTCAGAAATGATTGAGTTGATGAAAGAGGTTTCATGATTTGAAGAATGTGCCCAAGAAAACGTGCATGAATGGCTAGAATTTGACGAGGATGATCCTGGCTACGAATTGTTGACAGACGACGATATAATAGCACAGGTTCAAGTTCCTGAAGATGACGACGATGAAGACGAAATTAGGATGACATCGTCTCAGCTGAAAAACGTCCGTCCTATGAAGAAACCTTTAAATGATTTGAGACTGCTATTAAATGGTTGGGACACCAAGACGAATGCGATTCTGTGAAGTCTTTAAAACGCCTAAGAGATTTAGCGGCAAAAACACGAGTCTCAAAACTTAAGCAAACAAATATGTTCGACATTTTTTTTAGATTAGTTTTGTACTATTAAAAAATGTTTAGACATATGTATTTATGTACCGTGTGTGCAATCCCTACTTAAATGAGTATGTGACTATTCATAATATGTACTGTACTCTAGTGTATCATTAAAAAGCATGACATACATAATATGTATGCCTAATCCTAATTAGATGTACGTACGATCCGAGGAGCCAACATCGACTCGGATCATTACCTTGTTGCAGCCAAACTGCGCACACGCCTCTGTGCAGCAAAAAACGTACATCTACCTACGCAAAGAATGTTCGACATCGAAAAGCTGCAATCACAACAGACAGCCAGAAGATTCGCCACTCGACTCTCACTCCTGCTCTCGGAGAGCACTGCCCAACACATCGGCATGCGCGAGCAATGGAGCAACATTTCTCGTTCCCTACGTACCGCCGCCGAAGAAGAAATCGGATTCCGGCGAGCCCGAAAAAACAATTGGTACGACGAGGAATGTCATGCTGCCGCCGAAAGAAAAGATGCCGCCTATAGAGCCACGCTGCGATCGGGCGCAACGCGAGCCATGTGGGATCGCTACAGAGAGCTGAAAAAGGAAGAGAGACGTATTATCCGACAGAAGAAACGAGAGGCCGAAATACGTGAGTGCGAGGAGCTTGAGATGCTGGCCAATAGGAACAACGCCCGAAAATTTTACCAGAAAGTTCGGCGGCTTACAGAAGGTTTTAAGACCGGGGCGTTGTCCTGTAAGAACAAAGACGGCGATCTGGTGATTGACGTACAGAGCAATCTTAAATTATGGAGGGAACACTTCTCGAACCTGTTAAACGGTGACAGCTGCGCATGTCATAGAGAATGTGAAGATCCCGATACCCCAATCGTTGACGACGGAATTGTCGTTCCGTTACCCGACCATGACGAGGTGAGAATAGCAATATCACGGTTAAAGAACACCAAAGCCGCGGGCGCCGACGGACTGCCGGCTGAGCTATTCAAACATGGCGGCGAGGAGCTGGTAAGGTGCATGCATCAGCTCCTATTCAGAATATGGTCGGATGAAAGCATGCCTGCCGATTGGAATTTAAGTGTGCTCTGCCCAATCCACAAGAAGGGCGATCCTGCAATTTGTGCCAATTACCGCGGGATTAGTCTTCTAAATATCGCCTATAAGGTTCTAGCGAGCGTATTGTGTGAAAGGCTGAAGCCCACCGTCAACCAACTGATTGGACCTTATCAGTGTGGCTTCAGACCTGGAAAGTCTACCATCGACCAAATATTCTCAATACGCCAAATCTTGGAAAAGACCCATGAAAGGAGAATCGACACACACCATCTTTTCGTCGACTTCAAAGCTGCATTCGACAGTACGGAAAGGAGTTACCTGTATGCCGCTATGTCTAAATTTGGTATCCCCGCAAAACTAATACGGTTATGTAAGATGACGTTGCTCAACACCAGCAGCGCCGTCAGAATTGGGAAGGACCTCTCCGAGCCGTTTGATACCAAACGAGGTTTCAGACAGGGTGACTCGCTGTCGTGTGACTTCTTTAACCTGATGTTGGAGAGCATCGTACGAGCCGCAGAACTTAATCGCTCAGGCACAATTTTTTATAAGAGCGTACAATTGCTGGCGTATGCCGATGATATTGATATCATCGGCCTTAACAGCCGCGCTGTTAGTTCTGACTTCTCCAAATTGGATAAAGAGGCAAAGCGAATGGGTTTGGTGGTGAACGAGGACAAAACGAAGTACCTCCTGCCTTCAAACAAACAGTCGGCGCACTCGCGTATCGGCACCCACGTCACTGTTGACAGTTATAATTTTGAGGTTGTAAAAGACTTCGTGTATTTAGGAACCAGCATTAACACCGATAATAATGTCAGCCTTGAAATCCAACGTAGAATCTCTCTTGCCAACAAGTGCTACTTTGGACTATGTATTTATGTACCGTGTGTGCAATCCCTACTTAAATGAGTATGTGACTATTCATAATATGTACTGTACTCTAGTGTATCATTAAAAAGCATGACATACATAATATGTATGCCTAATCCTAATTAGATGTACGTACGATCCGAGGAGCCAACATCGACTCGGATCATTACCTTGTTGCAGCCAAACTGCGCACACGCCTCTGTGCAGCAAAAAACGTACATCTACCTACGCAAAGAATGTTCGACATCGAAAAGCTGCAATCACAACAGACAGCCAGAAGATTCGCCACTCGACTCTCACTCCTGCTCTCGGAGAGCACTGCCCAACACATCGGCATGCGCGAGCAATGGAGCAACATTTCTCGTTCCCTACGTACCGCCGCCGAAGAAGAAATCGGATTCCGGCGAGCCCGAAAAAACAATTGGTACGACGAGGAATGTCATGCTGCCGCCGAAAGAAAAGATGCCGCCTATAGAGCCACGCTGCGATCGGGCGCAACGCGAGCCATGTGGGATCGCTACAGAGAGCTGAAAAAGGAAGAGAGACGTATTATCCGACAGAAGAAACGAGAGGCCGAAATACGTGAGTGCGAGGAGCTTGAGATGCTGGCCAATAGGAACAACGCCCGAAAATTTTACCAGAAAGTTCGGCGGCTTACAGAAGGTTTTAAGACCGGGGCGTTGTCCTGTAAGAACAAAGACGGCGATCTGGTGATTGACGTACAGAGCAATCTTAAATTATGGAGGGAACACTTCTCGAACCTGTTAAACGGTGACAGCTGCGCATGTCATAGAGAATGTGAAGATCCCGATACCCCAATCGTTGACGACAGAATTGTCGTTCCGTTACCCGACCATGACGAGGTGAGAATAGCAATATCACGGTTAAAGAACACCAAAGCCGCGGGCGCCGACGGACTGCCGGCTGAGCTATTCAAACATGGCGGCGAGGAGCTGGTAAGGTGCATGCATCAGCTCCTATTCAGAATATGGTCGGATGAAAGCATGCCTGCCGATTGGAATTTAAGTGTGCTCTGCCCAATCCACAAGAAGGGCGATCCTGCAATTTGTGCCAATTACCGCGGGATTAGTCTTCTAAATATCGCCTATAAGGTTCTAGCGAGCGTATTGTGTGAAAGGCTGAAGCCCACCGTCAACCAACTGATTGGACCTTATCAGTGTGGCTTCAGACCTGGAAAGTCTACCATCGACCAAATATTCTCAATACGCCAAATCTTGGAAAAGACCCATGAAAGGAGAATCGACACACACCATCTTTTCGTCGACTTCAAAGCTGCATTCGACAGTACGGAAAGGAGTTACCTGTATGCCGCTATGTCTAAATTTGGTATCCCCGCAAAACTAATACGGCTATGTAAGATGACGTTGCTCAACACCAGCAGCGCCGTCAGAATTGGGAAGGACCTCTCCGAGCCGTTTGATACCAAACGAGGTTTCAGACAGGGTGACTCGCTGTCGTGTGACTTCTTTAACCTGATGTTGGAGAGCATCGTACGAGCCGCAGAACTTAATCGCTCAGGCACAATTTTTTATAAGAGCGTACAATTGCTGGCGTATGCCGATGATATTGATATCATCGGCCTTAACAGCCGCGCTGTTAGTTCTGACTTCTCCAAATTGGATAAAGAGGCAAAGCGAATGGGTTTGGTGGTGAACGAGGACAAAACGAAGTACCTCCTGCCTTCAAACAAACAGTCGGCGCACTCGCGTATCGGCACCCACGTCACTGTTGACAGTTATAATTTTGAGGTTGTAAAAGACTTCGTGTATTTAGGAACCAGCATTAACACCGATAATAATGTCAGCCTTGAAATCCAACGTAGAATCTCTCTTGCCAACAAGTGCTACTTTGGACTAAGTAGGCAATTGAGCAGTAAAGTCCTCTCTCGGCGAACAAAACTAACACTCTACAAGACTCTCATCATGCCCGTCCTAACGTATGGCGCAGAAGCTTGGACGATGACAACATCCGATGAAACGACGCTTGGAGTGTTCGAGAGAAAGATTCTGCGTAAGATTTTTGGACCTTCGCACGTTGGCAACGGCGAATATCGTAGACGATGGAACGATGAGCTGTATGAGCTTTACGACGACATAGACATAGCGCAGCGAATAAAGATCCAGCGGCTTCGTTGGCTGGGTCATGTCGTCCGAATGGATACAGACGCTCCGGCTTTGAAAGTATTCGATGCGGTACCAGCTGGTGGTAGCAGAGGAAGAGGAAGGCCTCCTCTGCGTTGGAAAGATCAGGTGGAGAAGGACTTGGCTTCACTTGGTGTGTCCAATTGGCGCCGGTTAGCACGAGAGAGAAACGACTGGCGCGCTTTGTTAATCTCGGCCAAAATCGCGTAAGCGGTTATCGCGCCAATTAAGAAGAAGAAGAAGGACCTGTGCAACTCACCTTGTTGGATCCTGACCTATATACAACGTACGACAACTTTTTTAGTTTATCGTTGCGCTTCTGATACCTAACTTGGGTATTTTCTTGCCGTAAAAGCCATTTTGCACTTTTGAATAGAAGTACATACATATGTCAAAAAGTCATAAAATCATACATTTTCTCCAATATTTGGCGCAATTTTCAAATAAACCTAATATACATATGTCCTATGCTAATATATGTAAAAAAAACATGCATACATACAATTACGCGCAATTTTCATAAAAAAACCAAAAAGAACAAATCTGTAAACATGCATACAAATCATATGGACATATCAAATGAACAAATCTATTCTGTACGCAAGCAAATGTAAACTACATTTTTTCACACTTGCGTATCACTCTCTCCCTCTCATTTCTCTCCGGCAGCCATATTAATTAATTTTCTACTGTTAACTTGTGGTGAAGTTATTTCTGATTTGAATTTCTTACCCGTGTTTTGTTAGAGCCCAAAATGAGGAACGGCCCGGAACTGCGCCTTCTGTATGAAATTACGTTCTCTGGTAAAACTATAACAGATTGCGTTGCCAAAGAAATTCTTTCAAAGTCTCTAAGGATTTAAGTCTAAGGCTCTATTTAACCAGAGTGCTCACTTGGACTATGACATACACATATGTTCTTGTTGAGACTTGGTTAAATGCTGAATTTAATGAGAATGAATGCTTTGATTCGAGCCTTTTCGATGTGTACCGAAAAGACCGAGATTCCAAAAAAACAAGACTGTCCAGGGGTGGAGGCGTTTTAATAGTTTAATAGGTATTTGGTGTCAGTATCGATCATCGTTGGTGCATTTAAACAACGAGGACTTACTTCTGGATCAGATTTGCATCCTGGTAAAAGGGAAATCAAATCTTTACGTCTGTGCTAGTTATATTCCACCGCCAGTCCAGATAATTTGTGCAAGATGCATGTTGAAAATGTAACAGCCCGTGTGAGTATTCATTCTGGCTGCAACTTCTGCGTATTTGCCGATTTTTATTTGGCTAATATTGCCTGGTCATGTGTCGATAATAACTGTACTTTAATTGTTAAAAACATTAGCTGCTTTTCGGAATCTTACCTAGTTAATAGCTTTTTAAGTTCAGATCTTATGCAAATTAATAACTGTGCTAATAAGCTTATTCGAATTCCGGATCTAGTTTTCATAAGCGACAATATAAATTCTTCTCTTAGTGAATGTTTTCATTCAATATCGAATGCTGGTAATCATCATATACCGGTTGTTATTCGCTTAGACTTCTACAGCTATAGGAGAAAAAGTGCTGACAAAGTTACTTAACATTTTTGCCCTAAACGGTGTAATTTTAGTGTTGTTAATACTGAAATTTCGATTTTGGATTGAGACTCACTATTTGCTGGAATTAATCTGTCAACTTGCTATGCTATTTTTAAAACGAAAGTGTATGGTATTTTTTGTAAATATGTACGACCAACTAGTAGCAAGACCTATAAAATTTCTTGGTGTGCACTAAAATTAAAAAAGCTTAAGAATTTAAGGAACAAGTGTTTTAAAAAATTTAAACTATCTAATACCAAAGTTCACAGAGATAAATATTTGTGCTTTACTAAAAATTTAAGCACTTAAGTAAAATTCTACAGTATAATTATGTTCGAGGATTTGAGGATGAAATTAAAAAGAATCCTAAAGCGTTCTGGCAATATGTAAAATCCAGGAAGTCCTGCTCTAGCATTTCCTTGGATGTCTTCTTCAACTACGCTTCCTCTACCAAGGAGCTGTTAACCGTTTCGCGGTCTTTCTCAGTTTCAATTTTATACCAGCGTCAGAATCAATTAGATATGAAAGAGATGGTACTGCTTCTTCTGGTTCTCTCCAGTTAGCTGTTGAAGATATTTCATAGCAAGTAGATGTTGATGGACTATCATCTTTTTTTGTCAAAAAATTCGCTGTTTTTGCCTATCCATTTGTGCTAACTTTTAATAAATTGTTAGCTTGTGAACAATTCATAGATGCTTGAAAAGTTACTTCTACCACACCTATATTCAAAAAAAAAATGGCATCGCAAACTGCAGACTTATTTCCAAACTTTGAACGATTTCAAAGCTTTTTGAGTATATTGTAAATAAAAACTATACCTCGTTGTAAAACGTAATATATTATATCAAGTAATCAGCATGATTTTATGGCTGGTATCTCAACTCTTACTAATATTGCTGTTTTCTCAGAGTTTTATACGTCGGCTTTCAATAATAGCTTTCAAGTTGATGCAGTTTATACGGATTTTTCCAAGGCCTTCGATAAAGTCTGCCACTCAACCATAATCTCCAAACTAATAAATTTTGGGTTCCACACTATTTTCCTTTTTGTTGTCGATAATGCATCTTCTTTTTTATAGCTTCCTCCGTTGTCACTCAGGACAGCATTTTGGGCCCTTTTTTCTTTGTAATTTTCAATAATGACATATCTGAATGTTTTAATTTCTCAGAGTTTCTTTTATATGCAGGCGAATTAAAAACTTTTAAAACTGTACGAAACCGACCTCAACAACGTCGTGGCATGGTGTGATAGGGATCTACTTCAATTAAATATTAAGAAATGCTCTCACGTGTCATTTTCTAAGTCAGAGTATTTAATCTCTACCTCATATTTTATAAAACCTAGTTTTTCGCCGACGGACTGCCGGCTGAGCTATTCAAACATGGCGGCGAGGAGCTGGTAAGGTGCATGCATCAGCTCCTATGCAAAATATGGTCGGATGAAAGCATGCCTGCCGATTGGAATTTAAGTGTGCTCTGCCCAATCCATAAGAAGGGCGATCCTGCAATTTGTGCCAATTACCGCGGGATTAGTCTTCTAAATATCGCCTATAAGGTTCTAGCTAGCGTATTGTGTGAAAGGCTAAAGCCCACCGTCAACCAACTGATTGGACCTTATCAGTGTGGCTTCAGACCTGGAAAGTCGACCATCGACCAAATATTCACAATACGCCAAATCTTGGAAAAGACCCATGAAAGGAGAATCGACACACACCATCTTTTCGTCGACTTCAAAGCTGCATTCGACAGTACGGAAAGGAGTTACCTGTATGCCGCTATGTCTGAATTTGGTATCCCCGCAAAACTAATACGGCTATGTAAGATGACGTTGCTCAACACCAGCAGCGCCGTCAGAATTGGGAAGGACCTCTCCGAGCCGTTTGATACCAAACGAGGTTTCAGACAGGGTGACTCGCTGTCGTGTGACTTCTTTAACCTGATGTTGGAGAGCATCGTACGAGCCGCAGAACTTAATCGCTCAGGCACAATATTTTATAAGAGCGTACAATTGTTGGCGTTTGCCGATGATATTGATATCATCGGCCTTAACAACCGCGCTGTTAGTTCTGCCTTCTCCAAACTGGATAAAGAGGCAAAGCGAATGGGTTTGGTGCTGATGGCGTAAACATCGCCTACGAAAATAAGAATATTTAGGTTTGTGCAGATTAACATGAAACATTCAAAAGCAGCCACTATCAGTTTAGATATCCTTTTCAGCGAGGAAGATATACTTCTTCTTCTTCTTAATTGGCGCGATAACCGCTTACGCGATTTTGGCCGAGCTTAACAAAGCGCGCCAGTCGTTTCTCTCTCGTGCTAACCGGCGCCAATTGGACACACCAAGTGAAGCCAAGTCCTTCTCCACCTGATCTTTCCAACGCAGAGGAGGCCTTCCTCTTCCTCTGCTACCACCAGCTGGTACCGCATCGAATACTTTCAAAGCCGGAGCGTCTGTATCCATTCGGACGACATGACCCAGCCAACGAAGCCGCTGGATCTTTATTCACTGCGCTATGTCTATGTCGTCGTAAAGCTCATACAGCTCATCGTTCCATCGTCTACGATATTCGCCGTTGCCAACGTGCAAAGGTCCAAAAATCTTACGCAGAATCTTTCTCTCGAACACTCCAAGCGTCGCTTCATCGGATGTTGTCATCGTCCAAGCTTCTGCGCCATACGTTAGGACGACCATGATGAGAGTCTTGTAGAGTGTTAGTTTTGTTCGTCGAGAGAGGACTTTACTGCTCAATTGCCTACTTAGTCCAAAGTAGCACTTGTTGGCAAGAGAGATTCTACGTTGGATTTCAAGGCTGACATTATTATCGGTGTTAATGCTGGTTCCTAAATACACGAAGTCTTTTACAACCTCAAAATTATAACTGTCAACAGTGACGTGGGTGCCGATACGCGAGTGCGCCGACTGTTTGTTTGAAGACAGGAGGTACTTCGTTTTGTCCTCGTTCACCACCAAAGCCATTCGCTTTGCCTCTTTATCCAATTTGGAGAAGGCAGAACTAACAGCGCGGTTGTTAAGGCCGATGATATCAATATCATCGGCATACGCCAGCAATTGTACGCTCTTATAAAAAATTGTGCCTGAGCGATTAAGTTCTGCGGCTCGTACGATGCTCTCCAACATCAGGTTAAAGAAGTCACACGACAGCGAGTCACCCTGTCTGAAACCTCGTTTGATATCAAACGGCTCGGAGAGGTCCTTCCCAATTCTGACGGCGCTGCTGGTTTTGAGCAACGTCATCTTACATAGCCGTATTAGTTTTGCGAGGATACCAAATTCAGACATCGCGGCATACAGGTAGCTCCTTTCCGTACTGTCGAATGCAGCTTTGAAGTCGACGAAAAGATGGTGTGTGTCGATTCTCCTTTCATGGGTCTTTTCCAAGATTTGGCGTATTGAGAATATTTGGTCGATGGTAGACTTTCCAGGTCTGAAGCCACACTGATAAGGTCCAATCAGTTGGTTGACGGTGGGCTTCAGCCTTTCACACAATACGCTCGCTAGAACCTTATAGGCGATATTTAGAAGACTAATCCCGCGGTAATTGGCACAAATTGCAGGATCGGCCTTTTTATGGATTGGGCCGAGCACACTTAAATTCCAATCGGCAGGCATGCTTTCATCCGACCATATTTTGCATAGGAGCTGATGCATGCACCTTACCCGCTCCTCGCCGCCATGTTTGAATAGCTCAGCCGGCAGTCCGTCGGCGCCCGCGGCTTTGTTGTTCTTTAGCCGTGATATTGCTATTCTCACCTCGTCATGGCCGGGTAACGGAACGATAATTCCGTCGTCAACGATTGGGGTATCGAGATCTTCACATTCTCTATGACATGCGCAGCTCTCAATGTTTAACAGGTTCGAGAAGTGTTCCCTCCATAATTTAAGATTGCTCTGTACGTCAGTCACCAGATCGCCGTCTTTGTTCTTACAGGAAAACGCCCCGGTCTTAAAACCTTCTGTAAGCCGCCGAACTTTCTGGTAGAATTTTCGGGCGTTGTTCCTATTGGCCAGCATCTCAAGCTCCTCGCACTCACGTATTTCGGCCTCTCGTTTCTTCTGTCGGATAATACGTCTCTCTTCCTTTTTCAGCTCTCTGTAGCGATCCCACATGGCTCGCGTTGCGCCCGATCGCAGCGTGGCTCTATAGGCGGCATCTTTTCTTTCGGCGGCAGCATGACATTCCTCGTCGTACCAATTGTTTTTTCGGGCTCGCCGGAGTACGATTTCTTCTTCGGCGGCGGTACGTAGGGAACGAGAAATGTTGCTCCATTGCTCGCGCATGCCGGTGTGTTGGGCAGTGCTCTCCGAGAGCAGGAGTGAGAGTCGAGTGGCGAATCTTCTGGCTGTCTGTTGTGATTGCAGCTTTTCGATGTCGAACATTCTTTGCGTAGGTAGATGTACGTTTTTTGCTGCACAGAGGCGTGTGCGCAGTTTGGCTGAATCAGACAGCCAGAAGATTCGGCACTCGACTCTCACTCCTGCTCTCACGAGGACATCAATTAGCCGGGCAGAGGCACCTTCCCCATTAAGGGACCGGACATTCCAGGTGCATGCCCTCAAATCGTATTACTTATTTCGTTTGCAGGGGTCGTCATCAGTGTTGGAAGTTTTCATCCGAGGCTTTGTTGCTGTTTTCATTGGGGGGGCTTTTTAAGTGGCGGGTCCCCAGCCCGGCGCACAACCAGCTATGCTGGAATGCTTCGCCTTCTCACGTTAGCTCACTCCCGAACGGGTGTTCGGAAGCTAACCAGAGGATACGTGGGCTAATCCCAGACGTTGTGAGCTGCTTGAACCATATGTAGAAGAATCGTCCTGGCCACTCCCAAGTGAATGGCGATCAGTAACTTTCCCCACTTGCGGGGACACATGGAAGATATACATATTAGCTTAATACAAGAGCCCTAGATAAACCATAGAGAAATCATGGAGCTCAACAACAGTGTGTACAATCTTTTCTATTACCATATAGAATATCAATGTCTGATCACTGGTTTATACTATCCAACCTCCCAGGCAGATCCTACACTTCCTCCATGTTTAGAAAACCGAGAAGAACAAACTGAGATGAATTCGTTAGGATGTCGAATAGCAAACTAGGGAATTGACACACTCCACGGCCAATCAGTGTCGTTAAGAACAAATCTGCATCGTGGTGGAACAATAAATTGACAAAGCTCAGAGACAAACTGAGGTCAGTTTTTAACGAATGTTATGTGACCTGTATTCGTCAGCCAAACCATGAGGAACGGAAAAAATAGAAGAAAGCTAAAGCTGAATCTTGGCATTCGTATTGTAGTTCAATAGAAAACTTTAGAAGATACTGTCTAAAGAGCACTCTACATAATTAACTTACCTTAATTAGAAGTGACGCTGGAGCGTTGACAAGCTCTACCAGGGAATCACTAGAAACTGTAGAGGCACTTTCCTGGGTGCGAACCCTACTATTTACATGCCAAGATGCTGGACTGTCCAGAAGCCCTCAGAAGACCAGATAGATTCAGAAGGAGATAGCCTTTTCAATAAAAAGTTTTGAACCATGTGAATCAGCTGGTCCAGATGGCATCATATCAATTATGCTTCAAAAGCTTCAGAATCACATGTAGATCTGCCTCCATCTTCAAAACATGCCTTCGCCTAACATATATTCCAGAGAGCTGGAGAAGAGTAATGGTAGTATTCCTACCCAAGATGGGTAAGAAGAAACATTAGGCAGCGAAGAACTTCCAACCGATTAGTCTTACCTCCTTCCTCCTTAAAACACTAGAAAGAATCTTAGATATAAACATTAAATCTTTAGTAAAGCAGCACACTTATATGAAGCGTAAATTCACTCTTCATGGATTCGATGTAGGCTTCAAAACAAAATTATTCTCGCATCAAGCGGAGATGCTAGGTTCAACCAAATTGTGAGCAGAGGTGTTTCACGGGGTGGGATCTTCTCCCCACTTTAATGGGCCTTATCGTTAAACAAAATTTTACTCGGAAAATATCATCAGGCAAATGACCACCACGGCCACGCTTACAGGACAATATCCTTTTCATGAAATTTCCCATAACCGAAGTGCAAAGTGGCTGCCCGATTACTCGATAGCCTCACGAATTCCATCTTTGAGGTCTTGAATCGACCCTGGGCTGTTAGCGTAGACCTTTTATTTCACGTAGCCCCAAAGAAAAAAGTCACAAGGTGTTAAATCACAAGATCTCGTTGGCGAATTGTAATCACCTCTTCAAGTGATAACGCGGTCCGGAAAGTTTTCCCGTAAAAGATCAATGGTTTCGTTGGTTATGTGGAGCGTAGCGCCGTCTTGTTGAAAATAAACGTTGTCCAGATCAATACCATCAAATTCCGGTGGTAAAAATCGTTAATCATCTCTCGATAGCGCAATCCATTCACCAATAACACCTGTTATTGGAAAACCCTATATTTCCACTATCAGTGAAATGCTAGAGGGTTTCAGACAGAGCGACGTATCTAGGAGTAGTGCTAGATCCGAAAATGAACTGGAGGCCAAACGTAGAAAAGCGAATAGAAAAAGCTTATTCAGCTTATTATAATACGTGCAAACGAGTTGTTAGTAGAAAATTAGGTTTAAAGCCTAAACTCGCACTCTGGACGTACACCGCCATAGTAACGCCGATTTTCACTTACGGAGCATTAGTATGGTGGTCTGCATTACACAAACAGTACAATATTAGACAGTTAAATAGCGTGCAACGAACAGCCTGCGCAGGAATAACTGGAGTTATGAAATCATGTCCAGCAGAGGCACGGAATGTTCTACTTACCCTGTTACCAATAGATATGCAATCACGACTAACAGCAGCAAATACCGCCTTCAGAATCAAACAGGGTGGTTGTTAGAATGCTAGAGTGTTTAGTCATAGTACTATTCTTGATAGTCGGAAGCTAAGCGGCAATCCATCAGATTACATTACTGCTACCCTAAGCTTCAGACTAGAGTTTAGGGTAATATTTCCCACGCGAAAGGAATGGGAGATAAATTCAGTAGTCAAGGAAGATAGCACCGCATGGATTGCGACGCCGGCGCGGTGTATATGCAAAAGATCTTGAAACTTCCAAGTCCTTTCGCCTGGCGAATTATAACAGCATCATTCAAGCAGAGGTCATTGGGATAAGGAATGCTTGGAGTATAATCAGAAATCATCCACAACAATTATCAGAAGTATGTATTTTCACGGATATTCAAGCAGATATCTTAACTATAAAGTCACCAACAACCGATTCAAAAATTGTCAGACAATGCAAAGAAGAATTAAATGTTTTAGGAAACTGATGAGCTGACAAGACATCAAAAAGGGAGATCTTTTTGCAATTCCAACCAACACCGATACCTGCCAAATAACGAAGGAAACGTGGCCAGAGTACAACAAGTTGAGAACTGACAAGCTGTTACGAAAGCCAAGAACAAACATCTTTAGAATAACGTCAACAATAACCGGCGATTGGCCTATCGGAGACCATGTTAGGAAGATGAGATAGCCGTATAACGATAGAAGCAGAGATAGAAAATAGGAAATAAATGATAGATGGGAAAATATTCAATGAACAACTTGGTAGTAATTGCAGGAGCGATTGACATTGGTAGATTTTTAATCAAGTCAAGATGGTTTAACTAAAAAATGGCAGTGGTTCTACTAGTGGTGTACCAAAATGGCAACTTTTGTGCCCAGACAGCACCTCAACCAACCAACCAACCAGCTCTGCCTAGTCAGTCAGCCTTCAACTCTTAACACTCTATTTCTGTCTAGGATCGGCCGAAACGATTCTGCCTTTCTATGCTCCGGCAACCTGCAATGTTTCCTCTATAAAGAAATACTTTTCTTGTGATTTATTTACAAATACTCCATCGCTCACAAGTCGAGTCGTTAATCTAGCCTTAACAATTTCTATGAATCGCTTCACATATGGCAATATATTCAAGAACAAAAATCTCAGGGTCTTCATAAAAAGTTCTTACCACATTAACTTTAATTTAAAATTGAGCCTCTTTACTATTCCTACTTTTTGCCAGCTTAATAATTCAGCTATATTATTTGCAGTGCTGAAATGTTTCCCACTTCTTGCCATAAAATTATTTTGTATCGATGAAACGCGGTTAGCTACAAAAGTTTTAAAATCTCTCGACATATTTTCACAGCAAAACAATACCACAAGTGTTTTTGTCCACAGGGTACAATATACCGCGTTCCAACCCATTACCCTCTTCACCCATACACCATAACCCTAGACAAAATCCCGCAACTGTCACACTCGAAATGTAGCCATTTGGATCGAATAATTGCGCCACACAGTTTGCAATTATATAATTAGTTATAGCATGCTCCGAACTGGGTAATTTTACAGCAAATGTCTACTCATCTGCCTAGCAACCTTGCATCATGATCAAATTGAACCAAGTCTCCTACTTTCCCGACATGCATTGCTGTCAATAATTTTATGCTATTTGACTTCCATCTGCGAGGTTCAAAACCATCCAAATGCATCTATGTACGTGTCATTAACATCGCCCCTTTTGGATATTTCTCTAGAACCCTGTATGACTGCTCTTACAGCTTATATGTATGCTGATGCCGTCATACCGTATACTTGTATATCAACTGTCAACCAGTTCTCCCTTAGTACTACACGGAACTTATTAACCACACAGTGATGCAGTATACTTATACATATAATACTCGTAGACAAACTGACCACGAGGCGACTGCTCATTACTTAACTGCATATGCCCCTTCTTCTGGCATAAACATAATATAATATATATGTATATAATGCATATAATAATATATATATATTGCGTGTTCAATTCAGGCTCTTTTTCTATACGGTTTTCTAAATATTAAAAGCTCCGTAATGCAATCTCTCTCGAGCTCCCGATATCTTGAAACTTTTAAGGGATATAGTGACAATAAATTCTTGAGAAGTACGTGCCGAGTGCTAATTAATTAGATCCAGTTCCCAAAATTTCATAATTCATTTTTCTAACTCTATATTATTTTTGAATTGAATTGTTGAAACTGGCGCACCTGTGTGCTCATCAAATTTTTGCGCATATTCACCAAAAATTACCACACCCAGCCCCATTTGCAAGAATGTTATGCCATCTGTACCGTCTCGTATGATCTTAACAATACTTCTTGCCACAAAACTTGCTCCCAGTAATACAGGCACAATTTTCACTTCGCAGTATTGTAAATTCACTATCTCAGAATCTAATGGATACTGCTCAGAACGCGGCGGCAATGTAGGATACCACTGGCTCTCTTTAGGTTAAACCCAAAACTCCAAATTTATTTGGCTCGCCCTCGAAACTAATAAACTTCTTTGTAATTAAATAAACTATACTATACAGCCGAATGGGTTGGTGCGTGATTACCATTCGGAATTCACAGAGAGAACGTTGGTTCGAATCTCGGAGAAACACCAAATTTAAGAAAAACATTTTTCTAATAGCTGTAGCCCTTCGGCAGGCAATGGCAAACCACCGAGTGTATTTCTGCCACAAAAAAGCTCCTCATAAAAATATCTGTCGTTAGGAATCGGCTTCCCTCCATTTGTGGAACAACATCAAGACGCATACCACAGCTAGGAGGAGGAGCCCGGCCAAACACCCAAAAAGGGTGTACGCAACGTATATATATGTATATATAATATATACGTTTGCTGCAATTTATAGGTAAGTAGATTAATCTGGACCTCAGAATCTAGCAACGATCGCATAGTTACCAATTCAGAACAATTTAAAACAACTATAATCATTGCTGTTGGCAGCACTATTCTAGGTCGGTCTTGCTCACAATTAAAATACATTGAATATTGTGCACTACAGCAGTTGAAGTTAGCTTTATTAATATTTTCTTGGTCACATCCATTTACCTTTTCAAATTCAGTTATTAATCTTCATTTATGGGCATCCTCTATACTTAAATCTACTCACTAATAACTAAAAAAAAGCTCCTCATAAAAATATCTGTCGGACGGATTCGGCTTGAAATTTTAGGTCCCTCCATTTGTGGGACGACAACAAGACGCACGCCACTAATAGGAGAAGGAGCTCGGCCAAACACCCAAGAAAGGTGTACGCGCCAATTATATATATATATAATAACTTACTCGCCATCTTTCACTACACTTTAAGCTTGCACGCCATTGGCTTGCTTTCTTGCCGCATGCGTGCTTTTAAGGTCAGTGCCATGAATTCTGGGCAATGGTACAATATATGGGACCCATTGCAACTCTCACTAACATAAATTTGGCCTTGCACTCGATGTTGATGCAGCATTTGTTCCCACAGTAGGAAAAGTCATCTTCACAACGAAACATCCGGTAACGGACAGAGGTTGATCGACTTCACCGTGGCTCGAAACATGGTAGTATGCAATACCTGATTCCTGCTCTCAGAAAGTATAGCCCAACAATCCGGCATGCATAAGCAAAAGAGCAACATTTCCCGTTCTTTAAGTGCTGCCGTTTTGGGTTTCGAGGACCCCGAAAAAACAATTGGTACGACGAGGAATTTCATTCTACCGGGCAAAGAAAAAATGCTGCCTATACGGCCACGCTGTAATCGGACGCGACGCGACCCATGTGGGAACGCTACCGAGGGCTAAAAAGGAAGAGAGACGTATCATCAGAAGGAAAAAACAAGTGGACGAAATACAAGTGCGAAGACCTTGAGCTGCTGGCCAATAGGAGCAACGCCTAAAAATTCTACCAGAAAGTCCGGCGGCTTACCGAAAGTTTCAAGATCGGGCGTTTTCTTGTAAGAACAAAGACGTCGATCTGGTGACGGACTTCCAGAGCGTGCTTAAATTATGGAGGGAACAATTTTCGAACTTGTTAAATCATGACAGCTGCAATTGTCACAGAGAATGTGAAGATTCCGATACACCAAATCGTTGGCGGTGGAGTTGTCGTTCCGCTACCCGACCATGAATAGCGATAACGTGGCTAAAGAACAACAAAGCCGCGGGGCCGACGCACACTGGGGATTTTTGTACAAAGATGCGGAAAAAAGTATACATCCCAAAAAATATTTACATTTTTACTACTAACATGTCTAAAAACTATTTTTTAAAAAAATTAAAAAAAAAATTTTCTTTTTAAAATTCATAAATTTTAATTTTTTTTTTTTTTTTTATTAATATAAGCCAGCAAATATTTACGCACAGGATACATGTAAGTTCATAATTCTGAATTACCCTCAAAATGTCAAAACAAAATTAAAAGTGTTTCGTTATCATTATGCACACACTAGAAAGCGTTTAGTTATTATCATTGCCAAAAAATAGTCAGTGGCGCCTGGTGGCACCTGCAATTGATTAAAACTGAAAGAGACGTTATTAAGCAACACGTTGATACTAGTTTCTGACCGTAGGTAAATCTAGCTCAACTTGCAGATCCAAGAATATGAAGGAATATGATTTTTTTTTTTTCGTAAAATTAATTATAAATAGATAATCAAATGCTTTACAGCCTTTGTTCTTCCGGCTAAAATATATAAAAATATCGTACCCTAAATGAAAAATAAAAAATTGGAAGTCGGCTCAAGCAAAAGGAAAAAAAAACCACCTTGAGCTTTGAAGTTTTTTCTTAGTCAGTTCAATACTATAAAAAAATTATACTTTTGACATATCTATAAAAAAAAACTGTAAGTCGGAGTTTAGTAATTCTTTTTGATTTTATTGTTGGTTCTATTCTGGAATTTAGAAATACCATTAAACATTGCGTAGGTGGTATGTTGTAAATTTGACTTTTTTCCGCAAAATCCCCAGTGTGCGACGGACTGCCGGCTGAGCTATTTAAACGGATAAATACATATAGGAATTATTATATGACATAAAAGGCAAAAAAGGTTCACATAAGAATTATAGGTGGCATCTACAATATATATTTTAAAGATGCTGACTATAGCTAGCGGAGTTTTGAATTTTGTCTTCGTTTTTGCAGTTCTGTATGTGGAGTTTTCAGCATTTCTTCGTTTGTGTGTGTTAGTAGCCTGTGAATATCATTTGTGCTGCATTCTCGATTGACGTCTTCAATAAATTTATTCTAAGGTCTCTGTGTATGTCGTCATTGGTTATGTACCAGACTTCGTTTGTGCTAGTCGTTAAGATTATTGAATGTAGTCGTTGCATTATTTTAAGGTTTGATTTGTTTACTGTTCCCCATAATTCAAAGCCATATTTCCAGATTGGAGTTATATAAGTTATTTTTTAGATTAACAATTTATTACCAAGTGAAAGTCGAGTGTCGTTTCGTAGTAGCCAGTAGAGTTGTCTGAATCTGTTTTTGATTTAATTTCTCATTTGAAGTACGAGTACAGTAGAGCATCGATTATTCGAAAGCCGGTCATCCGAAACGTCGGTTAACCGAAAGGAAACATGACGCCTTTTTCGGATATAAAGAATAAAAAAAGTATGTACAAATGAAATAGAAACGTTTAACAGAAATGACTCAGAGAGCGACGCAACGGAACGTCATGATTTTGGCATTTTCCGTGACTTCTCCGATAGCATGTTTTATTTAGAACATGATTCATAGGTATTGATAGCGTTGTACATATGTACATACTCGTACTTGCTTTCTGTCACGCGCTTTATGAATTTAAGTTAGTATCGCAGTTCCTAAATATAACAGTGTCGGTGGTGTTATCGTGCCGCGAAACGAACGCGCATCCGACGCCGACAGTTTTGTTTGGGCAATCTCTCATTAATTTCAGGATGGTCACTCAAGTATTTATCAAGTGGTATGACGGTGTGTTCATTCCAGAGGTTAAAAAACATCAGATAGAAACTGGAGACACTGGAAATGTTTTATTAGTGATTGATAATTCTACAAGTCATCCCTCAAACCTTTCACTTGAGAGAGAAGATGGAAAATTGAAGATAATTTTTTTGCCACCCAATGTTACCTCAGTCGTTCAACCTATGGACCAAGGGTGGTTCGAAGCCTTCCAACGTTACTACAGAAAAGCGTTGCTTCGTAGTGTCCTAATCGGCCAAGAGGAAGATAAAATAATTCTTGAAATCTACAAAGGTATTAACTTGAAGGATGCTGTTTACATGGCAGCAGACGCGTGGGCTTATGTCAAAGCGACTACTCTAAAGAAATCCTGGAATTAGCTTTTTCCAGCAGTTGAATCCGAAGCTAGCCTTACATCTGAAGAACCAACAAATGAAAACTTTGTTTCAGAAATGATTGAGTTGATGAAAGAGGTTTCATGATTTGAAGAATGTGCCCAAGAAAACGTGCATGAATGGCTAGAATTTGACGAGGATGATCCTGGCTACGAATTGTTGACAGACGACGATATAATAGCACAGGTTCAAGTTCCTGAAGATGACGACGATGAAGACGAAATTAGGATGACATCGTCTCAGCTGAAAAACGTCCGTCCAATGAAGAAACCTTTAAATGATTTGAGACTGCTATTAAATGGTTGGGACACCAAGACGAATGCGATTCTGTGAAGTCTTTAAAACGCCTAAGAGATTTAGCGGCAAAAACACGAGTCTCAAAACTTAAGCAAACAAATATGTTCGACATTTTTTTTAGATTAGTTTTGTACTATTAACAAATGTTTAGACATATGTATTTATGTACCGTGTGTGCAATCCCTACTTAAATGAGTATGTGACTATTCATAATATGTACTGTACTCTAGTGTATCATTAAAAAGCATGACATACATAATATGTATGCCTAATCCAATGACATGTTTTATTACCCTACCCTCAACAAAGAACTGGAATTTCGCAAATGTTCGTTTATCCGAAAAATCGATTACACTGCCCTGCAAATTTCAATTTTTCTGATGCGAATAAGATGTGACCTAGTGTTCCCGAAGGGAATTTTCGCGCTGAGCACGAATCCGAGTTCAAAAATCTTCCATCACGTCAGGTTTTCAAAAAAAAGGGGGTTGAAACCCCTAAAAATAGCGTATTTGGCCATTTTTCAAAAATTGTGGAGCAGAACCCTGACGTGCTACGATCTTCGTTATTGTCAGTAATTGAAGGTTGAACTTTGCTCTTTGAAATAAGCCCAAACCCAAATTGTTCGCATGCACCCTTAGAGTAGGGGGTGTACTTATGTCTGACGGTCGTGTGTCAGACGATGTATTATATTAGATTTGCCGATAACACTTTTTGTTTGTGTGTATGTTATTTCTTGGATAGTTTTATCTATGTTAATTTCTATTTCCCATATATTCAACCAACTCATCGTTGATTTAAGCAGCTGTTGTAGTTTATTTGTGGCAACGTTTATGTTTTTTTTTATAGGTCCTCAGTAAAGGTTACAATCATGCTATTGTCACTTAGGCAGGGCATATCATATGCCTGACCTTGTGGAACACCTGCTTCCATGTGTAGTACATCAGAATATTCGTCTTGATATTTAACATAAAAATATCTTTCACTAAGGTAACTCCGCAAAAGTAGGAAGTAAGTTGGAAGTATGTTTTTAATTTTTTTACTGGTCCGGGATGCCATACACTATCAAAAGCCTTAGCCAAGTCAAGTTAGACCGCAACACAATAATTTTCGTTGTCAATTTCGTTTTGTATCTTTTTTCTTACTCGTGTATCTGTTTCATGGTTGAATGTTTTCGAGGAAAGCCAAATTAATGAGAGGGAATGATGTCGTAAACTGTATTAGGGGTCATAAATCAATTGTTAAAATAAATCAATAAATCAATTGATCGACAAAATAGGCAAGAAACTTATCAGCCTGTATGATGAAGGCTTGTTGGCATCTGAAAAATCTTCACTGGTTTGTGAAGGTATTTAAATTATTTTAAAAACTTTATTTAGGGAAGCGCGAATTAATTTAAGAACGAAGAACGGGAAGTATAGCTGTAGAAATAAAGTTAATGACTGAAAGTAAATAGCGAAAAGTAAGAATGAAATGTAGATATATATATATATATATTTATTACATATTTATTACATATTTATTTATTTAATTTCAATTATTTAAAAGTTCAAACAATATGTCTATTAATAACTTAATATTAAATTTAATTTATTAAATTCAGTTTTATTTTATTTTATTACAAAGTTTGCCAGAATTTGGCTTGACACCGGCCACCTTAAAGGAGTCCAACAGCATTCAATTTTTGTTTTTCACCGATAGCATGGCGTTTTTGTGAAAGGGGGGTCTCACTTCATTTGACCTAGTTGCGATGTCTGCGACGCGAATTTTGCTGGTTGGACGTTGGGCTGCGGGTGCACCCATTTGTTGCGCTGCTGAAGCTCCAAAATGTAGCTCTTCGTTTTTGTTTGAGAGAGCAAACACCTTCTTCGGTGGCAAAGCCCGTAAGGGGCAACCGATTGGCAGATGCGCTGGCGTTAGCGCCTCGCCGTCGTTGGGGTTATTGCTGAGTAGTGCGAGCGGTAGGGAGTACAACATTGCTTTTATTTCGAGGAGAAGCGTTGCGGTTTCTTCGGCTGTTAACAGCGCGTTGCCCACGGCACGCACCAGCAAATGTTTGGCCGACTTCATTGCTGTTTCCCACAGGCCGCCGAAGTGGGGTGCCCTCGGAGGTATGAAGGCGAAGATGAATCCTTCGTCGGCGTCGTATTGGCGAATCTCCAGCTTCTGTGCCAGAAAGGCACCCTCGGAGCCCAATGAATCTTTTGAGAACGAAAATAAATTTACCACCAGTTAAATCAGTTTCAAGTTCTAGATGAACTGCCTTTTAGGCGAAACACACGAAAATGGCAATATACATTTTCACGGGAGGGCGACCGCGAATTTTTAAGGTTTTGTGAATGGGCCCCCCAATAATCTACCCCACGTATTGTGAAGGGCCGTTGGGTGCGTAACCGATCGGCGGGTAGATTGCCCATAATCTGACCTTGCAATTTTGGCTTATAACGAAAACAGTGAATGCATTCTCTTACAGTTCGACTACAGGCTTCTCGAGCATTTACTAGCCATATTTTTTCTCGCAGAAGCGCTACCAACGCCTTTGGACTGGCATGGTTATTACGAAAATGTAGGAACCGCATATATGCCTTCACAAACTGCGATTCTTTGCGTAATAGCAAAGCGAACTTAGCATCATAGGGGAGCGGCGTGTTTAATAAACGGTCACCTACTCGAATTAGTTTAAACGAGAATGGTGATTCCGAGTTTTCATGCAGAAATGGAGTTAATTTCTGCAAGCTTGAGGGAAGTACGGTATTTTTCGTTAATTTATTAATTTCATCGCTAAATTCAAAATGTTGAATTATTTTAACGATTTTAAGGAAACTCAATTGTAATTCCTTTGCTGTGGGTATTATTTCAGATTCTGCCTTTCGCTGTCGTAGTTTTCGAAGCCATCTGAGTATACAAGCGAAAATCCGAAGCACTTTTCTGTAAGATGAGAACCTTTAAAATATTTCGAGAAGTGGATTTGTTGTGGCATTGATTGCGGTTAACGTAATTGCGTTACGAGTGCTTCTTGTTCAGGAGAGAGACTGAAGTTGGCATTTTGAGGCCATGTAGCAGGGTCTTCTAGGAGGAACTGTGGATCACTAAACCATATTGAATTACCCAATTCGTCCATGTTACAACCCCGAGGCAGTTGATCCGCTGGATTTTGTTTTGCGGGCACATGACGCCACGACATACTTGGATTTTGGACACTCCATTTGCGAAGAAAGTTTGCAACGATGGTGAATGTATTTTAATCCAGTGCAGAACTATCCAGAAAATTTGTTGTCCTATTGGTCGACTCAACATTGGTGAAATTCTTGAGCATAATTTGGTAAGAAGATGGGTTGCCGAGAGCTTTAAACGCGGAAGAAATTTAGTCTTCAGTGGAGCCAATCTAGACTCTTAAGTAAGCAGCGTGCCACTCGCGGTTTGGCCACGTATATATACGCAGCAGCCATATACTCTAATTGAAGCATCGGAAACGCCAGGAATTTGGCAGCTGGCACTCGACTCTGTATTTACATACCGAGGAATGCTAATTGATGGAAGCTGCAACAAATTGGCTTTAAATTTTTGCCAGCTAGTGTGTAACCGCAATGGAATCGACTCATCTCAGTTAAGCTTTTGAATCCAACGCTCTTGTAATATGATTTTAGCTTTGGTAACTAGCGGGGCTATTAAACCAAGAGGAGGAAAGAGCTCCTTCAAATTATCTTCCAGAATGAAGCGAAAAATGTATTATTTCGTCTGCCAGTGGATTCCCAGCATTTTGGTAGAGTCAGTATCGCTGAGCTGCAATAATTTTTGGAGATTCTCACTATTCAATGAGTTTCTATGATTGGAAAACCACTTTGCTAATTTCAGGCCTGCTGATTCTAAAATTGTATTTACTTCCTGTCGTATCAGGAAGAGGCTTTCCATACTGTCGGACCCTATTAATAGGTCGTCGACGTAAAAGTCATTCCGAATGACTTTGTAACCGATATTTGGTAGATATTTGGCTTGATTTGTGTCGCTTAGCATTTGTAGACAACGTGTGGCAAGATATGGTGCAGGCGCAGTGCCGTATGCCACGGTTTTTAGTCGATAAATTTTCAAATGCTCCGATGGATCCTGTCTCCACACTATGAGCTGGAAGTTCCTGTCGTCTTCGTGCACCAATATTTGACGATACATCTTCGTGATGTCGGCAGCCATGGCATGTTTGTGCAATCGGAAGCGAAGGAGGGTCGAAAAAAGCTCCTCTTGAACGATTGGTCCGACTATCAAGGTTTCATTCAACGCAACTTGTGTTCATGTGCGACTCGAAGCATCAAAAACTACGCGCAACTTGGTAGTTGTGCTCTGCGGTCTTAACACAGACTGGTGCGGAATGAAATAGTGCTGCTCCCTCGGGAGTCGATTATTTGTTGGACTCATATGCCCCAATTCGAGATGCCTGAAGTCCAGGTACTTTTTACAAAGTACTGGATCTTTCGGCGTTCTTCTCTCCAGCGCCTGAAACCGCTGAGCTGCAGTTTTATACGAGTGACGGAGTAATTTACGGTCGGTTTTGAAAGGCAGTCTGACTTGAAGCCTTCCACAAGGTAAAACCTGTGTGGTTTTCGAAAAAAATTCCTCACATGTAGCCTGCTCTGAAGTTAGCCGTGTGGAATTTCTATGCTAGCAACGCTTTCTTCAAATTGACATAATGTGCTACTTGCTTGGGCACTGGAGCTATTATTTGTGACATACTTGCCTGAAATTATCCAACCTAGCATTGTTTTTTGCAGCATTGGGCTGGTTCTGATTTAAGCCACCGATAGCAGATCAAAGAAGATTTCAGCTCCTAAAAGTATGTCTATTTCCTAGAAGCTTAGGTCAGCTAGTTCAATATTTTGTGGGATTTTCCAGTCATTTGAGTTTACAGTCTGATCTGGGTGATTGGTTGATATCGAACGCATTACCGAAAAGTCCGCCGAAAATTCAAAGCCGTTGATCCTGGTCTTTATATATGTTTTTAATTTGCCCTGGGCCTTTTTGTTCGAATTGCCAATTCCAACTATATTTAGAGAGAAATTTTCTTTCCGGATTCGCAATTTCTACACAAGCTCTTCGGTCATAAAGTTGACTTGAGAACCGTTGTCAAGTAGAGCTCTCGCTTGGACGTAAACACCGGTTCTGGTCTTTGCATTAACTACGGCTGTAGCCGTAGCTCGGTCAGGCAGGCTGCTAATATGCATGACCTGTGAAGTCGAAGGTTGCGGCTCGGTATCAAAGGAGAACGGATGTGCTTTGCACTGTGAGACTGTATGCCCCTTGCGCAAGCTATTTATGCACAAGGAAATAGATTTTGCGAACTCAAATCTTTAAGTGCAGTGCGCTGGGAATTTTGGGCAAGCTTTTAAAGTAAATATTAGAACCACAGTGAAGGCATGTCGACGCAGAAAACCTTTGGATTTTTGATAGTTCAAAAAGTTTTGACACTGTATTAAAAAATATCAGACATTTATTGTCATAAACCTTTCCCAAACTTGTCAACGCCCTTGGATAATTTTCTTCCGACATTTGTAAGGACTTCACTGTGCCTGAGGCTTCACCGGATAAACATGACGCTAAATGATTAAATTTTTCAATATCCGGGATTATGGGATCATTGTGCATAAAACTCTCAAACAGATTCATACAGTTTTTAAATTCGGAATATTCTCCTTTGAATTTAGGTGATTTATTTCTCGCCAGCATGGACTATATAATGGACTTTGATTCTACAATTAAGTTCTCTAACTCTCCACAGGTAATGTATTTTTCGTCGACTTCCCCAGTTTTCGACTGACACTTCAATATGTCGAGTCTTGTGGTTTTTGTAAAACAAAATATAATAGCTGAAACTTGACCAGAAACAATGAAAACGAGAACGAACACAAGGAGCAAACAATTGAGACAATTTGTATTGTCGACAAAATTTCTCCCATTTGTTCAAAATCACACTCTGCAATAAAAATTATCCTTTTTCCGTGTATCTCTCTAAACTCTTCTGTTTTATTATTTGTAAGTATGATCTGAGTTCTATACTTGTTCACTATCTCTTCCTTAATCGCAAAATGATCACCTAAATTCTCCTCTGCTGAATGTACTGTTGCCATGCTTACGTTGTCTTCCTCCCCATCGAGCGAAATTAGGTTTATGCTATTGGAACTGTCATCATTTTCATATTTTAAAATATTATCTTCACTTTTTTCTATTCTACTGAGAAAATCCGCTACTTTGTTCTCTCTACCTTTTATATAGTCTACTTCGAAATCGTACTCTCCTAGTTTGAGTATCCATCGTTGGTGTCTTGGCGATATATCCTTTCCTTTGTATTTTGTACATAAAAACTTAATGGGTTGATGATCAGTAAGAATTTTAAATTTCTTACCATACAAATATGGTCTCAGGTAATTTACACTCCACAAAATTGCTAAAAATTCTTTATCTGTTGCTGAATAATTTCGTTCGTGATTGTTTAATGTTCGGGATGCGAAGCAAATCGGATGTCCTTCTTGTGAAAGGACAGCACCAATTGCATAATTGGATGCATCCGTAGTTAATGTGAACTGTCTATCAAAATTGGGATACCTTAATATTGGATGAGAACTAATCAGTTGTTTTAACTTTTCAAATGCCTCGACATAGGTAGGGTCTTTTGTATTCACTTTTACGCCTTTTTTAAATATTTTGTCATCGGTTAGGCTACTTTGGCGTAGTCTTTTACAAACTTCCTATAGTATCCTGTAAGACCCAGAAAGCTTTTGATCTGTTTTTCTGTTCTTGGTATATCTAATTCTTGAATTACTTTTATTTTATTTGGATTGGGCCTTAGTCCTTCACTTGTCAAAATATGACCTAGAAATTCTGTTTCCTTCTTCATAAAATTACACTTGTCTATTTGTATTTTTAAATTTGCGTCCTCTAATACTTTGAAAATATCTGTTATTGCTTTTACATGTTCTTTTAGAGAAGTACTAAATGTAAGGATGTCGTCCAGATAAACAACGCATGTTCTGTTAATGAATTCGCGTAATGTTTCGTTCATAAGTCGTTGGAATGTCGCTGGGGCATTTTTCAGCACAAAAGGCATTCGTATAAATTCATATAGTCCGTGGGGTGTAACAAAAGCCGTCTTCTCCCTGTCTTTTTCTTCTATTAAAATTTGATGATATCCCTTAGCTAGATCTAGGGTTGTGAAGTATTGTGCTCTTCCTAGCTTGTCCAGCATTGAGTCGATGTTTGGTAGTGGAAATTTATCATCTATTGTTATTTCATTTAATTTCCTATAATCCACTACTATCCTGTACTTTTTTTCTCCTGAATTATCTAACTTCTTTGGTACAACTATTAATGGGCTCGCATATCGAGAGCAGCTCTTCCTAATTATTCCCTGCTCCTCCATTTCTTTAATTTGTCGTCTAACCTCTACTTCGTATTGTGGTGGATACCGATATAGTTTAGCGTTTATCTGTGCATCCGTTGTTGATCTGATTTCGTGTTTAATTTCCATTGTACTGGTCAGCTTGTCGCCTTCCTTAAAAAATGTATTCAAATGGTTCAATTGAATTCTGTCCCAGTCAAAGTCTGATCCTTCCAGTGTGTAAACTTGGATGTTTTTATATGGATTTACTGTAAAATTTGTTATTCTATTATTGAAGGATATGTGACCATCCTCTAGATTTATCACTGTTTTAAAGCAGTTCATTAAATCAATGCCTATGATAAATTTGTATTTTCCTCCTTTCAATTTTATCGCTTTCCATCTGATTTTCGCATTTTCATTTACGTTAAATTCTTTAGGTGCGTCTGTTAATACTTCATATCTTATTATATCTTTTCCATTTATTGTACTGATTTCAATTGGTTTTGTAAGTAATATTTTCTTAAATTCTTTCATATCATTGTCTATTAAACTTATGTTTGCACCGGTATCTATTAGTGCATTATATTCTTTATTATTAATTGTTAACTTTACGTGGGGTAAGTATTCTGAGGTGTTTCCCAAAAAAAATGGTTTTGATTATTTGGGGTTTGTTTAAAGTGACCTCCGTCGCATTTACATTCTTTTAGTTCAGAATTTTCTATTACTTCATTTAACTTATAGTTTTGTACATCATTTCTGGATTCCATGGGTGCGTTTAGGTTTTGCCTAGGTTGTTCCAAGCGATTTTGGCTGAAACATGGTCTAGGGTGTCCTACCTGCCCGACCCTCTGGATATTGTGTATACCATAACGTTCTATATTATCAACGTCCATGGGTTCGTTTAGGTTTTGCCTAGGTTGATTCCATCTATTTTGGTTGAAATTTGGCCTAGGGTGTCCTACCTGCCCGAAGCCCTGGAAGTTGCCTGATGGGTTATTATCCCTACTATTTTGAATTCTAAATCGTCCTGAATTATTATAATTATCATTATTATTATTATTATTATTTCGTGCCTGTTCAGTAGTCTGTCTAAAATAACTTTGTCCTACATAATTTCGTTGATGTGTCCCTGGTTGTTATTGTTATTCTTGTTTTGAGGTCGATTTTGCCTAAATATCCTGTCGTCATTAGTCTTAAATTTCCTGTATTCTGGCCTAATGCATGTATTTTCAAATCTCCTTTTGGTCAATATTTTTAATATGTCATTAATGTTTCGTTCTTCGTAGATTTTATCTAATAGAGTCCCTTGTGTCATTTCTTTAATTGTGTTTACAAGTAAACTATCTATATTCGACAAATCAATATAGTGATCATTCTGATAATATACCGTTAGTTCATCTGACTTATATTTAATGTTTTGTACTTCAATTACTAACTCACTCACCGAATTCACTTTCAAGTTTGCTATCATTCTGTATAGTTGATGTGGTTCTACGCTTGGCCTATACCTCAGTTTTAACGTCTCCTTGATCTGTTGCCAGTTGTCCGGGTTGGGGATGTTTATGATGGTATCTTTCGCCTGCCCCTGGATTATTTTGTAAAATATTGTTCTTGTGGCTTCCTTCTTAATATTTTCATCTTGTATAGTTGATAGCAAGTACTCAATACTGCTGAAGAAACTGTTTACCGTCACTTCTCCTGTACCGGGAAAAGTTGGCAAGTGATTTATGGTTTTCAGAATGTTGTCTCTTCTGCTGTTGTCCGGTATATGGTGTTGTTCCAGGTTTTGCTGTTGTTGCTGTAACTGGTGTGTTTGTTGTTGTAGGTCTAAGTATGCTTGGCGTAAGCGTTCTAATTGTTGATCCTTTCTGGCCAGTTCTTCGGCCACGCTGACGGATGCAATGTGAGCCTGTTCTTCCATTCTTCTCCGTTTGTCAAAGGATTGTTGCCTCTTGGAATACAGTTTTAGAAAAAATTATAGTGGTGTCTATTGTAAATATTCACTGCACTATAACAATTTTTTATTTTTTTTTTATTTTAGTGGTGTTCAAATAGCATAAATGTTCACTGCACTATTTTTTCTTTTTAGTGGTGTTCAAGTTGCATAAATGTTCACTGCACTATTTTTTCTATCTTAGTTAACGTATGTTAAGTTATACCCTGGAGGGTCCGGTCAACTCCTGAGTTGGCTACGGATTCGCAGGATTAATTTTGGGTGTTTATAAAACTTTTTGTTTTTTTCACTGCCCGTATTTCGTATCACTGGATCCTTTTTACTTCTTAAAGGATCCTACCGACTGCGCCATTTACGTTTTTAGCCGTTAACTCGCGTTAAAAAGAAACTAAATTTGTTTCCGCTTATTTTATTTATTTAATTCAATTATTTCTCTTAAGGTTCATATGTGTACATATTTGCTTACTTGCTAAAAATTGCTGATTATGTTTTAATAAAAAATTGTTTATTCTCTGGAAAGTTTATGAATTGCGACATGTGCCGGAAATTGATATTTGGTTACTTCTATTGTCAATTTTATTTAAAAATTCTTCGAATTTATCCGGTACATTGGCTTTGAAATCAATGTAACTGTTTGTATATGTAACTCGCGCTGGTCCCTGCTCGGGCGCCAGTTAAACTCTTTAATATCGGAAAGAGCAAAACAAGTAACAAACTGAAGTTTATAATTATTTCTACCCTACTTATATCTACATAAATGTAGCCGCTGCCGCTCGATACTCTGCTGCTTTTGCCGTTCCCACAGGCGGAGTTGTTTACTTTAACGTGACCACTTTCTTTCGTTGTCCATTCTTACAGGTGATGTTGTTTACTTCAACGTGATCGAATATTTCAGACTGTGGGAATTGCACTTGTAGGTGAAATACGTTGGATTTGCGTAAGGGTGTCTTATGGCCAGACGTATCGTCAGCATTTTTGCAAATGCGCGATCTATAGTATTTGATACTTTGCTCTGCACGCGCTACAACGTCAGCGATTTTGTTTGTTTGTTTAGTTAGCGTGTAGATTTGTATACTATGTTATGCTTACATGTATATATGTATGGTTTATTTGCATATAATAAGAGTGGATACACGAGATGGTAATAATTAAAGCCCTTGTAACCTGTGAGACGATTATTAGCAACTGTAATAATTTCGATCAAAGCCAATTTCTGACTTCAATTTTTCGCACTCAATACCTGTTTAAGGGGGGCTAGGGTTAATTCCACTAAAAATATGCACTTATTTATGAATTTTTTTTGGAAAGATGATTCATGTAAATTTATTTATCCAATTAGTATACTGTAAACTCATATTTCAAAAATATTTTCAAAAATTTTCACAAGAAAATATACAAAATTGAGCCGTTGACAGTAGATCTACGCAGACGTCTCGAAAAAAAGGCAATTTGCCGTGGACAGTTTTTCTCAGCATTGGATCATCTGAAATCAAAAAATCAAAGAGTTTTCATTAGGTAATCAATTGTCCGAGGTAACCCTGTCGAGTTTTTATTAAAAAAAATTTTTTTTTCAATTTTTTTTAACATTTGAAGTAGAAGTGCGATTTTTAGACGATAAATCGCATAATATTGTTTATTGTAAAATAATTTTTTTTTTTATTTTTTTTTATTACAAACATTTAACATATATAGGTATACAATGTTTGTTGACACTACAACTAGTTTAAGGGAAACTAACAAGCAGTATGATTTTAACAATTATGTGGGGTTTTTATGAAGAGAATTTTAAAATCTCTTCTTTACATTAACTACCGATAAGATCATATGGTTTTTTTCGCTGGAGTCGTCGGGTTAGGCCTGCGGTGTTGAGAAGTTTGCTGGCTTCCTCGTTAATGTGCCTCTGGAGCCTCATGGAGTGGGCTTCTGCTTGTATTTTAATAACTTCAGCGACCGTAGGAATGCAGAGGTTACGATGAATATCTGCAGTGCGAACGTACCAAGGTGCGTTGACAATATTTTTGATAATTTTATTTTGAAATCGTTGAATTATGTTAATATTACTTTGACTGGCACAGCCCCAAATTTAAGCGCCATTAGACCACACGGGTTTGATAATTTGATTGTATATCATTATTTTGTTATATATGGAGAGTTTTGAATTCCGTCCAATGAGCCAGTTCATTTTTAATATTTTCAAATTAAGTTCGCTTCGTTTTATTTTTATATGCTCCTTCCAACGTAGCTTAGCATTGAGGGTTATACCAAGATATTTGGCAGTATTTGCGTATGGAATTGGAGCGCCTAGTAGCATTTTTGGGAGATGGTTTACTTTTTTATTGGTAAAGGTCACATGAATTGATTTGTTACTATTGAATTTTATTCGCCAAATTTTCGTCCATTTTTCTACTCCGTTTATAGCAGTTTGAAGTTTAGCTGCAGCTACTTCGGCGGTTTTTCCTGTTGCGAGGATTGCTGTGTCGTCAGCAAAGGTGGCGATCATAGTGCTTGGAGGTATTGGTATATCTTTCGTATATATAAAGTAAAGAAGGGGTCCAAGGATACTTCCTTGCTGCACGTCAGCGTTTATTTTCTGCAATTTGGAATACTCATTCCCTTGTTTTACGCGAAAATACCGTTCAGTTATATACGATTTCATAAATGCACTGTATTGAAGTGGCAGGCATGAGTTCAATTTGTTGATAAGGCCTTCATGCCAAACCTTGTCAAATGCTTGCGCGACGTCCAGGAAGACTGCTGAGCATATGTTTTTCTCTTCGAACGATTTTTCTATTTCAGCTGTAATTCTGTGCACCTGATCTATGGTGGAGTGTTTACAGCGGAATCCAAACTGGTGTGAAGGTATCAGGTTGCGAGATTCAATTATTGGTTTTAAGCGATTTAGAATGAGCTTTTCTAGTAGTTTTGAAATTTGTGGCAACAAGGAGATTGGGCGGTATGAAGAAACAATATGTGGATCCTTTCCTGGTTTGGCAATCATAATCATCTCTGCAACTTTCCACAGGCTTGGAACATACTGGAGTCGGATCGACGAATTGAATAGATTGGCTAATTTTACTCGACTTTTGTTGGGTAGTTTCTTTAACACTTCCGCTGTGATTAAATCAAATCCAGGTGCCTTTTTGTCTTTTAGTTGCTTGATTTCTCTTTTCAGTTCGCTCATAGTTATATGTGGGATTAGAGTTGTTTCTTGATCTAAGGAGGGATATAAGTCATCGGATTGGCTCTCGTTCGGTTGAAAGGTGTTGGATAGATGATTTGCAAATGTTATAGCTTTATCTTTATCGCTTCTCGTCCAGGTGTCATTTGCATTTTTTACTGGCGGAACGTGACAGTTTAGATCAGATAAATATCGACTCATTGACTCGTTTTTTAAATTATTTATTTCTCGTCTTAGTTCCTGAGAAGCTTTGTTAAGAGTGGCCTTATCTCCAGGGAATCGTGTGTGTTGCCATTTTCGCCGGAGTTGTCTTTTCCTTGCTATGAGTTGCTTTATTTCTTTGGGATAGTTGGATCCGATTACTTTCTTTTTTAAAAAAGGTGTGCTACTCCACGCTGCTCTGTTGTGATCGAGTAATTATTGCATGTATTGCCTTGGATGACTTTTTTAAAGAATATCCAATTTGTGTGTTTATTGTATAGAGTTGGTGGTTGGTCTTTTTCGACAATTGCTTCGCTGATTGTTAGATATATTGGGGAATGATCTGAGTTAAGATCAGTTCCCTCACTGATTTGAACATAGTTGTGTGATATTTTTTTACTAAGGAAAAGTCGATCAAGTCTGGGGTTTTGTTGACATCTGTTGGCCAGTAGGTTGGTTTAGCTGTTAATAGCCCGTTTCTTGTGCTGCTTTATATAGTTCCCGTCCTTTTGTCGTAGTTAAGCGCGACCCCCAGATGGTATTTTTCGCGCTGAAGTCTCCACCCATTATAAACTTAAATTTATGCATATTTATAAGTTCTTTAAATTTGCCTGAGGAGATAGAGTATCTCGGTGGGCAGTATATAGCAGTGATTGAGAGGTTTTTTGTTTTAATTGTGATAGTGGTAGTTTGAAAAATATCAGCACTTATATTGGGTTCTTCGTATTGATCAATGTTTTTCTTTACAATTATGGCACTACCACCTCTTGCACAATTACTCGGGTGGACGGTATGATAAACGTTGTAGTATTTAAATTCTATATGGGATTGTCTAGTGAAGTGTGTCTCAGATATTAGACAAATGTCAATTTTTTCTAAATCTAATAGTACTTCTAGCTCATTTTGGTGTTTTTTAAACCGTTCGCATTCCATGCCATAATTCTTAACATGTCAACCATTATTTAATACTGAGATTTGATTTGTTGTTCAAGTTCACTCAGCCGTTTTTGAAGGTTTTTGTTGAATTCTTCCTGCTTATTTAATTTACTAAGTATCTGAGCTAGAATTTCATCATTACTTGCTTTGACATTTGGTTTAATGCTTTTTACAGTTTCTTTTGTTACTTCAGCGAAAGATAGTTTCTTTGCCTCCAATGGAGCCAGGTTTGCGTAACACCATTTGTAGTGCCAGTACTTTCAGCACGGTTATTTTGCATTGTTGGTTTAAAGTTCTTCTTATCGCGAATTTTTTGCAGTTCTCTAGCAACAACACATCCCCGATAATTTGCAGAGTGGTCTTGACCGCAATTGCAACATTTTGGTTTTTGGTCTGACAGTTTCCTGCAGTCTATTGTACTATGCTTTCCACTACATTTTACACATCTTGGCTCTTTACCGCAATAGTTTTTCGTATGCCCAAATGCTTGACAAATTTTACACTGTGGGATTAGGTTTGACAGTTTGACTGGCTCAACCTTAACAATTGAATGGAGGATATGCTTAATGTTGTATATTTTTTTGACGTCTTCTTTTGGATCAAATGTAACCAGAAATATATTCAATGGCTCCTTAGTTTTCCATTTCAATTTGTTACAGGCGTTTATGGCGTCAAGACCTTGATTTTTTAAATCAGCGATGATTGACTTGGGGTCACACGAATAGTGTAAGTTCTCATTGTAAAATAAATAAAAATTGAAAGAAAACCTCCCAGGGTTACCTCGGTAATTATGTAGAGAAAGTGTGTACAAAATTTCAGGAAGATCGGTGGAGTAGATTCAGAGAAAAAGTGTCCACCGCCTTGAAAAACGTCGTTTTCCATAAAATCGATTTAAAGTTCGACCATAGCAGGTAGCCGAGTCGGAGCGGCCAACGGTTATAATGCTCTAACTTTGTGAGTTTTGCACCGATTGACTTAAAATTTGGACACAACATTCTTGAGATTATGTACATTCATTTTCTCAAATAAACCAAAATCGATTTTTTTTGACCCTAAAAACCCTAGCCCCCCTTAACATGGATTGGTTTGTTTCCAGCCTCCACTTCCCTTTGGTAGGCCACGCAGTTGCAGGTCATTCCTACTTCCCGCGTTTTCCCGTCCTATATAACGGTGGATAGTGGTGGTGCTGGTTGATGAACCGGTGAGTAAAAGTACAGCTCCAAGGTTTTACTTCCCTCCGTAAACGAAATTCTAAATGTTTTAATTTTTTGTTTTTTTTTTATAATTTTTTTTTTTTTGCGTATATAAATATTTTGTTTCATATATATTTTATGTATATAATATTTTATTTATATTTGAAACTATTTTTTTTTTGATAGATGTATTTTTTATTTTGGGGGGCTTACTGTCACTGCACCTTTCAAGTCACTGTACCCTTCAAGTGACTGCACTAGTTTATTTTATTGCACCGCTTGTTTTTGTTTATACATATGTATATACTTCTTTAATTTATTATTGTATTTGTTTGTCTGTTTTTAAGTTTAAATGGCGAGACGATTTTTTTTTTGTCAACCGAACGCGCAGGCAATATTCTTGTTGCACTATATTAGCACTTATATTTTCTTATACCTATGTTTAATATTTTTTGGAAATAATTTCCGTATTTATTTACATATTTAGATTCACTAAATATGTTCACAAAATGATTGCTTATTTTTTTTAATTTATTTTTATTTTATATTGTAAGTATTTGTTCACTTTCACGCTACTGTCCCTGCTCGGGCGCTATGATAAATCTTCACTAGTTTGTGAAGATATTTAAATTATTTTAAAAAATTTATTTAGGGAAGCGCGAATTAATGGTTCCGAATTAAAAAAAGAACACCGCACACGTTCGATAAACAATTCAAAAAGTGCTACTCTTTATTACGTTCTACCCTTATATAGGGTTTTTCAGTAAGAGCGCTTCAACTTTTGAACTTTTTTGAATAAAACACAAACGGTTTGACTTTTTTAACTAATTTTTTTTGTATTATCGAGTTTGAACATATACATTTAAGTATGAAATTCGATTTCTTTTGCATGACCACCGCGTGCACGTTTTACGAAGTCCAATCGTTGAACCCAATTTTCGACCACTCTTTTGCATAAATCGGCCGAAATTCCAGCAATTTCGCGTTCAATATTGGCTCTGAGCTCACAAATCGTCGCCGGCTTTTTACTGTAGACCAATGACTTCACATAAACCCAAAACGGGACGGCTTGTTAAATGGACCGTAAAATGGCCGTAATGCTCTTAAAGTAGCAGCAACAGAACGATTATTTTCATAAAAAATTTGCACGATTTGCAATCGTTGCTCAAGTGTGTAGCGTTCCATGATGAAATGTATACTAATGAAGTTTACAAATGACAAGCGAAAAATAAAAAATATTGCGTCGTTCGCCCTCCCTATCGGAAAAAAGTTGAAGCGCACCTATTAAAAAACCCTATATTACTTCTTAAAACTAAGATTAAAGGAATAGCAGAAACGAAAGAACAGTAAGTGGACAGTTAGAGAGAGTATAGGTGAACAAATAGGAAGAAATAGAAATAAGAAGTACGGAAAGTATAGCTGTAGAAATAAAGTTAATGACCGAAATTAAAAAGCTAAAGGTAAGGTAAGTGAGAAACAGTATTGTAGATATATATATGTATATAAATTAATATTAAGCCTAAGATTGTCAATTGTTGGAGAGCCTAGAGGAGCGAGTCGACTACTGGCTAGACCGGAACAACTGCACAGCAAATGCCTGCTCGATACTTCCTCATCTTCGTCCTCGCAGTATCGGCACAGGTCGTTTTAAGGAACCCCGAGCCGACGTGCGGGAGTGCCCAAAAGGCAGTGGTCGCTGATAAGAGATATTATATGCCTTAGTTCGAGTTTCGAAAGACTTATAAGGATTTTTGTCTGTTTCAGATTGTAGGATGGACAGATTTGTCTGGTCGTAACGCAAGTAGTTTTCCCTCGCCACCTCCGATCAGCAATGCTGTGAAATTCTCGATCAATGATCATTTCACATGTTAAGAGCGGAATGTGGATTGTGGGTAAGTTACTAACATTTGATTGCGCAGATCCAGCTCTTGTGAGCTCATCAGCTTTGCAGTTACCTTCGAATCCACTGTGACCCGGTATCCAGATAACTTGGACAGAATTCTGAACACTTACTTCATTAAGAGATAAGAGACAGGATCGAACCGCATCTTAGTGGGTATAAGTTGAGCTGAGTGTTCGAACGGCCGTTTGACTGTCATTGAAAAAGCGGATATCTTCTAGTGATATTCTCTTTTCTAACATAGTTTTCGCAGCATACCAGATAGCGCATACTTCCGCTTGGAATACACTACAGTATTCGGGTAATCTAAGTGATAGATTGATGTGAGGGGAATTGGAAAAGATTCCAAATCCCACTTTACCGTCTTGTTTTGAACCATCTGTATATATAATCAGAGGGCCATCGATTTCTGTAAGATTTGTCTTCCATTGTTCCCTAGTTGGGAGTGAACAGGAGAATAGCAAGGGTGGTGATGGAAGTCTTACATGATAGTCTATGTCGAAAGAGATAACAGTGTTCCTGTTCAGTATGACTGAATGCCCAAGATACTTATTCCATTTCGATATAGCATTCATGCGTGTCGCTGCAATCGCTTTGCCAGCCAGATCGATAGGGAACAAGTGAAGCAACATATTTAGAGCCTTAGTAGGTGTTGTACTTAGGCGTCCTGTTATCAGGAGACAGGCTGTTCTTTGGACTCGATCAATTGTGACTACTCTACACCGTTTTTCGAGTGCTGTTCGCCATACAACCACACCGTAGAAGAGCATCGGTTTGATGATCGAGGTATATATATATCCAATAAATGATCCGACGCGAAAACCACCAGGTTTTGCCTATAGCTTTTTTACAAGTATAAAGAGCTATGAAAGCCTTTTTACATCTGTTTTCAATGTTCGATTTCCAACTCAACTTCCTCTCTAGAATAACTCCTAGATATTTAGCTGAATCTGATAGAAGTAATGATTCCCCTTTCAAAGTTATTGTTTGCAGTGGAGGAGATTGTTTTTTCCTATTGAAGAGAACAAGATCTGTCTTTGCTGGATTCGCATTTAGTCCGCATTCGGTGCACCATTTTGATAGAATATTGATTGAGCGTTGCATGAGCTCAGTGAGGGTATTCAGGTGTTTGCCTGACACACAGAGAGCAATATCATCTGCATAGGCTACAACCTTGCAGTCTGAGCGAGATTCCAGAGAAGGGGTGAAAGTACTCCGCCTTGAGGAGTGCCTTTGACGGCGAACATTCTCATGCGGCCTTACCCCAGCTCTGAAGTGATTATTCTGTTTTGGAGCAATTGTTCGATGATCTTTCGGATGGAGTAATTAATACCCAATTTTGCAATTTCAGACAAAATAGCTTTGGGTTCAATATTATTAAAAGCACCTTCTATGTCCATAAATGGCACAAGAGAGTTCTCCTTATTGTGAAGGGAAGTTTCCACTGTTTTCACCAGTGAATGAAGTACCGTTTCAGTCGATTTCCCTTTAGTGTAGGCGTGTTGTGCCTCAGAGATCAACTTAGTATCATGTTGGGTTTTGATTTGCTCATCTAAGACTTTTTCAAAAGCCTTTAAGCAAAAAGAGGTTGGGCTAATGAGCCTGAAATCATTTGGTTTGCAGTGTGAAGGCTTCCCCGTTTTCGGAATAAATACTACCTTCGATTTCTTTCAAATTGTCGGAAGGTAAGAGAGATTTAAACACTTGTTAAAGATCCTTGTTAACCAAGGCAGAATTTCTAGTCCTTCTTGAAGTTCTGCTGGAATGATGTTGTCAGGACCTGGCGATTTAAATTTTTTAAAACTTAGTATTGCTGTAGAGATGCTACTAGAGCTGGTTAGATCTAATCTATTCCCTCTGAAGAGTGCTGGAAAGTGCAGGTAAGTTGGCAACACAGCCTAGAAAGTGAGATTATAGAAGTATTCTAAGTGTGTGGTCATTTGAAGTAGTCCAAGTTCCATCTTGAGTCATGATAAAACTGGGAGAGACTGGGTTTGATGCAAGAATCTTGCGTAGTCTGCTTACTTCTGAAGTGTTCTCTAATTCTTGAGTGTATGATCGCCAGGATGTGCGTTTTGCACTTCTGACAGCTTTCTTAAAGTCTTTGAGACATTGTCGATATTCTTCCCATTCGTCTGTTATTTTAGAATGGTTAAAGAGTGGCCGAGTTCGATTGCGAAGTTCTGAGATTTCTGGAGTCCACCAAAAAGGTTTATGCTTACCTCCTGTTTTTGTCAGGGGACAAGATTGTCGTGCTGCGCTTTGGCACGTCTTCGTTATCATGTTGATAGCGTTTTCGATATCGTTTTAAATTGCCATTTCAAACTTCCTAATGTCAGGAAGTCTGTTGGCAAGATGTTCTTTATATTTGATCCAATTCATACCTTTTTTGTTAAGGTACTTCATGGGTTTTGCCGTTTCGGCTTTTATAGTGAATGTTATATATTGGTGGTCGGAAAAAGGGTGCTGTTTATCAAAGCTCCAATCCTGCACCAGTTGTGTACATGATTCGCTAGCAAGAGTAATATCGAGTACCTCTCTTCTAGATGAGTTAAGAAACGTAGGGACATTACCTCTATTACATATATCAAGTTTATTCGCTAGAATATAATCAAAGAGTTGCTCACCTCGTGTGTTGTTGCGTCTGCTCGAATGATGATGCGTTTCTGGTTCAGATGCGCCGTATTGACGAACCTTCTCACTGCTTCAGGAGGAGGCCCCTCCGTGTAAGCCGACACAATCCAAATCGGGACGCGGACAGCTTCAACCCCTATGGCAGTGGTGTCAGCATTGCTAAAGGGAAGAAGAAAATCATTAATATGTTTTCGAATGAGAATACAAGAGCGCGATCTGACGTTAGCCTCACCTTGAAACAAGATGTAGTGCCTATCTTTCAGGCCGCATATCTTGTCGTTTGATATCCAAGGTTCTTGGATGAGAATGTGTCTTCTCTGAGGTCAGAGAGACGAAGAATGAGGGCTGAGGCAGCCTTAGAGTGATGCAGATTAATCTGCAGCACAGTTAGATAAACATTCAATGACTGTGGCGTTTGCGTCATCACCGCTATCTAAAAGTCTATCCTCGTCATCGAGTTGAATATTGAATAAGTGTCCCACAAGTTCGCTGTTCAATTCCGAGTCGGACTCAATAGTCGAAGCTTGTAAGAGAGGCTTATCGTCATCCATCTCGGGGGCCGCCGTAATCTCTTCGCTGGGTGCGAGGAGATTTTTCGGCTGATAGGTCCAGATGGTAGTGGTGATGATCCCGAACGCCACAATCCCCTTGCGGTCGTCCAGTGCTTGAACGCTTTCCTGGTCCAGGAGCAGCGTGACATGTCTGGAGTGTCCTGAAGGCTCTTCCAACTTAACTACCCTCCAGTTTTCGGTGGGTAGGTTCAGGTTTCCGATCTTCAGTAGCTCCAGGATGGTTTCCGAATCGGGGGGCTCTCGAGGTATTCTTGCTCTGCCGCGTGGCTTGTTGGGAATTTCGCTCTTATTGACGAATTTATTTAATTTAATTTAATTTTTTTTTTATTTTATTCTATTATATTTTATTTTATTGTATTTTTTTGTTTGTTTTTATTTTATTTTTTTTATATTTATTATTTTGTTTTTAATTTTATTTTATTTTATTTTGTTTTATTTTATATTATTTGAGCTTAAACCATCTCGGCTATTTCCGGAGATTACACATCCCGGATAAAATTTTCAAGGGATAGTGCTCTGGTGGAGCGTAGTCCAAAAATCTACGAACTATTGCACATGTGTCCAGTATGGTCGACTTCTGCATGTCTTCTAAGAGGTGTTGGCATTCATACTTCTTCAAATTTTTTATTAAATGCTTAGGCACTAATCCAGTGGACGAAATAATTATTGGAATTATATTCACTTCCCTCGCTTTGTACATCCGTTTCAGCTCTATGGCCAAAGCTGTATACTTCGATATTTTGGTGGAGTATGTGCTTTGGATGTTGCGATTAAGGGGCACCGCTATATCGATTACTTCGATTGTTTTATTTATCTTGTCGAACAAGATGATGTCAGGTTTGTTGGCAGCTGCGGTTTGATCTGTGGAAATAAATCTGTCCCAGTACAGTTTAAAATTTTCATTTTCCAATATTGCCCTTGGTTCATATTTAAAATACAAGACTTCTGCTTATAAGAGACCGTGTTTTATCGCAAGTTGTCTCATGACATATTCACGGGGGGCAAGTACGCTACATCCAGAAATTAAATGGTCGATTGCTTCACCGTAAATGCCGCACCTTCGGCACCTATTTTCTATTGCCTCGCCATGTATCGACCTTCGGAAATTCCTTGTTGGAATCACTCGGTCTTGGATAGCGATTGCGAAACCTTCTGTTTCAGATGATTGTGCGTCTATCCATTCCATTTCGAGATCATGGGGATGGGCACCGTGTATTGTTTTTCCCTTCCATGGTGCGATCATTTCAGCTGGGGATTTAACCCCCTCAGGTACTGGGAAATACTGCTCCATCAGACTTAGCGGGGTAAAGCCATTATCTGTCATAGCGATTGCTTTAAATAGATGCGACTCGCTGCTTAGCAAATATGTACGTAGCTTTAAAGTTTGCGAGAAGTGTAGACGCGCTATATTGATGATTCCTCTCCCACCAACGTTTCGAGGAAGCGATATTCTTTCCACAGCGCTTTGAGGGTAATGGCTGTGGAACTTTGTAAAAGTGGTGCGTATCAGCGTTCCAATCCGAAGGATATCTGTCTGAGACCATTTTATTACTCCAAGCGAGTAAGTCAAAAGAGGTATGGCCCAGGTATTAATTGCTTTGCATTTATTTCCACTGTTTAGACTAGTTTTTAATACAGCTTTTAGTCGTGCCTCAAATTTGTTAATGAGGCTTTGCTTTACTAGCGTGTGGTTGATTCCTTTAAGTTGCAGAAGTCCCAATTATTTATAACTTTGGCTGCTATGCAAGTTGTCTATAATAATATTTTGATCTACTGCGTACTTTTCTACGGATTCATCAAGGTGACCTCTAATCAAGTCTATTATTTTGCACTTATCTGTTCCAAATTCCATTCCCACGTCATCGCTAAAAGCTTTAGGGGCATCTATCAGCTCATAAAGCTTATGCTATTTATTTGCGTACAGTTTCAAGTCGTCAACAAACATGTGTGTCTATTATGGTCCACTTCTGCATTAGATTGGGCCGAAAAAAAATTTTGTTTAGGATCGAGTTCTAATAGTGCGGATATGTTGCACTGTTATACTAATAAAGTGTGTGCCAAATTTCAGCCCAATCGAACGATATCTTCTGTCGGCAGCAGAGGTCTCAAATTTTGAAACTTCAGTTTAAATTCTGAACAATTTTAATTTTTTTGAAAATAATATTTATTATCATACCGGTATATGTTAAATACAAATTTTCTATGAGAAGGCCCACCGAAACAATTTAATTCACTACACTCCACTCTGTTTGTTTGATCAAGCAATACGTTTATGGAGTTCCCAGTAGCTCGTCCTTGTACTGCGAGTTGAATTGAAGTTACAGCAATTACTTTATCTATTTTTTCTTTCGCTTTATTCAAAAGATATCGTATAAAAGCATTTAATTAAAATCTTTTATTAGAAGTTTATATGACGACAATGGCATTACCCAAATTGTCCCTAAGACAAACGTTTAATTGCCCATTGTTTCAACTACCGAGTTATGAAGATGTAATGAGATGTTGTTTTTTTCAATGGCGGGAACTGGGAGTAGATTCAGGAGGAAACCGAGAACCGGCCTTTTCGATCATAGCCGGACAAGTTACCAAGAAAATCATTTGTATTTATAACAAGGCTTCTATTTCCACAGTTTCACATTCTCGCGTAATATACATGATAAATGGGTATCATAGAAAGTACAGAGAAATTAAAAAGGGTTTGTATTCTGCACATAGAATTCCTGCTTTGAAAAAACGTGCTGATGACTTTAAGGCGAATGCTTCCCGACTTTGTTGGTTTGATCTCTTCCGAATCTCGAAACCTCATAACAGATAAAAACAAAATTGGACGCGAGAAAAACCTATTGCGCCGAGAAATACAACTCAAAGATCGCGTCAAAGCCGTTGCTACAAAGGCAATATATTTTGGTGGTCGAAAAGACGACACGTATATTCAGGTCAAAAGAGGAAACCAATTCTACCGTCAGGTGATAAAGAAGAACATATTTCGATTTTATCTGAGCCTGGATCGCAATATTTAGCTCACGTTACACCGAAAACAGGCAGCGCTGTGAATATTATTATGTTATTTTTTATCAATATTACAAAATGTGGACAAAAAGAAAAACAGTTGGTAAACATGAAATGAAATATTGCTTTAAGTTAAAAAACCGCAGTGTTTTCTTGAAATACCTTTTATTTTATTAATCTTTTCCAATTTTACAAAACATGAAAAAAAGAACAAAACCAGTTAAAAAAAATTAGTAAAATAACAAATAAAAAATTAAAAAATAAATAAAAGTAAAAAAAAAAAACAAAAAAAAAAGAAAAAAAAAATAGGAACCCAAAGGGCAGCAACCTCCACGTGAAGGGTGCTGGGCTACAAAAATATTCATGTATTCGTATTTTCGCAAAAAAAAGTAGGCAAAAAGCTGCACAATCAATAACGTTTTATTATTATTTTATACTGTACAGGTGCTTAATCTTAGATAAATTTATGTCTAATTAGTTCATAGTCTTTATTTTTGATATGAAATGTGCTCCGGAATGTATGCATAGAGAAAGTAAAAATATCCAGAAAAAATTAAATTTTTCAGAATATCAACTGCAATTTTAATATTTGAGATCTCTGCTGGCGACAGAAGATATCGTTCGATTGGGCTGAAATTTGGCACACACTTTATTAGTCTAACAGTGCAACTTTTCCTCACTGTTAGAATTCGATCCTAAAAAAAAATTTTTTTTCCGCCTACTCTATTCTGCATGTCTTCTAAAAGATGTTGGCAGTCATACTTCTTCTAAGCTAATCCAGTGGACGATATAATTATTGGTATTATGTTTACTTCCCTCGCTTTCTATATATATCCGTTTTAGCTCTATGGCCAAAGCTGCACACTTTGATATTTTGGTGGAGTATGTGCTTTGCATGTTGCGATTAAGAAGCACCGCTATATGAATTATTTGTATTGTTTTATTTGTCTTGTCGAATAAGATAATGTCAGGTTTGTTGGCAGCTGCTGCTTGATCTGTGGATATAATTCTGTCCCAGTATGGTGTAAAATTTTCATTTTCCAATACAAGACTTCTTCTTGTACGAGACCGTGTTTTATCGTAAGTTGTTGGTGGAGGATCTTTGCTATATTGTTATGTCCATGACATATTCACGGGGGCAAGTACGCTACATTCAGCAATTATATGGTCGATTGTTTTACCGTAAATGCCGCACCTTCGGCACCTATCTTCTATTGCCTCGCCATGTATCGACCTTCGGAAATTCCTTGTTGGAATAACTCGGTCCTGGATAGCGATTACGAAACCTTCTGTTTCAGAAAAAAAGAGGTTGTCTGTAAAGTCGGTTTACTGACGATAGTTTAACGTGACAACGTCATAAGAAAATACTGATATAAGGGTTGCAATTTTCAAAACAAAATTTTAATTTCATTTGTTTGATAGATATTTTGTATGGATATAGAGGAAGAGGTAAATGGAATTGCAATGGAATAGGTCAAGTAACATTTACACAAACGTGAAAAATGACGAAACATTTATCAAATTCATGAAAGATATCTTCAATTTCGATTGTGCATCAGACGTTAATAAGTCAACAACACTAAGAGGCACCATCATCGATTTGCCTTTTTCAAGGCACTTTACACTCGAAACACTCCCTTTCATTTCCTACTTTTTCTATCATCGTCCTATTCTCAACAGAGAAATGGTTCATTACCATGCACACAGGAAGAAGGCATATGCAAATATATACAAGTATGTGAATTTATATACAAATGCGCATATACATGCATATACCTACATATACATGCTCACTCAAGTAGGACAGAGCCAGATGTCGAACGTTGCCGAACGTGGGGGCCGATTGTGCTCTTTGTCGTTCGTTCCGCGCTCTCGTTTGCAGTTTAAGCACATTAGCTTACATTTGCTTGCGTACGGAATATATTCGTATATTTGATATGTCCATATGATTTGTATGCATCTTTACATATAGATTTGTTCTTTTTGAAAATTGCGCGAAATTGTATATGTATATGCATGTTTATGTACATATATTGGTATACAACATATCTTATAAGGTATGTGGTAAATATTACCATACATTTTTTCCTTCATATATAATAAAAAAATTAATAATAATAACATTAAAACAACAGGTATTATTAACAAACTTGGTTTTATTTTAAATTCTTCAAGTAAATCAAATTAATAATAATCAATGAGAAGGCATATGCAAATACAAATACGTGAATTTATATATGTACATATGCGTATATACATACATATATACGGTCACTTAAGTAGGAGTTCGTTTGCTTTGTCGTTCGTTCCGCGCTTTCGCTAACGACAATGAGCAAGGTAACGACAAATGAGCTAGGTAACGACACATTTTTTCGTGCGTGCAGCCGGCTAAATCGAATTATAAGACGTTATCACGCCAACAAATTTCCTCTTTTCAACCATAAATTGGATGATTGTACGCCTAAGCATTCGAGTAAGTCAAAAGAGGTATGGCCCAGGTATTAATTGCTTTGCATTTATTTCCACTGTTCAGACCAGTTTTTAATACAGCTTTCAGTCGTGCCTCAAATTTGCTAATGAGGCTTTGCCTTACTAGCGTGTGGTTGATTCCTTTAAGTTGCAGAAATCCTAAGATTCGCTGCTATGCAAGTTGTCTATATGTTGATCTACTGCATAGTTTTCTTGGGTTTTATCAAGCTTAGATGTATTATTTTGCATTTATCAACTCCATTCCTAAGTCATCACTGAAAGATTTGGTGACATCTATCTGCTCATGAAGCTTATGCTTTTTGTTTGCGTAAATTTTCAAGTCATCAACAAATGTAAGAACGTGTGCTCTCTTATTTCTGTTTTGAGTGTAAAGCCGTTTTGCTTATATGTAAGAAGCCTGCTAAGCTCGTTGAGGCCAATGCAGAGCCATAGGGGGCTTAAGGCGCCTCCTTGGAATATACCACGTTTGATTGAAATCAGTTTTGAAACAGTTTCATTAAAAACCAGTTTAGTATTCCACTTGCTCATTATAGGTATTACCCAAGAGGGCAACAGTGGCAGCAACGATAGGCGTCATCTCATTATTAGGCCTCTAGGCTTCTTATTTTCGCCAAGCGTTAGCAAGCGGCGAATAGATGAAGCAACTGGTATAAATGAACATATATTGGCAACGCGGGAATATAGCTGCCTTAAATTACATGTGTTTGTACGACAGTGAGTTATACCAGCCTAGTGAGGTATAGCCATACTCGCAAGCGGCAAATTATTCAGGAGTCATGGATCATGCGTATTTTCGTGGTGAGGAAACCTAACTACAAGCTATATACGGCGGATTGTGAAGGTAAAACAAGGTAGTTGTTGTTGTTGTAGCAGTACCTTTCCCCTGTCAGTGTAGCGTAATCACCGGTCGTCTTTTTTAGCTCATCTAACGAGAGGCCCAGGAAACTAGCTGTTACGACAGGTTGGGTCCAGAGGGAGAGGGGTGTTGGATGAGTAGGTTTAATGTTTAGTATGTCGGGGTCGATTCTGGATAAGTAGGAGTTTAACCTGCTACAATATCCAGAATGTAATTGTGTCAAGGTTACGCGGGACTCTCGGCGAAGTTGGAGTTCTTCGTCTGCGATTGGTGGTGGTTGAACTCCGATAACGGCATTTGGGGGTCGGGAGCTTAAGAAGGGGGTGAGAGTCTCCCGATGAATGTCGTTTATGGCCTGTCTGTACACTGTCCGATCCAGTAACTGTCGATTTGTTTTTTCTGAGATCTCGTCCGCGTAGTTGAAGAAATGCCTCCTGATGTGCCTGGGAGGTGGCTCAGGCTCGAGCAGGTGTATGTATGGGTGAGGCCTGCGGTAACACCCTAGCAGAAACTGCTTACTGAGCAATTTGTTATGCTCCTTAACAGGCAGCATTTGGGCCTCATTATGTAGATGTTGAATTGGGGGAATCAGGAGACATCCTGTCGCGGTCCTGATAGCAGTATTTTGGCAGGTCTGAAGCTTCGTCAACTGCGAATCACTGGTTTCAGGTGACCAGACAAGCGCAGCGTAGTTTAGAATCGGTTGGCCTATTGCTTTAAAAGTCGACAGCAACATTTCCTTGTCTTTGCCCCAAGTGCTGCCGGCGAGCGACTTGAGAACCTTGTTGCGATTCTGTAGTTGCAATAGCGGTTGTATGCGCTGAGATGGAGAGCAAGCTGTCAAAGGTAACTTCCAATATTTTGGGGTTGTTAGCCGTCGTTAGCCGTTTTTAGATCCAACGCTACAAGGGCAGTCCTCTCGCAGGGCGGTTTTGGTTGAGGCTGCTGTTTACCTGGGTGTTAATGACGGTGAGTGCCGTGGTGGTGATTTGCACTCCTCGGAAACCATGCTGATGCGAGGCTGGTGTTTCGTAAAGAGTGGGAGTAGAAGGGCCTCAAGAGTCTTCACTACTGGGGAAAAGAGAGTTATCGGGCGATAAGACTCCCCTTGGTTGGCGGGTTTCCCAGGCTTCAGTAGTGGGACCACTCTCCCTAATTTCCAATTATCAGGAATGATGAGAGTGGCCATCGACATGTTGAAGACCTTGGTGAGATATTCTACTCCCAATGGACCCAGCTTTTTCAACATCAGCATGTTTATTCCGTCGGCGCCAACGGCTTTGGATGGTTTCATGTGTTTGATGGCCCCCTGAACTTCGTCACTGGTGAAAGTAAGTGGCGCACTGTTGTATGCCAGTTTGTGCAGCCCTCTGGTGGCGCTACGTTTGGATCTGTCGCCCGGAGGATGCAGAATAAATTGCCGGCTAAACTAGCACGCGCACCTCTTCGGATCCGAGGAAGCACGACCGTTGCTGGTGATATACACCTTGTCATTGTGTTTCGTCGGGTTCGACAGGGACCTTACGGTGGACCAGAGCTTGCTCACACCAGAGGTTAAGTTGCAGGACTTCAGATGCTCTTCCCATTTGTTCCGCTTTTGTAGGGTTACCAGTTGCCGAACCTCGGAATTGAGATCCTTTATACGAGGATCCCTTGGATCGGCCTGGCGCAGGCGATCATGCTCATTCGCCAGAACAGCTGCTTCAGCTGGGAAATTGGAGCGTAAGTCCCTGATCCTTCCAGCGGGTATGAAACGAGCAGCGGCAGCTGTGATCGCCTTGCAGAATGCGCGTTCGCCTGCGCGCACATCGGTGGGAATGGGGAGAGCGGCGAAGATGTCTTCAGTAAATTCCGCGAATCTGGTCCAATCAGCTTTGTTAAAGTTAATATAAAACCGATGATTCCGCGGAAACAAAGTCGGCAAGTCTTTCGATCGAGATGATAATGAGCAATGGGTCTGATGCAAGCGATAGCGGTTTTCACCCCTGCTGAGCGCACCAATATCAGGGTGATATCCTGCCGGGCAGGCGGTTACAGGTGAGAAGTCAATATTATATATTTCGAGCTCGGCATCGCCTGACCGGACAGCTACCCCTTGACATTCTAAGGTGGTGTCTTCATACCTAGAATCCAAATATAATTGAAGCAACAACTCTGTCTGGCAAATCAGCAGGTGAAGATGTCTTCATACCTAGAATTCTCTTAATTCCATCAGATATGCCTTTCGAGTTTAAAAGACTTCAATTTCCTGTTCGTCTTGCTTTTGTCGCTCAATTTGTCAATCGCTCAACGTCGCAAGAATTCATTTAGAACCATCATGTTTTTCACACGGTCAGTTATAAATACGTTGCCTGCTCAAGGGTCAGCAACCCAAAAAATCTATTCATACGAGTATATGCTCCAAATAATACAACGAATAACGTTGTTTACCAAAATGCATTAAAATAATACGTACATTATGTTATACGGCTGCCGATTAAATTACTCGAACAAAAGATAATATATGTCAAGAAATGCTACACAGTATTACAGCAATGCTGTGTTATGTCTTATATTATATATAGTTTTGAAAATCCTTTATTAACATAGAAGTGGAGATAATGTAATATTTATGCTTATTGTAATATTATGGTTTTTAATAAAAAATTGTTTTCTATGAAATGATTGTTTGTAATTCTTTTATATATATATCCTAAATCTCTCAAAACTACTCCTACGCGAGCGGGGCCGCGGGTTAAAGCTAGTATACAATAAAAACACAGACTGGAAAATTTTCCGAAAAACTATTAAAACCACAATTGACTGTAATGTACCACCTAAAACTGAGAAACAAATCGACAGCGCTATTGTGTTTTTCCCCAACGCAATCATTCATGCAATAACCTTATCATATAGCAGTCAAACACATAACCAAAAGAAAATACATTCCGGAATTCATTAGACATAAAATAAAACTTAAAAAAAGAAAAACTAAGGAAACAAAGGCAAACAAGAAGACATGCAGAGGACAGAACAATCTTAAAGAAGATACCTAAAGATATTAAACCATTGTTAAAGGATTTTGAAAATAATACAATCTTATTTGTCAAGTTTCGACTCTACAAAAAATTAAAAATTCTCACTATGGAAAGCGACGAAGGACATAAACCTTCTACAATCCAATAAACACGCAACAAAATAACTTACCTGATGCATTTTAATTCAAAGATGGAATAATCAAAAAAGTGCCCATACATGACTTTGTGACCAAAATTAAGAATATAAAGAACAACAATTCTACAGGACACGACCGTTGTTATGCCTCGTTGAATAAAATCAAAACAACCAATCAGAAAAATATCAAGCAAAATTATTTTTATTAATTTTCTATCTCAAATCGTTTTGAACTTTGTATTTGGGTCATAGTTGAACAGCTTATGCGGATCATGAAGTCTAGAGTGTGCTATAAATAGTGGGAAAGAGGAAATACTAATATTTTTTAGATTAAATTTAAGCAAATATTCGGTTATTAGTGACGAATGAAAGTGATGGCGCGGCCGGGGGGCTGTGGGAAGGGAGTTCCATCATAAAAACATGCCTATAACCTTCATTGGGTGAAAATATGAATGTATAAAAATTTGTACGTCATTTGGTGTTGTCGTTTCGTAGTGATGCGCGGACAACGTACAGACATTCACCTTTATAGTATAGATATATGTATGTAGGAGAGTAGGCAGAGAGGGGTTCGCCTTAAGTTGTCGGTGAGTCAAGTCATTAATTTCGTGTGCGCGCATTTGCTAATCTAAAGTCGTTCTTTTTCAGTTGTTCAACAAACGTGCCGTACCAAACCGTGGTTCACCCGACCTCTTCATCTTTTCAATTACCTATATATTTCAACTATAAAACTCAATTCCGTGAAAAAAGAACTAAATATATTATCTTACATTTGGGGGCTCAACCGTCGCGAATAAAAGTTGACAAAAATTTGGTTAATAAGTTGAAAAAACCAATTCGGAAAATCTAATACCGTGCAGTTTTAATTTTTATTAAAGTCGACCTAATTGTGTTTTAAAGTTGAACAAACACTTTCTGGGAAGGTTAAGTTGAAGTTGCTTAAAATCATAAAAGTTGTTAAAAGTAGCATATAAATTAATAATATTTAGTTTTCTCCAGTCCTGTTGAGGGTGAAGATTAGGTTGAGAGGCGAACTGTGCCTTTTATTGCTGTATTAATATTCTCCAGTCCTGTTGAGGGTGAAGATTAGGTTGAGAGGCGAACTGTGCCTCTTATTAATATTCTCCAGTCCTGTTGAGGGTGAAGATTAGGTTGAGAGGCGAACTGTGCCTCTTATTGCTGGCCTCGGGCTCAGACAATAAAACAAATTATTTAACGGCCAAGCGCCGGAGTGGATATTTATTTAAGCGACTTATTGCTAGAGCGCTGTATTCCAAACTAATTTCTTAATACATAGAATATTTCACTTAAGCTAAGCCAAAACTCGCATCACGCCACAATGTCATGGTCGGCAAGCCGACTCAGCAAAATCTTTGGCGATAACGGAAACTCTTGCAGCAAAACAAAAGTGTCCGGTTACCGTCGCTCACCATTGCAGCTATAGCGCGCTGATACAACGTATATAATGTCGCAATTGCGAGGGCTGTTTCTTAACTTATGAAGCACGCAATTGCGAGGGCTGTTTCTTAACTTATGAAGCACGCGATAGCGAGGGTTGATTATAAACTTATGAAATATCCTATATTAAGTGTTATTTGTTAACTACTCCCCCTTCAAGTATAAGGCCGTCCTCGGCCGACCCAATCCCGGCGACGACTTCTCGTAACTGCTTTGCAGACTTCTTTGCACCGATGGTTCGACAAGGAGTGAGGCCAATGCAGATTAAAGCACAGCATATGGCTCCAATGATGAATGCCACACGATAAGCTTGATCAGTTCCGGCGTTTTTCTCGAATTGCTGTATCACCTCCAGATTACGTTCATTCAAACGATGAAGGTAAGGGAGGCTGAGGACATCTTGGGTGGCAGTGATGTTCAGCAAGGGAGAATTGGCAATACCCGGGATTCTATTGCGTACGTTGTTGTGATTGTAAAACAGAGTTCCGTTAATTGCGACTCGGTCTCCGAACGTGATGAGATGCGTACCTTGTACCTGGATCTCAGTGCCGTTGTCCACCTGAATCCTTGCGGACCCGTCGTTGAGGATGATGATTCCGTCATCTACATGGGTGATTATTTCCAGGTTGCTCGGCTGGATCTCGCAGTGTGCCGTACCACATGCATGGAGCTCTTTGGCACATGAACTTTCCAAAGCCAGACGACAAAATGTGGCTCCAGGTGAAGCGGCGCAACTCTGCAGTGTGTGGGTTTCTCCATCGCATTCGGCTATGACGTTGTCAAGCAATCGCACTATGAAGTTCTTGTGGACGACAGGATAAATCGTGATCTTTCTGCAAGCTCTTTTAATCTTGGGGAATTTATTATTATTATTACTTATTTGTTATCTATAATTAAAATTACAAAATAACTTTTTAGCACAAGCTACCAAGGCTATCGGCTTAGTCACATGGTTATAATACTTATTTCTAAAGATTTAAATTAAGTGAAACATTTCAATATCTTTAAGAAAGTTAACAATTTGTCTTATATTAGATTCTGAGGGGGTTATAATACTTATTTCTAAAGGTTTATACTTATTTCTAAAGGTGTATGGTGTTAATGGATTGAAGAACTTTTACGGACGCAACGGACATAAGATCTCCTATAGGACTGTTGGTGGGTTCCTCTAGCCAAATTGATTTCAAATCTGAGTGGTCCAAAATGTTTGGGCTAACAATGTTAGCCTTTGCAAGAGTAATAGCAAGCATTAAATTTTGCAACTCCATCATTAACATTCTGTTTCTAGACAGTAGTGTTTCAAATAAATGGCTAGTGTCAACTTGTGAGTTTTTGGCTATCTTGAGAATTCTGTTGACAGTGATTGTTAACTGGTTAAGCTGGTCCTGAACTCTAGTGTTTATTTCTATTTGTCTATTATTGGCATTTATTAATTGCATTTCAGTAAACCTAGTCTGCTCTAAATCATCGGCATCGGGTGTACCCGCCACAACCTTCAGTATGGATCCTAGGAAATCTAAGCTCCTGGCGACTCTATGGTGTGTGCCTAACGCCTCCAATAGGTCTTGTAGATGTGCCGTGTCCACACTTAGAAGTTTTTTCATGTGGGATAGCGGGAACATGTCAATTAATTTGACTGTTTCTTCCACCATTCGCGCGTACTCTGAGAGGTTTGCCGAGTGCCTGACATAGGCGTTTTTCTCGCATACCAAGATTTCGCCGTCGACGATGGGAATGTACCTGGCACGCGAGTAGTCGATGACATGTGCCGAAGCCAGGGATAAGGAACGGAGTAATATGGATCCAAACCTGTGAAATGAGGTTGTTTTAGCAATTTTTTTGTTTTTCTTTTTAAGGCCCACCACCAAGAAAGTTTTATAAAAACTATGCCAAGTGGCTAAAACTAAGTTGAACAACTATATCTAACTTATATGAGTTTGCCTAGTGGCTTAAAAAAAGGTGTAAAAAAAAACAAGGGAGTCACCTTAGGTTGTCCTTGTGGACCACCCTCCCTCTAACGAGGACCTCGGTCCCCAGGTCTGCTTCCACGGCCTTCTCATCACATAAAGGTGTGAGTTTGTTTCCGAGTCGTCGGTTGGACTTGACCAAAACTTTGTCACCAACGCCGAAGACCCTATTCTGCCGATTTGCGTTCTCCCTAGCTCTGAGCATCGTCTGAGCGTTTCTGATCTTTTCTTGTATTTTTTCTTGTGGCTCATCTGGGTGCGCCTGAACCACATCAACTGGTCTCTGGTCGATGACCGAATGGATCGACTTATTGTACTCAGTTGTAGCCAGTAAAATGACTTCTACGGTGTCATTTATGCCGTGAGCCGAAGCATCGGTCGTTAGATCGAATGGCTTCTTAAAATCGGGGTACCTGAGCATTACATTCTCAGATGACAAAATGTCGTGAGCCGAAGCATCGGTCGTTAGATCGAATGGCTTCTTAAAATCGGGATACCTGAGCATTACATTCTCAGATGACAAAATGTCGTGAGCCGAAGCATCGGTCGTTAGATCGAATGGCTTCTTAAAATCGGGGTACCTGAGCATTACATTCTCAGATGACAAAATGTCGTGCCACTTCTGAAACGCCCTTTGCTGCCCTTCAGAGAATTGAACCTTTATATTTCTGGACCTATGCTTACTGACTGTTCCATTTTCACCCTTCAAAATATTGGAGATGGGTCTTGCTATTGCGCCGAAGTCCCTAATGAAACATCTGTAATAACTTGCGAGGCCTAGAAATGATCTGACCTCGAACAGTGTTTTAGGTTCTGGATACTCCTGTATTGCCTTAACCTTTTCGGGATCCGTCGTGGCGCCAGTGCTGGTGATTATGAAACCAAGAAAGTTCACGCTTTTCTTAAAAAATCGTGGCTTTTCGACGGAGACCCTCATGCTTGCTTCGTGTAAGCTTTTTAGGACCCAATCCACGTGTTTAATGTGGGAGTCCTCATCTTCTGATATATTTGGCATAGGGTATTTGTCAGGCACGGTTCTTTCGTTAAGTTTACGAAAGTCCATTACCAACCTCATTTTCCTATTGCCCGCTTCATCAGTGCCCTTCTTGTCTACTACCCATATTGGGTTATTTTAGGGAGAGACTGACTTTTGAATTATATCATTTTTTAGCAGATCTTTGATTTCTTTATTAACGAAATCAACTGCTCCCATTGGACATGGGTAAAGCTTGGCATAGATCGGTTGCTCATCTGTGGTCCTAATGGTAGCCACGACTGATGTGTTATACGGCAACGCCTCGTCTGGGTCTGCAAAGGCCTTTTGTCTGGTCTTTAGCATTTTCAAAAAGGAACTTCTAGCTAATGGGGATGCCTCTGCACAGTCTACATTTGTGAAATTTACATTTTTGCACGTGTGGAAGGTGATTTGTTCGACCTCCGTGCCCCATTCAAGCAGCTGCCTGCTTTAGCAGGTCAAGGCCTACAATCCCATCAAAAGTTGACAAGTCCGGCAGAATAAAAAAGGTTGCCTTTAACCCAAACATTGTAACAAAGCATTTGTGTGTAATTTGTGTCTCGCCGTGAATGGAATGAATTTTGAAAGGGGACTCTACAGAGTGGACGCCTTTTAACCCTTCATGTGGCCGAATGAAATTCTTGGCCGCGCCCGTGTCTATGAGGAATCGTATGTGAGTCCCAGCTATTCTTCGTCTGATGACGGGTAGCAGGGACTTACTCCTAAACATTTGACGGCATCTAGCGGCTCGTCACAGCGAATGTCGTTTCTAATTCCTATAGCAGCATATGCTACTACTTGTGGGGCGGCAACGTTTGCTGCTGCTATTTGTTGAGCCAACTCATTAATTCTTTGAGTCAATGCTCGCTCCCTCTGCTCGTTTGTAGCCGGGACTCTGATGCGAATGTCACAGTCGGAATCTGAGTCGCTAGACTGCTTGCGAGGTTTTCTATATTGGCTGCACTGTGACATGCGCAGGCCAGTGGCCGCGAAAAGTAAAACGGGCCGTCAAAAGATGGATCGAATTACGTCGTAGCTCTGAACCACGAGAACTGTATGTATTGTTATAGCACAATTTTAGACACATAGAAAGTAACACAAAGTAATTTTATTAACGATCTGGATGATAAATTGTTTCAACTAAAATTCTCAAAGCAGTCACTCTCACGTGTTTCAGAAACCTGGTTCTGATTATTGTTATTAATTATGATCTGTTGCAATATAAAATACTCACAAGTACTAACTAATTTTTATAAAAAATTAAAACTTTTGTATTTGAAGAAAAATTTTGGCTAGAGTATCCACTTACATGATTCAACTAACACAAAAAAAATTTCTTTACAGGGTCGGTCACTCGCAGCTCCCGCGCTGCTGTCTTAATTGCTGTTGGTTGTTGCAGCTCCTGTGCTGCTGTTTTAGTTGTTATTGGTTGTGGAGTCCGACCACTAGTTGGGCGCCAATTAATAATATTTAGTTTTCTCCAGTCCTGTTGAGGGTGAAGATTAGGTTGAGAGGCGAACTGTGCCTTTTATTGCTGAATTAATATTCTCCAGTCCTGTTGTGGGTGCAGATTAGGTTGAGAGGCGAACTGTGCCTCAATTAATATTCTACAGTCCTGTTGAGGGTGAAGATTAGGTTGAGAGGCGAACTGTGCCTCTTATTAATATTCTCCAGTCCTGTTGAGAGTGAAGATTAGGTTGAGAGGCGAACTGTGCCTCTTATTGCTGGCCTCGGGCTCAGACAATAAAACAAATTATTTAACGGCCAAGCGCCGGAGTGGATATTTATTTAAGCGACTTATTGCTAGAGCGCTGTATTCCAAACTAATTTCTTAATACATAGAATATTTCACTTAAGCTAAGCCAAAACTCGCATCACGCCACAATGTCATGGTCGGCAAGCCGACTCAGCAAAATCTTTGGCGATAACGGAAACTCTTGCAGCAAAACAAAAGTGTCCGGTTACCGTCGCTCACCATTGCAGCTATAGCGCGCTGATACAACGTATGTAATGTCGCAATTGCGAGGGCTGTTTCTTAACTTATGAAGCACGCAATTGCGAGGGCTGTTTCTTAACTTATGAAGCACGCGATAGCGAGGGTTGATTATAAACTTATGAAATATCCTATATTAAGTGTTATTTGTTAACTTATATAAAATATAAACGTTTGATATAAAATATAAACGGTAAAATTTATGTCTTTGCAAAAAGGCGAATCGATTTGCAAGTGACAAAACCAACAAGCCGAGAGCAGCGCACAATAGCAAGGGCAAAAAGGTCAGCAACAGAAGAGATCGGTTTACTGGAAGAAAATATAAAAGAGAAGTTTGAAGTCGACGACGAAGTTTTTCTCGACGCAACCAACGACGAAACATTAGAAAATAAAATAAAAGCAGAAATGACTGAAATTGGCGACCTAATAAAACTTCTAACGTTGAAGTTTCAGAACAGAAAACGTTGATAGTGTAATCGGAAATTTCGATGGACAGTCACCGGTTCGTGTGGAGAGCTGGTTCCAGAATTTTGAGAAATGTGCAGCAGCTCTGAAATGGAGCGATAATCAAAAATATGTTTTCGCTCGCAAAAAGATGATAAAGACGGCTAAACTGTTCGTGGATTCAATTTGTGTTTTTGATTATGATACTCTTAGAAAAGAAGTTGATCGAGAATTTCGCCGTGGCTTTGTAAGTGCCCACATACACAAACATTTGCAGGAGAGACGCAAAAAGAGTACAGAAAGTATGCATGAGTATATGTTACACATGCGACGCACAGTGCGGCCGATTCCCAAAAAGCTGGCCAAAAGTCGAAAAAAAAAGTTTCTAGATAGAGTTTTTTGTCTTTGGGTTGGCTACAGTAATGCCTTGAGTAGTGAAAACCGTTCATAGCAACGTCCTGTACCCTAAGTATCCTCTGTATTTTCAGTCGCAACGTGGCCTTCGTTTGAGCATCGTATTACTGTCGATGAATAGTGAAAGTTGTACACATTTGAACGATTTTGTAATGGAGTAAATTGAACAAAACCAAATGGAATCATCTTCGGAAAGTTAGTAAAATACGAGAAATCTTTAGTACATATCAATACCTCGACACAAAATTTTAAGCTGCAGCAATACGTAGATACATTTTTTGCAATTTTTTTATAAAATTTGAGTTTTCAAACTGTATAGTAATACAATGCTGCTTTGAAACCTATTAAAGGTTATTCAAAAAAGTAATGGTTACTGAATAAAACAAGATTCAGCTGCTACCACTTGCTACCTTGCGACCCCGAAAACATATAAATTTACATGCATCTTGATTATGTTCTTGAATATACGCTATTTCACGTGAGGGGGTGGCCAATAGGGGTGGAAGGGGGTGGATTTTCAAAATTTTAAGATCAAATTCGCAATCAGCGACCCTGAAAACATAAATTAACATGCATCTTGATTATGTTCTAGAATATACGCTATTTCACGTGAGGGGGTGGCCAATAGGGGTGGAAGGGGGTGGATTTTCAAAATTTTAAGATCAAATTCGTAATCAGCGACCCCGAAAACATATAACTTAACATGCATCTTGATTATGTTCTAGAATATACGCTATTTCACGTGAGGGGGTGGCCAATAGGGGTGGAAGGGGGTGGATTTTCAAAATTTTAAGATCAAATTCGTAATCAGCGACCCCGAAAACATATAACTTAACATGCATCTTGATTATGTTCTAGAATATACGCTATTTCACGTGAGGGGGTGGCCAATAGGGGTGGAAGGGGGTGGATTTTCAAAATTTTAAGATCAAATTCATAATCAGCAACCCCGACAACCCCCGAGTAAGAAATTGTGAATCAATTACTTAATTTTTTGAGTTTTGGCCAGCTTTTCGGGAATCGGCCGCACTGTGCGACGGTTAGGAACGTTCGGCAAAGTAGATTACCCTTCGATCATTAGGTATATTATTGATGGAATAAATGAAAAAGCAGAAAACAAAACTTTTTTACATGCTGCCAAGAGCTTTGACGACTTGAAAGCAATGCTTGAAACTTATGAAAAACAAATAGAACCGAAAAGAGAAGCAAAAGCAAATAATGGTAGAAATTCTAGTGCAACGGAAAGTAATAAAAACAAAAAGAGCAAACAAGAACATTGTTATAATTGCGGGTCTGTTGACCATAAAAGAAGCGAATGCAAAGAACTAACTAAATGTTTTGGGTGCAATAAAACGGGGCACATATCCAAAAATTGCCCATCAAGTACGCAAAAAAATAATGACGTAAACCTGGTACATACAGTTGAGCAGCACCAAAACATGCAAAAGACTGTACAGATTAACAACATAAAAGTTCGTTGCCTAATCGACAGCGGTGCAGAAATTTCTATAATTGAGCAAACGGTTGCAAAAAAATTAAATTGTTCTCTAAAGAAATGTAGTGAGAGTCTTTCGGGTTATGGAAATAAAAAGGTGATTGCTATCGGCAGGTGTGAAGCGAATATTACTGTTGATAGCCTTGTTTGTGCGCATAGCTTCTTGGTTGTACCAGACAATTTGTCTAAGTATGAGGTCATCTTAGGTTTTGATTTTATTGGGAAATGCGAATACATTTATGATAGAAGTGGTTATAGATTTACAAAATTTCTTTCGGAAAATGAAAATTGGATTCACAATATTTCGATTGAAAATAAAGAGTTAGAGGTGCCAAAAAAATACAAAAATCAAATAGAAAATATTGTTAAAGAGTATTCACCTAAAACCGAAGTGGCAAGCCCAATGAGTATGAAAACTGTGTTGTCAGAAGATAAAGTTATTCGACATTTACCGAAGAGACTACGATTGCCAGAACAGAAAGTTATAATCGAGCAAGTTGAAGACTGGCTGCAAAAGAAAATAATACGTCCGTCGAGTTCCGAATATTGTAGTCGAGTTGTCATAGTCGATAAAACAGATGGTAAAAAACGTTTGTGTGTAGACTTCCGAGACTTGAATAAAATAGTGCAAACAGATCGTTTCCCAGTTCCACTCATGGAAGAAGTCATTAAAGCGTTAGAAGGCGCAAGCATATTTACAGCTTTGGATGTTCAAAATGCATTTTTTCATGTATCAATAGAAGAGAGTTCGAGGAAGTACACCGCTTTTGTGACTCGCGATGGTATTTATGAATTCAACAGAGCACCGTTTGGGTTCTGTAATTCACCGGCTATGTTTTTACGTTTCTTCAACCACATCTTTCGTAATTTGATTAGAGAAAATGTTATGCAAATGTACATGGATGACGTTATAGCAGAGAATGTTAATGCAATGAGAAGGTGCAAATGTTACTGTGAGCTTTTTTTAGTACAATTGAGATTTGAAAGAATTGTAGTAAGGAAATTTAGCACACCGAGTTTATAGACACCTCACTGACTTTTCCCCACACAAAAATTAGAAACACCACACATCTCCCACTTCAACACACAACACGTTTCTCACCTCGACATTAAAGCAATTAAATTTTTACTATTTTCGTATTTTTGAAATAATAAGCGAATACGTAAAATTTATTACATAATTTTTTTTTCAATTACATTAAAAAAACGAATTAAAAAAAAAAATTAATAAAAAACAGTTTGCACCGGGAATTGAAATCGAGTCTAACATGTGGCGAGGAAAAATAGGCGGTGCGTTTATTTCTTCGACTGCTTATATTTTTACCATTTTGTTACTTTTGAAATGATAAGCGGATACATAAAATTTATTACAAATTTTTTTAGATTACATTAAAAAAAAATTTAAAAACGAAAAAAAATTTGCGCCGAGAATTGTTGGCGCGTCACGTGGGGAGGATAAATACGCAGAACGTTTATTTCTGCGCCTGCGTTGTGAACAAAAGGTTTGTGATGTCTACGTAGATATGTATGCGCGCGACGCGAATAAGTTTTAATAAATTCTGAAAGTAATTCATGAAGTTTTTCATTACATACATTCATAAATGAACGTATACTCTATATGTACATAAATTATGGTATATGACATTATACATAATATGTATGTACATGTCAATAGGAGGTATTTGCATTCAGAAAAAAAGAACGGTTTAAGATAAATCAACACTTATTTTATATTGTATGTCAAATTATAGTTTATGTATTCGACAGCATTTACATACATATGTATGAATGTACATTTGTATATGAAAAACAATAATGCACAAGCGTAAGAACATCATCTTCCTTTCATACATATGTACATATGCATGTATGCCCAATAACCTTGACTTATGTATGTACACATGTCACAGCACATCACATTCCTACATGAAATCAAATACACATACGCCCTAGTGAACGAGTTTCTTCCTAACAAGTGCAAAAACAATTCTGCTCTATGTATGTATATATACCCACTTTATGTCCTTGCATATATACATACTTGCACGTAGATACATATGTATGGAGGCACGTAGATACATATGTATGGAGGTCGCGCTCCCCAGGGAACGGGCGACTAAGCTGGGCTCTAAGCTACCGTGGGGGTCGGCAGGTTGCGGATAGCCGGACGGCCTGTAGTAGCAGGTTAGTTGCGAATAAGTTCTAACAAATAAGCAGCCCCCGACAATGAGCGGCAGAAATGGAGGAAGCGGCCTAAAAGCTAGCTAATCCGAAGAGGTTTCTGTGACAAAGGCGAAACGACACCGCCTTTAATAAAATAAGTGTCCCCCTCACCATGCAAAGGCATGGTGAAAATACAAAAATCCAGAAGCGACTGACTCATATTGGGCGGCTCCCTGGTCAGCGTCTGTCCCCCATGTTAGGGGCGGCTGCTAATTTAATACGATCTACATTAAGACCGAGCCCAGTAAGGTCTTAATTACGATATACTGGAAAATGTTTGGAACATACTGCCACGAGCTGACGGCTGCACTATTCTGTTTCTTTAGTAAGCAGAGTGAAATCTAGCTGAAATGGCATTCAGGTTAATGGTGCGGCCGCCCCCACCCCGTTAAAACTATGACAAATCTCTAAGAACGCTCCATATCCCGTCGCCATTAAATGTCGGCGTAGGTCTAGATGTAACATTCCTAGTTAGCACTGATTCGGCTCTGAACTTAGGCTCTCATAAGGAGCCTTCGTCAACCCTCGCATGGCCTCCCTGCTTGCAAAGATAACCATGGAATCATGAACAAGTGACTACGCACCGGGATAGGGATAACGGCTTACGAGTTGGGGTCCATAAACTATGAATACAAGCAAACACAATACAAACACCCTAGAAGAAGTGAAAATAGCAGAAGAGACTGCAGACGGCAGTAACAGCAGCGGGGAGCTGGTTAAAAACCCCTTTCAAAGGAGCTCGAGACTGGCTCATTTGCCTCCGTTGATTGGAAGAACCCGATCTGCGTCTCCATGCATGCAGTACAACAGTGTCGCAAAGGAGGCAACAACAGAAGAGCTCAACCGCAGCATTAGTGCTAAAATTAAAGAGCTAACGGAGATGATGGAACTCCCGAAACGTAATATTAACCAGCCAATGCGTGATCTGGTTTCGAGCATTTCTGAGCTCCATAAGAAGTTAGAAAGGTCGATTCTGACTTCCAGAATAAGGATGTTAAAAGGGACCAAAAGTGTTGTACTCGAAGCAAAAAATGAATGCACGCAAACATCGCCTCTCATAAAGCGCGTCACGGATGGTACGCCAAAGAGATGTATTGACACAGTCGCTGCACGGAAAAGCCCGGCAAAAAAGAGCAAAAGTGACCGCGATCGAACAGTGAAGGCAACGCCGGTATCAACAAAAGAGCAAACCAGCTCCGAAGGATGGAACACGGTAATAAACAAGAAACCCCGTAAAGGAAACAACAATAAAAGTCCAAAAATAGACGGGAATCAAAGAGACGAAGCAAACACGAGGGGAAATCGCAGGCGACAGAGACCGCCCCGTAAAGACGCGATCGTTGTGAAAAGCGTTGGCAATGTCTCATACGCTGACATTCTGAAACGTGTGAAAACAGAGCCATGTTTACAGGAGCTTAACTCTAAAGTATATGGTGTTAAGAAAACTGCAAAAGGGGACTTGCTACTGGTGCTTGAGCGATCATCTGATCCAAACACTCTGAAGATCAACGAAGCAGTTAAAGCTGCCTTAGGAGATGTAGTTGAAGTAAGGACACTAACAGAACTACGCCAAATCGAAATTCGTGATCTCGACGAAATCACGACGAAAGACGAAGTCCATGAAGCTATAACTAGCCAATTCAAGGAACTAAATGTGCCTTTGTCTGCAGTTGCCAACTTGCGAAAAGCTCATGGTGGGACGCAAACGGCGACCCTTAAAGTTACACCAGAGATCGCCACTAAGCTTACAGCAGCAGGAAAAATACGGATTGGCCTAGTTATCTGCCGCATTAGAGAAAGACTTGACCCGAAAAGGTGCTTCAAGTGCATGGAGTACGGGCATGTCGCAGCGAGATGCAAAAGCACGGACGACTTCACCAAGTCCTGCTTTAAATGCGACAGTAAAGATCACCAGGCGAAGAGTTGTACCCAAACAGCAAGTTGCTTAATTTGCAAAAAGAAACAAATAAGCGACACCGCACACGCGATGACTAGCAACAAGTGCCCTTTATATCAAAGAGCACTCAAAGAAATGCGTCATAAATGAAGTTTCTCCAACTGAATTTAAACCACTGCGAGAAGGCTCAAAGCCTGCTCGAACAGTCTGTACGAGAGCACAAAATAGATATTGCAATACTCAGCGAACCCTATAAATATGGAAATGGGAATGATTGGGTATCCGACACAACAGGCAAATCGGCTATATGGAATTGTGGAATGATTAGGTCACGAATGACGAATATAAACGCAACACGTGGCTATGTACGAGCCCGTGTTGGTAAACTGTTTGTCTACAGCTGCTATCTTCCACCTAGCTTAACCCTAGCGGAAGCCATACACGCACTGGAAGAACTTGCACATGACATTAAAGACCATAGCCCGGTCATTGTAGCTGGCGACTTTAACGCTTGGGCAGTGAACTGGGGATGCCCTCGAACCACCCCTAGAGGTAAAGCCCTTATAGAAGCGTTCGCTATGCTTGACATAGCGCTTATGAATACCGGGAACCAGCAAACATTCCAAAGAGCAGGGAAAGGGTCAATAATCGACCTGACATTTGTTAGCTCTAGCCTCGTGAGTAGTACGAGATGGTCTCTTAGCCAGTATTACACTGGAAGTGACCACTTTGCAATACGTTGCGATATAGGCGAACATGATAGGCCGAAGTCATCTAACTCGCACGAGGTCAGATACCGGGTTGGAACTTTGGACCCGGAAGTGTTCGAGATAATGATGGCAAATTTTACACCTACTGGAAATGCGGCTGAAAAAACTAACCAAGTCATGAGGCAACTCACTAAAGCATGTGATGCAGCAATGAGTAAAACAAGGCCTAATAAAAACCACAGAGAGCCCGTTTACTGGTGGACGGAAGAAATCTCTGCAGCACGCGAAGAATGCAATAGAGCAAGAAGAACTTACCAGCGGTCGAGAGGTACGACCAGCTTTGAAAGGAACAGACTCCTATTTAAACAAAAAAGGAAAACGCTAAAAAATGCAATTAAGAGCAGCAAACGCCAGTGCTTCCAAAAACTATGCGAGGATGCTGACAGCAATCCATGGGGATTTGCATACCAGCTAGTGATGAAAAAAACAAAAGCCTTCAAACCGCTGCCCACGACGTGCCCGGTTATCCTGCGCAACGTGGTCAACACATTGTTCCCCCAACAGCAAGGCATCGCAGCCAACGCTGCCAGCTGTATGGAAGACGATGGAAATCGATGCCTGGCCAACGCTGACGAAATTTTGCACATTTGCAAACAGATCAAAGGCAATAAGGCACCCGGGCCCGATGCGATCCCGAATGAAGCCCTTAAGTTGGCAATCCAGAAGCATACAGAAATCTTTGTGGACGTTTACAACCCCTGCTTAGAAGAATGCACATTCCCGACAGAGTGGAAACTGCAAAAGCTAGTGCTAATACCAAAAGGGTCTAAGCCGGCGGAAGATCCCTCAGGATACCGCCCACTATGCTTACTGGACACGGCAGGGAAAATACTAGAGAGGCTTATTGTAAATCGCCTGGAATCTTCCATCGATAGTGCCGGAGGGTTATCGCCGCACCAATATGGCTTCCGTAAAACACGCTCTACCACAGATGCTGTTATAGCGGTTAAGCGCATTGCTCACAAAGCGATTGAAGGTTCTCGCTGGCTCTACGGAGATAAAGAGTATTGCCTAGTCACAACGTTAGATGTAAAAAATGCATTTAATACAGCAAACTGGGGCAAAATCCTAAATGCGCTGGAGAATTTCCGAGTCCCAGCCTACATTCGGAAAATTGTTGCAAGCTACTTCACCAACAGAGTGCTGCAATACAAAACAGACGAAGGTATGAAAAGGTACAGAGTAACCGGAGGAGTACCACAGGGGTCAGTGTTGGGCCCACTCCTCTGGAATATAATGTACGATGGAGTTTTGCGTCTCCAACTACCTCCAGGATCCCAAATCATAGGGTTTGCTGATGACATTGCAATCGTAGTCGTTGCTAAATTCCTAAACCAGGCCGAAGCGATCTGCAACCAAGCGGTCGACATCACAAAAGAGTGGCTGCGCATTAGTGGTCTAAGCCTTGCAAACCATAAAACAGAGGCAGTTCTCATCAGTAGCAGGAAAATAGTTGAAACAGCAAATCTCAGAGTAGGTGACCACGCACTAGAATCTAAGCTGTACATTAAATATCTCGGGGTAATGATTGACCATAGGCTAAGCTTTAAACAGCATCTAACATACGCCAGCGATAAAGCAGCGAAGGCTGTAACCGCATTGACACGTATTATGATGAATACGAGAGGACCTAGGCAGGCTTCTAGGAAGTTGCTTAGCAGTGTGGTATCATCTATCTTGCTATATGCGGTACCAGCCTGGGTCGAAGCAACTAACTGCAGCACATACATGAAAGGCATTAAATCGGTATACCGGTTATGTGCCCTCAGGGTGTGCTGTGCATTCCGCACAGTATCGGAAGATTGGTGTATTGGTCCTCGCGGGTATGCTACCAGTTAAGCTGACTGCACTGGAATTCGCCGAAATAAAAAAACATCGAGCGGATCCAGCGCAGCTGTCTAACCGAAGGACTGAACGGGAGCGAAACATCCGTACTTGGCAGGAGGAATGGAGGAACTCGAGGAACGGACGATGGACATATCGATTGATCCCGAATATCGCAAGATGGATAAATCGAAAGCATGGTCAGATAGATTTCTACCTGACCCAAGTACTTAGTGGGCATGGATGCTTTAAGGCTTATCTGCATAGATTTAAGCACGAAGATGACCCGTACTGCACCTTTTGCGACAGTCTAGTTGAAGATGCAGAACATGTTTTCTTTGTCTGCCCTCGTTTCGAGCTGGAAAGAGTAGAATTGAGTGATAGGGTGGGGAAGCCAATAATGGTTAGCAACCTAGTAGACATCATGCTTGACTCAGAAGAACATTGGTCCGCTGTCAGTAACATGGCAAGGATAGTAATTACCAAGCTGCGTCGCAATGAACAACAGCGCAGATTGTTACGTAGAGGCAATAGGCCACACCCCCTCCCGTGAAGTAGTACCTAGTAATACTTAACGGTATTAGGAATCACCAAATTGCGTCACGCTGAACAGCAGCATAGATTTTCAAGAAGAGGCAATAGGCCGCTCACCTCCCAGAATTAACACTAACGATAAGTAAATACCAAACTGCGACGTGCTGAACATCAGCGCAGATTTCATGAAGAGGCAATAGGCCGCTCCCCCTCCCGTGAAGTATTACCTAACGGTCGTCCCGCGGGAGGGAAACGGAGCTGGGGTGGGGTTTTTAGTGGGTGAGTCGAAAGACAAGTCTCACACTTTTCGGCTTTCAATGCTTTTTGCCACCTCCACAAAAAAAAAAAAAAAAAAAAAAAAAAAATATACCTACTTGCCTTCTAAACTTCCTACAAAATAATTGTATTCATATTTTATACAGTCGATATTCCTAATATTGTACTTACAAAAACACAATACTTTGATAGACGCAAAAGCAACAGCAAGCGCAACGCGATGGCCGCTTTGCCACCACACATTCTAAAATGTTCTAGAACACAACAAAAACACACACCTCACATGCGCATGTCGCCCAAAGCTAAAATCTAAGCCTAGCAACTACAAAAACAAAATACATTCGTAGACGCAGTCGCAGCGGCCATGATTCTATCAGCGACGGCGCTGAACAATTTAGAACAAAAACAAAAAGTTCATTCATAAATTCGAGCTCATATTTCAATTTTATTCATAAAACGAGCCGCCCATATGCCAATTTTCGCGACCATTCGAAAATAGTCAATATTGGAATATTTCGCGTGGAATTATTTGGCAATATTTGATAAATCTTGAATTTTTGTCATGACGAGTGGCCGCGGCTCCGTATGTATTCACCCTTATGTGTATGTAAATATGTCTTCTAACTGTTCGACAGTCGCGAGTTAATGCGACTTAGATTCCTTGAACAATTCCAGCGACTTACACATTTCTGTCCGCAACGCCGCATATATGTACCCTATGATCAAAAAGTACCGGGAATGTTTAAATTAAACAAAACAGAGTTAAATTTAAGGCAAATTTATATTATCTCCTTCAAAATATGACCCGTCTGAAGCAACACACATGTGCCAACGTTTAACCCAGTCTTCCAAACACCCCCGGCAGGCCGACATGGCCTTCAGCTCCTTCGTCGTATTCTCTTTGATCTTTTTGATCGGTGCGATGGCAAGTTATCATCACGCAAAATCCGAGAATTGTTTGCTCACATTTCCGGCCGTTTGCAACATACAGCATCTCTCAAAGGCTTCAAAACGGATAAATAATATTCTTTATTGACTGTCTGGCCCGATGGAAGGTACTCATGGTGGACTATGCCTTGGCAATCGAAGAAAACAGTCAACATCTCCTTCCCGGTTCTTTTTGCTCATAGGGTATACATATCCCATCTTTTCACTGACGGACAAGAAGACGGTCGCAGTTGTTGTTTTTTATATGCATACATTTTGCCTTCGTTGAAGGTTTGTATATATTTATGTATATTTAAATGCACATGCGTGTATGCGCGTTTCCTCATCAATATGTGTATGTAAGTAGTTCAGATTTGACTGAAGAGATTAAATATAGGAATGTATGTTCGTATGATTGCCTTTAACCGTTTGAGTGCGATTCGTCGATATAGCGACGATAACTAATTACTCCAAATTTGCGGCGCGTCGCTATAGCGACGATTGCATCACTGTGCATTTGGCGTTCGGCTAGGAACGTGTTGAATATTATTTTGCGATATTTATCAAAAATTTATGTCATATAAAAGTATAAATTAGTTGAGACCGTTAAAAACAATTTTTATTTTTCGTTCAATATCGATATTTTGAAAATAAATTGCGCAAATGTGTAGTATGTAGTGTAAAAGGATCTAAAAATCCAAAGCGTTCCCGGCTAATATGCAACATTTGCAAAAAAGGTGTGCATGGTACATGTGTGGGAAACCACAAATGTACCAAAATTTGAATAATAATGCCGGAACTTGTTGTAAAAAAAAAAAAGATGATATTAAAAAAATGTAAATAAGTTTTTCTTATAATCATAACTAATAGTTTAGTCTACAAAATAAAAACAAAATTATTGAAATATGTAATTTTTTGTGTTCTCTATGCTTATATTTGTAAAGCCAACATATTTCAGTTTTCTTAGACCAAATTTTGCTTCTCAATTTTCGTATGTATTAAAGAAAATCGCTTAGCACTCAAACGGTTAAGGCTGTTTTACATATAAATAAAGAAGTATGAATAATGTTATATAGAAAATAAATTTCTAAATAACAGGTATTAGAAAAACCTGACTACACTATTTTAAATCAATTCTAGGTAAACCAAATACAAAAAATTAAATAAAAATATCGAACAAAGAAAAGTGTGTAGAGGATTTGAACCTGAGTCAAATATGGGACGATGTACTGCATATACGACCCGTCTTTCACGATTGCGCTAAACTATAATTACTAATGATGTTTTCTAAATCTGTCATTTATTCGATTCGCAGTTTTAGGTATATGCACATATTCTGCGTTAGTTGAAAGTTTGTATGCGTAATTATATGCATATGGATGTGTGTATGCGCATTTGGCTTTCTGGTCGGATATTAGAATGATATTTTCTCATCAATATAATTTGGATTTGATGAAAGAGATTAAAGACATATGTACATACATATTTTCTGTTTTGATTGATTTATATAAAAATCAGGTCATATCCAGTATGAACTATTTTATACCGAAAAGAAATTTCCATTTATGAAATACAAAAAAACAGTATTTTAAAGAAATTTTAATTTAAATAAACTCAAAAATTTTACCAAACTTTCCTGGTTTGAATTGTAAAAAAACATGTGCAAGGAAAAAAGTATGACTTCATTACTTGAACCTGAATTAAATACGTGCCAAAAACACAACGAATAATTCCGCCGACTTTAGCTTCTGCACCACAAATTAACTGCCGCGCGGCCTTCTTAATCGCTGTGGGCATGAAATAAGTCGTTTTCCTTAGTAGTGTGGCGAAAAATCTTATGAAATTCCTTAGTAGTGTGGGAAACGCAGAAAAAATCTGAATTCCTGTCCTAGCGTGGTAAGTAAATATACAGGGTGGGGCAAATTCGATTCCCTAATGTAAACTGGCCATAATTTTTGACGTAGACGTAAATGCGGCTTAAAGTATGACATTTTAAAAAGTAGACGTCAGTAGAATTCTAACCGTGTCGCAGTATACACCTGTCGAACGTTCTGAAATCGTCGAACTCTACATTAAGAATCAGAACTCAATTATTCTGACTCAACGCGCGTTTCGTACAAAATTTCCTCGGAAAAAATCACCTGATCCTAAGACAATTCGTGCATTATATGCTAAATTTAAATCTACTGGTATTCTCAGTAATGTGCCACGTCCAATTATACACCGCAGAGCTAGATCAAACATCAATATCACCATTTCACAGGAGCTTTTACAGGAAAATCCAAATCTTTCGACTGAACGCGGTGCTCAGGCTTTGGGCATCAGTAAAAGGTCAATGCGACGTATTTTACGGATCGATTTGAAGTTGTTTCCGTACAAGATTCAAACTGTGCAACAATTGAATCCACAAGACTACCCTGACTATTTATTTATTGAACGAAATGTTTCCAAGTCGATTAGTGTCAAAAAAATGTGATTTTGACTGGCCGCCGCGTTCACCTGACTTAACTGCTCCCGACTTTTTTCTGTGGGAATATTTGAAGGGAAAGGTTTACACTAACCAGCCGAAGACACTTACAGTTTTAAAAGAAAATATTCGACAAGAAATTGCAGCCATAGGACCAGATATAGTACATTAAAAAAAGTCATGGAAAATGCAAAAAAACGAGCTCAACTTTGCGTTAAAGAAAAAGGCAAACATTTGCGTGACATCATATTTCACACATAGTGTAATCGAATTCTATCGATTAACATTAGTTAACAAAACCGATTAAACTTAAATCTGTTGTATATTTTTCACCTAATATGAAACAAAAAATAGGGAATGGAGTTTGCCCCTCACTGTAGAAACCCTCCACTTGCGTGGTAAATATAATATATACAATCCCCACTAGTGAGGAAAGTTGAATTTGAAAATTCCTTAGTATGAATCTACAAACTAGTACTCGAAAAAAGCTGATTTAACATTTGCTCCTTCTCATTGCATTAACATTCTCTGGTTATAGTGCCCTCGAAGAGTGAAAAAGAAGGTATAGAGATGTTGAAGAAAGTATTAAGTTTGGCTGAACAATATTGTCTCCATATTAAATGGCAAAAATTCAAGTTTTTAAAAAACGATGTAGTTTATTTGGGATTATTGATAAAAAACGGATGTGTTTCACCTGATGAAGAGAAATGTGTTGCCATACGAAAATTCCCAGTGCCTAAAAACATGAAACAGCTGCAACAAATGTTAGGACTATTTGGATACTTTAGGAAATTCGTTGAAAATTATGCTGTAATCACCAAACCACTCACAGACCTATTGAAGAAGGAGGCCAAATTCGTAGTGGGCACCGCAGAAATGACAGCCATTGAAAAAGTGAAAGACATACTAACTAGTCAACCAGTTTTGCGTATCTTTTGCCCGTCAGCACCAACGGAGCTTCATACCGATGCGTCGAAGGATGGTCTTGGAGGAACTCTTTTGCAATTATTCGATGGAAAGCTGCATCCTATATACTATTGGAGTAGAAAAAATACTGCTGAAGAAAGTAAGTTACATAGCTTCCACCTTGAAATAAAAGCTGCATATTATGCTGTCCAGAAATTCCGTCACTATGTTCTGGGACGAGAGTTTAAATTAGTCACAGATTGCCAAGCGTTTAAGAGCACTACTACTAAAAAAGAGTTACCACCCGCCGTTGGATACTATATCTTGAAGATTATAAATATGTTATAGAGCACCGTAAAGGAACTTTGATGAAGCTCGTGGATGCTTTGAGTAGAGCACTCGCTGGTGTTTTAATGTTTGACGAAATAAGTGCTAGACTACGCCTAGCCCAAACAAGCGATGAACAGTTTAAAGCCGTGAAGCAAATTTTACAAACGCAAGATTATGAAGATTACGTTGCTAAAAATGGTATTTTGTTCAAAATTCAAAATGGTTTACCACTGCTTGCTGTATCACGTTTAATGGAGCAACAAATTATTAGAGAAGAGCACGAAAAGGGCACTTTGCGGTTGATAAAACAGTTAATGCGGTTCAACAAAGGTATTTTATACCACATTTACACATCGATCACCTTGGACCATTAGATGCAACAACAAAATTGTACAAGCATATTTTAATCGTTGTGTATGGATTTAGCAAATTTACTTGGTTGTACCCTATAAAAACAACATCTGCAGAAGAGGTAATCAGAAAAATGTCGGAATGGGCTAACATATTTGGAGCACCGCATCGCATTATCAGTGATAAGGGGCTAGCATTTACATCCACGGAGTTTAAGGACTGGTGTCGGGCAGAAAAAGTAGAACACGTCCTGACAACAACGGGTGTGCCGAGAGGCAATGGCCAAGTCGAACGATTGAACCGAGTTGTTATAAATGTTATTTCGAAGTTGTCAGCAGATCGTACTGAAGCCTGGTATAAATACATTGGCAAATTGCAAAGAGTCATCAATAGTACCATCAATAAATCAACGAAATACACACCATTTGAAATAATGTTTGGTGTGAAAATGAAAACGCCAATGGATGTCAACATAAATAATACGGTGGAAAGTGAAACAGCCGATATTTTAATAGCTAATCGTGTATTTAGGAACCAGCATTAACACCGATAATAATGTCAGCCTTGAAATCCAACGTAGAATCTCTCTTGCCAACAAGTGCTACTTTGGACTAAGTAGGCAATTGAGCAGTAAAGTCCTCTCTCGACGAACAAAACTAACACTCTACAAGACTCTCATCATGCCCGTCCTAACGTATGGCGCAGAAGCTTGGACGATGACAACATCCGATGAAGCGACGCTTGGAGTGTTCGAGAGAAAGATTCTGCGTAAGATTTTTGGACCTTTGCACGTTGGCAACGGCGAATATCGTAGACGATGGAACGATGAGGTGTATGAGCTTTACGACGACATAGACATAGCGCAGCGAATAAAGATCCAGCGGCTTCGTTGGCTGGGTCATGTCGTCCGAATGGATACAAACGCTCCGGCTTTGAAAGTATTCGATGCGGTACCAGCTGGTGGTAGCAGAGGAAGAGGAAGGCCTCCTCTGCGTTGGAAAGATCAGGTGGAGAAGGACTTGGCTTCACTTGGTGTGTCCAACTGGCGCCGGTTAGCACGAGAAAGAAACGACTGGCGCGCTTTGTTAAACTCGGCCAAAATCGCGTAAGCGGTTATCGCGCCAATTAAGAAGAAGAAGAATCGTGACAGTATGAGAGAAAATGTAAGAAGACAAATCGTATACGCTCAGAAAGAATACAAAGAAAACTTTGGCAGACGTCGTAAATGCAAAAAAATCTACAAATTGGGAGATTAAGTGGCTATCAAACGGTCACAATTTGTCGCAAGGAAAAAGTTGGCCAACGAGTACTTGGGCCCTTATGAGGTGATCAGGGTCAAAGGGAACGATAGGTACGAAGTAAAGAAGGCAGCAGACTTTGAAGGCCCCAATGCAACATCAACGAGTTGTGACTATATGAAGCCGTGGAAACGGGATGAATCCGATCTATCCGAGACGGATGATATTGTCGAATGGCCGAATGTAGTAGAGTAGGCAGAGAGGAGTTCACCTTAAGTTGTTGGTGAGTCAAGTCGTTAATTTCGTGTGCGCGCATTTGCTAATCTAAAGTCGTTCTTTTTCAGTTGTTCAACAAACGTGCCGTACCAAACCGTGGTTTACCCGACCTCTTCATCTTTTTAATTACCTATATATTTCAACTATAATACTGAATTCCGTGAATAAAGAACTAAATATATTATCTTACATGCATATTGTATATTTTAATTTTGAGAAATATATGATATACTATAAAGGTGAATGTACTATAAAGGTGAATGTACGTCGTCCGCGCATCACTACGAAACGACAACACCAAATGACGTACAAATTTTTATACATTCATATTTTCACCCAATGAAGGTTATAGGCATGTTTTTATGATGGAACTCCCTTCCCACAGCCCCCAAACCGCGCCACCACTCTCATTCGTCACTAATAACCGAATATTTGCTTTAATTTAATCTAAAAAATCTTAGTTTTTCCTATTTCCCACTATTTATAGCACACTCTAGACTTCAAAATCCGCACAAGCTGTTCAACTATGACCCAAATGCAAAGTTCAAAAACGGTTTTGAGATAAAAAATTAGTAAAAATAATTTTGCTTGATATTTTTCTGATTGGTTGTTTTGATTTTATTCAACGAGGTGTAGCAGTGGATGCTGGGTATTGTAATATTATGGTTATTAATAAAAAATTATTTTCTATGAAATTATTGTTTGTAATTCTTTTATATACATATCCTAAATCCCTCAAAACTACTCCTACTACTCCACTATTTATAGCACACTCTAGACTTCATAATCCGCATAAGCTGTTCAACTATGACCCAAATGCAAAGTTCAAAAGCGGTTTGAGATAGAAAATTAATAAAAATAATTTTGCTTGATATTTTTCTGATTGGTTGTTTTGATTTTATTCAACGAGGCTTAGCAACGGATGCCAGGTATTGTAATATTATGGTTATTAATAAAACATTATTTTCTATGAAATTATTGTTTGTAATTCTTTTATATACATGTCTTAAATCTCTCAAAACTACTCCTACGCGAGCGGGGCCGCGGGTTAAAGCTAGTTAACAATATTGGTGAGTGGTCTGATGACAAGTCGAAGTTAAGTTTAATTGTGAGGTGATTTCTATATACACCTACATATGTGCAAGTTAATGGCACATACTCTGAAATTGGGCTCCAAAACTGCTCACGTATAAATACGTAAATATTTATACGACAGCAATACTCAATGTTGCGTAAGTATGCGACCAACAAATAGGTCGCTCTTCCACGGGCATACGACACCACATGCGCAACTATTCAATAGCTGACCGTGCATTACACTGCGTTACAAAAACGACCTTTTTTTCTGTCCTATGAACCAAATATACTTTTTCGGAAAAGGGAGAAAAAAAAATACACGTAGGTATATCGGGGATTTTCATGTACGCGTCAGAATTTTTTTTTTATGTATAATATATGGAGCTCGTAGAACGCCTGTGTGAAAAACTTTGGATCAATTTTTAACCCTTTTTCCGTGATCCAATCTGAATATCTGCAGGCAGACTCATGGAAAGGTTTTTATTATGTAAAATTAAAATAAAAAATTGTATCAATTCTCTGATTTTCTTGAATTTTTTTTTCTAAAAAAAATTTTTTTTCTAAATTTTCGGCATAACTTGAAGGGACTCCAAATTTTTAAACAACTTATTAACCTTTAATTTATTGTTTCATACAACATACTCTGTACCGTTTGTGTGTTTGTTACAGTTACGGAAGTTCCGATCATCTGACAGTTGCGCTACTAGGAGACGTATACTTTGACAATTATTTTAAGTTCTGTTGCGCGAAATCGTTTTTCTGTATATTTCATTTTACGAAAAATGCAGTGCCCGACTCGAAGTAACTTTTGTTACGTTTGTGACTTATTCGCAACAAGTAAAAATTTTAAAAATATTACGAAAACAGTGGTTAATTCGTTTCAGAAAATATTCAAGACTGCTTATGTTCCTTACTTGTGGTATACTCCGGAAGTCGTGTGCGACTATTGCTATAGAAATTTATGCAAGTTTACTGATGGAAGGTCAACAATAAAGTACTCTGTACCAAAAAGGTCGAGCCAAGGAGCACCAGGAGATTTGGTGGCTCCTAAAACACTCAGGCTAAAGAGCTCATTGTATTTAAAGCTCTGGAAAGGGGGTAGATAGTCAAGGAGGGAGGGAGAAAAGTATCAGAGAAAGAGATAGAAAAGAATAGAGACAGAGATAGAGATAGTTAGTCCTGTGAGCATTTTCCAGATTCTTTGGCAAATCTGTAAATATCCTCCAGTTTTAGAGAACGAATATTACTCATTCTCATGACATCGGAACCCAATACTCGAAGTCGTGCTCTAGCAAAGGCAGGACACTCACAGAGAAAGTGCTCAGTGCTAGCCGCCTCCTCCAAGCATGACAGGCATACCGGGTCCTCGATGATTCCAATGGTGGTCATATGCTGACCCCATGGGTTGTGTCCTGTAATGATGCCGACCATCAACCGAATGTCTTTCCTTCTAAGTTTTAGTAGAAATTTGACAGTTTTCTGTTCGGACTTGTCACAAAACACTTTGCAGTTCTGAAGCGTTCTAGACCGGACCATCGCTCTTTATGTAGATTGCCTACATAATCGCTGATCCAATTCTTGATTCCTGCGGAACTGATTCCGATTATTGGCTCTGGCCCCTGTGGGGCCACCGCTGATCCACGGTTAGCCAATTCGTCGGCAATTTCGTTTCCTTGAACACCGGAGTGTCCCGGAACCCATATAAGTGCAAGCCTGTTTTGCCTTGCGACAGAATTAAGCTTCTTCTTACATTCTTGAACAATCTTCAATGCAGCCTGACTGTCACTGAAGACTCCAATCTGTTTCCCGCTCTATCTCCTCTCGATTATCCATTCGGCTACTTTTAGGATGGCAAAAACTTCTGTTTGGAAAACAGTTGCCATTCCCCCCATAGCATAGTGATACTTATTACTATCGTTTAAGTACCATCCGGCTCCAGACCCTATTTCAGTCTTGGACCCATCGGTAAAGAAAATATCCGTCAAACCTCCCTGCATGCATTCTTGATTGCTCCATTGCTCAAATTTCCTTCCAAATGAAACTGTGGGTATCAGGTCATCTTTAGGTGCCAAAAAGAGTGGATACTGCTCCGCCAGCAACTAAAAGATTTCTCTGTGTCCCGAAGTTCCATCTTTGTGCCAGAAACCATATTTATGGAGTCTACACATTGCTTTTATTGCTTCCTGTTGTATCTTAAGATCCAGGGGAAGCAAATCAAGCATAGCATTCAGGGCATCACCAGAGGCTGTACTCATGGCACCCGTGATGCATAAACGTACACTTCTTTGCAGCCTGTATAGTTCCCGGATTGTGGACTTAACCATGCTCCGTCGCCACCAGACCACAGAAGCGTAAGTTATGATTGGTCTGATAAGTGCTGAGTATATCCATAGGACCACAGCAGGTTTCAGACCCCAAGTTTTGCAAAAGGCTCTACGGCATTGCTGAAAAATCTTCAATGCACGATTCACCTTCAGTGAAACGTGTGTCTCCCAAGTCAGCTTCTTATCCAAGATTACTCCTAGATATTTAACTTCGTTGGAAAGACCAAGTGTCACACCTTTCAGTGTTGGAAGACTGAGTCCATTCAATTTCCGTTTTCTCGTAAACAAGACTATGGTTGTTTTGTTCGGGTTAACGGAAAGACCTTGTCTCATGCACCAGTCATCAATTTTGTCAAGAATCCTCTGCACTTACGTGCAAAGCCTCCTTAAGGATTTATCTGATGTAAGCGCACAGACGTCGTCCACATATGCTTGGACGTGAAAACCGAGTTCCTGTATCTCCACTAATAGAGAGTCTACGACGAAGCACCACAGCAGCGGAGAAAGAACACTGGCTGTGATTTGTTCGTCACTGCTCCCACCAGCGGATAACAGCCTCTCAGAGAGCGTGGAATATATCCATTTTATAATGGCTTGATTAACTCCGTGTCGTTCGGCAGAAGAACATATCGAGCCGAAAGTGGCATTATCAAAAGCCCCCTCAATGTCCACGAACACGCCCATTGTGTATTCTTCAGCTTCCAGCCCGGCTTCAATCTTGCTAACAAGATCGTGTAAGGCTGATTCACATGATTTCCCACTCTGGTAAGCGTGTTGATTTCTACTAAGTGGACTTCTCGGCAATACCCCCACTCGAATATGTTTCTCCACCACTCGTTCCAGACTTTTCAACATGAACGATGTCAAACTGATTGGTCTAAAACTTTTTGCTAGGGAATAGTCATCTTTTCCTGGTTTCGGAATAAATACTACTCTTACGCGTCACCATTGGGATGGTATATAACCAAATGCAAGACAGGCTGTGAAGATCCTTTTCAGGGCCTCAATCAGCCTGTCTCCTCCTTTTTTAAGCATTGCTGGATATATTCCGTCAGGTCCAGGGGACTTAAAGTTCTCAAAGGAAGATAAGGAAAACCTTATCGATTCCCTTGTCACTATCCGACTAGCAATATACCAGCTGTACCTAGAGGTTCCACCGTTGCTACCGTTATTGTTCATGCCACTCTCAACTTCAGAGAGAGTTCTACTACCCGGAAAATGGGTTTCGAGTAGAGCATTAAACGTTTCCGATTTGGAAATGGTGTATGAACCATCAGGTTTTCGAATGGAGTGAACTGTGCTACTTTTGCGTAACTTTTACTCAAAATAAAGGGTACCAATACTTTCGCTGCAACAAAATTCGCTACGCTAATGTAGAATCGGTTATTCCAGCGGTTCTGTACTCACCAGAAAAACGTTTAGCGGCTTCAATGGAGATTTTTGATGATGTTCCCGAATTAAGGGATGTAGAACCAACAGTAGCACCAACAATGCTATCAACATTTCTTACATCGAATGCGAGATGCGGTGAACCAGAAGTATCGGAATTTGTACCAACACCCAGTGAACTTGGGACTGCAGGGCCGCATTTAGTAACGCAAGCCGACTTCAATGATCTTGTACGAGAAGGAAATTTGTCAAAGAGAACAGCCGAACTCTTTGCATCACACTTTAAGCAGTGGAATATAGTGGCGGCTGATTTTAAAATAACAGCCGCTCGTGATTCACGTAGCAGTATTCCATGTGACGAATTTTTTAAATTGCACGAAGATCGGGGGAAAAACGTGGCTTATTGTTGTGATATTGATTCGATGTTTCAAAAAATTGGTTACCCTCATATTTCAGAGGAGTGGCGACTTTTCATCGGTGCATCGGTCAACAGCCTTAAAGTAGTGCTGCTTCATATCGGTAACAAACATCCGCCTGTCCCGATTGCATATGCCACCAACCTCTAAGAAACATACGAAGGCATGGAATTAATATTACAGCTGATAAACTACCAAGAGCATAATTGCAAAATATGCTGCGATCTAAAAGTGGTCGGATTACTCATGGGTGTTAAGCGTGGATTTCCAACCCACCAGTGCTTTTTGTGTACATGGGAAGGTCGCAAAAGAGATCAGCATTACACTGAATTTAAGTGGAAGCCGCGAACATGCTACAAAGTAGGCGTAGAAAGTATAGAAAATCTACCATTAGTGCAGCCATGTCAAATCATTTTGCCATCACTACACATTATGCTCGGTGTCGTATCAAATTTTGTTAAAAAACTGGATCGTGAGGGCGAGGCGATTGCAAGTTTGCGCAATAGTTTTCCGAAACTGAGCGGCGCAAAGATTCAAGCAGGTATTTTTTTACGAAGGCTTTTAGTAACTTTATTTTTTTAATGATGTGTATGATTTAAGGTGTTTTTAGTGGTCCGCAAAAAATAGTTCCAAGTTATGAATTTTCATCAAAATTGAATGCTATCGAACAACGTACATGGAAAGGCAAAGTTGCCGTTATTGAGCAGTTTCTTGGCAACAAACGAGCTAACAATTATAAAAATATTGTTGCAGAAATGATTTCGGCATATGGCGAAATGGGCATATTAATGTCGCTAAAGATCCATTTCCTTCACAATCATTTAGATTGTTTCCCTGATGATTTAGGAGCTTGTAGCGATGAACAAGACAAGACATTACGCATATGCTTGGCGAATACTGTTGGTCTATTTGTCGCGATACTGACACAAATGCTTACAAACGCAAAAATAAAAGGCCTAAGTTTCTTTAAAAGCATTAAAATTTGTAATGTAACAATTTTTAATTTTAATATAATAAAATTAATAAAAAAATTCAGGGTTTTATATCTCTATTGTAATGCGGAGTGAAATACCTTTCTTTTGATACCCACATCGGCATATCCCATGCAATTTTTTTTTTAATTTCGAACAGGTGGCAACCCTGTGAAACATTGTCAGTGGCAACACCTAGGTGAAAAGTCTAGAAATGTGAGATCGTGTGGCTATACAGATATGCATACAAGAATTGCTCATTTAAAGTTATAAAATACAAAAAAAAAAATGTGACGTGTACATGAAAATCGCCGATACACGTGTATTTTTATTTTTGATCCCCTTTCCGAAAGAATATATTTGGTTCAAAGCACGGAATGTGTGAAACGCGTTGTTATCATTCTTGGGAACCAACAGAAGTCACTTGACAACCAACGTGACTTCGTAGAATATGTAGAAGTAAGAAACATAGTTTAGTTTAGTTATTAAGTTGCTTTGAGTAAATAAAGAAGTTTCTGCTTCCAAAAAATATTGTTTTTTTAGTTTTTAAATAGAGAAACCAATAAGTGGCGCCCAAACGGCCCAGTCGCGTTAACTTCACCGCAAGTATATAGTAAAAGGCCCTCAAGTAGTGCCTCGCGATTCGTTGCAAAAGTGTATACCTACAATAAATAAGTGGCTCTAAAAAAGCGCCCTAATATAACGGATATTCTAGCGGAGAACTAGTGGCCCTAAAGAAGCGCCCCAACGCACTGAACAAGAACCTTAAATACGGTGGTAAAGCTCGGAGGAGCAAAACCATCAACCCGCAAAATAAGCCAGCGAGGACTACCAATAGTAGCGATATGCAAAGAGGATTACCAGCTTCGTTAGCCGCGGGACTACTAATGTAAGACTAAATTTTAGTGCTCAAGTAAAATGTTCTTATAATTTTTAAGAAAAAGTAGAATATTTTAATACAGTGCAAATCTAACAATTAAAAATTTGAATTTCAAGTGAAACTTTAACTAATGAAATTAAAGTAATTACTTTAAATTTAGAAAAGAAAAAATATACAATACGATTTTATGTAGAAATTCTAACAGCTAGTAAAATAGTTTCCCTTTTTTCAAAAGTGAAGATCTAACTTCTTTTGTCATTAATTTATTTTAACATGAACAACAGGCTGGTACAGCCTATAAAGTAAAAATAATCTTTAGAATAATAATAAAACAACCACAAAAGGGACCCTCCAGAGATTATTAAATTAAAATAGTTACCGCAAAAGTATAAAATAAAATAAAATGGCTCAAAATAATTTAATAAGACCCTCTATGCTAGGCAATATTAACACACCCCTGGGAGGACCACCACCGCCACCACAACCCCCTGGCGACCCTATCCAACAATTAGCTAATCCAACTCCTGAAATCAGGAACATTATAAAGGACTTAATGAAAGAAATTTTAGCTACGGACGCAAACAGAATGATTCGGGATGCTATGCACCCAACTCAACAACCTATGGCCAATCAAATGATCGAGGATCGATTTAGGAATAACCTCTCTGACATGGACAAGGTACCCGACGTGGTTAGATTAATGCCAGTTCAGCAGCTGGAAGAAAAGAGTTGAACGAATATTAAGGATTTATGAGCCATGCGCAAGCTCACCGAAATATTTCGGCATCCTCAATGCAATTCGTAATTATAGGCAGTGCTGACGCGGCACTAGAATCCTACAATACCCCGCTTAACTGGAAGGCTATCTCCCGATGCCTTACCAAGCATTATGCTGATAAAAGAGATCTAAGCACACTTGAATATCAGATGACTTGCTTACTACAAGGTCGGAAATCCGTGCAAGAATTCTATGGTGAGGTTTACTCACACCTCTCACTAATATTAAATAAAATAAAATCAGCGAAGACTGCATGCGAGTCCTCACACAAGGCGCTAGACACCTTTGTTAGAGGACTATCAGGCGATCTATCGAGACTTCTCGGCGTGAAAGAGTCAGCTGATCTGCCTGAAGCATTACATTTATGCATTAAATTAGAAAATCAAAATTTTAGGGCAGCACAGGCTAACAGCCAACAATACGGCTTGCCTAAACGGCCCACATTACCACCACCAATTTTTGAGATGCCATATCAGCAACGACCCGTATTGCCACCCAGAAAGAACCTCAATCAGACATTCTACCCGCATCTTGCCCATGTATCTCAAGTAATCCCTTCCTTTACCCGATCTTCCCAACTACCCCAATACCAACAATTCCCCCAACACCAACAATATCCACAGAGTTCGAGCATTCAAAATCCCAATTATACTCATCAACAACCCCCTAGACCCAACCAGTTCAACAATCCTCCACCAAGACCCATCCAACCAAAACCCCCAGTCCCAATGGACTCTCTCAGGACGAAGAACGTGAATTACATGAATAGACCGACCAATAACTTCCTTGTCGGAAAACGGCACACAAATACGCAGACAGCCCAACTGAAGAAAACTCATACGAATTATCCGACATTCATTTTTTAGGCTAACAAACTCCACGCTACCATATGTCCAATGCAAGGGCGGTAGCGGGAAAATTCTACATTTTTAAATTGACACAGGTTCGAATAAAAATTACATTCAACCAAACCTCGCAAAAAAACGTATTGCCAACGAGTAAATTTTTTATACAACCTCAGTGGGAGGAAACGTTAAGATAACCCACCATACGGATTAGAAGACGAAAACCTTAAATTTTTCATATTACCCACACTTAAATCCTTCTACTGCATTCTCGGTAATGACAGCCTAAAACAATTAAAACCCGTAATTTTTACTTCAAAAAGCCCCATGCTAATAAAAAACAATAGGAAAATAGCCATTAAACAACAAAAATCAAAATCAGTAAACAATATCGCAATAAGGTCAGACCATCTTACGAACGAGCAAATGGGAAAACTCCGAAATCTGATTCGGATGAAAAACTAACGGTATATTCCAGATACTACCCATACCCAAACTCTCACTTGAAAAACGTGGAAATAATTTGCAGGAACGTACAAGATGTTAATATGGAAATTCAACTTGATAAATGTGAATTTCTCAAAGAAAAGGTCGAGTTTTTGGGATTTGTTGTCTCCAAGAATGGAATAAAAACAAATCCAGCAAAAGTGGAAGCAATTTTAGACTTTCCAACGCCTCAAACTATAAAAGAACTTCGATCCTTTCTAGGACTTTCCGGTTATTACCGACGTTTCATTAAAGACTACGCAAAACTCGCCAGGCCCCTGACGTAAACCTGTAGAAGTATTTTTCGGGAGAACAATAGGACCAAACCCAATGACATTGGACAGAGAAGAAAATGTTCAAAATCTTAAAAATAAACAAGAAAAAGACTTACGACTCCATAATAAAGATAGGACAGAGTTCGGGACATACAATTATAACGACGTTATTTATGTGAAAATAGATAAAAGACTAGGAAACAAACTGACACCCCGCTTTAAAAAAGAAATAGTACTAGAAGACCAAGGCACCACAATTTTGGCACAATCTGGCCGCACCGTTCACAAAAGCCATATCAAAAAGTAAAATCACACTCTTCTTTTACAGGATCCTATTTGCCTCCTGCAATACGGAAACCCAAATTTGGGACTATACGACTAGTCCCATAGTAACGAATGAGACAGGAACTACGAAGGTTCAAACCGGAACATATCGATTATACACACTATTGACATCGACCAGTATGACCATGAGTTACCTACCAGCGACTATAAGGTAGCAAAGATTGGCGAAGTGGATGACAAGAGAAGACTAGCCGTGATAATCCTAAACGAGGAATCATTAGACCTACTCTCCAACAGCAAATGGAAGATAAACTATGGCTTCCAAGCACTAACTCTCCATGTCTACAGACAGGATGTAGCTAGCAAGAACACCTCCGCAGAAAGTACGACCACATCTGCAGAGACGAACGAGGTTGTCATCCAACTCCGGCAAGGTTGACGAACTCTTTGAAAGGGTTCCCTTAGAGGATATGAGGGGTACTCTGATCTCTCCGCTATGGAGGATGAAGTGTCTCTCCCCCCTACATCCGATGAAGAGAACGCTGACCAAACCGTGGTTGGCTGCCCTTCAATAACGCAAACAAGCGATGGTGAGGGTTGTACAAATAAATCTTCACCACAGTAAGGCGGCCTCAGCCGCACTCATCCTTCGTCTCGCAGAAAAAGAAGAGGATAAAGTGATCATCCGAGAACCATTCGTCGTAAAAGATCAGGTTTGCGGTGTGAACAATAAAGAATACAAATTGATCTATGTCACTGGCAAATGTATTATTGTATGTATATTTACTAATACAATTTAACCATGCAGATAACGTCATCATATCGGTGGAGTCCTGCGGAATAACGATATGGCTTGCCTCCTCATATATGGCACACGACGCGGAGCAACCACCTCCATCACCACTCATAACAAGTGCAACTGAGCAAGCATCGAGATGTGGTACCCCATTCATACTGGGAGCAGATGCGAAGGCACATCATCATGTCTGGGGCAGTTCAGACACAAACACGTGGTGAATACATTTTTGAATTCATTATGTGCAACAATCTTTATATAAGTAATATAGGTAATGTCCCCACTTTTGTAACTACTACAAGAAGGGAAGTTCTAAACATTACTTGTGTCAATGAATAAGGGGCACAAATCTTACAAGACTGGAGAGTGTCTAGAGACAACTCCTTCTCAGACCATAGGTACCTAATGCACAATATTTCATTATCAACTAAACAGTGCAAGCCGGTCATAAGCCGCAGACGCACAAACTGGGGCGTGTTTGAAACCACACTGGCCAGCAAACTCCTTGGCGCGACATACCAAATTGACTCCGAGCTACAGCTCGACTCAGCGGTTGACGAGCTGACTTCAACATTTCAAGAAGCTGGGAAAGCAGCATGTCCGCAGAGAACAAGAAGAGGCAAACCGAAACCTCCATGGTCGTCCACAGATATAGCAGACCTTAGAACTATGTATAACGAAGCGAAGAGAACTAACTCGTGGGATAGATACAAATAATGCCAACGTTGATTCAAGTATGCCATAAGGACAGCAAAAACAGCACCTTTGAGAGACTTTTGTCAAAAGAAAGTGATTTCATAACGGAGGATGACATAAAATTTGCCATTGCTACAGGCCTTACAAATCGCCGGGTCCAGACGGAATCATCCCCGCTGATCTGCAACATACAAGAAATATGATCGTACTTATACTCGACTTAATCTTCAAGGCGGCGATACAACTCAATTACACCCCCAATGGGCGGAACTAAAAGTGGTACTCATTCCCAAGGGAGGGAAAACCACACATATGTACAAGACCTAAGGACTTCAGGCTGATTAACCTATCACCCTTTCTGTTAAAAGCCCTAGAAAGTTTACTAGATATGCATATCAAAGGAAAAATTTGCAATAAGCTATCACCGTCCCAACATGCATATAGCAAAGGCAAATCAGTGGAAACAGCGTTCCACGTGCTAGTTGACACGGTTGAGAATTCACTTCACTATAAGGAATACACCCACGCTGCCTTTTTAAACATCGAGGACGCCTTTAATAATATACATCCGGAGGCTATTATAACTTCGCTAACGGAAATGGGTGTATAGAACGAATGCTAACTGGGCGAACGATAAGCGCAAATTTGGGTGACACATCCATCCACCAAGAAATTCCCGATCAGAGTTCACTCCAAGGTGGGGTAATCCCTCCACTTCTGTGGAACTTAACTGTCAATAATCTTCTTCAAGAACTTGAAAAAATGGGAGGGAAAATAATCTCATTATATTGTTATAGCAATCTCGGGGAAACACTTTCCAACATTAAGCGATCTTCAACAAAGATCCCTCAACAGATTATCACTTTGGTGTAAAAGTCGAGGACTTGAAGTAAATCCGGAAAAAACGGATCTGATACTATTTAGCAGAAAACATAAAACACCTGCTCTTAAACACATATTCCTAGGAGGGAAACCACTTAGAGTAACAGAAAAGGCGAAATATCTAGGACTTGTACTGGATAGGAAGCTAAATTGGGGGCTCACAGTCGCAGATAGAGTACGCAAATCTATGATGACGTTTATAGTCCTGCGGAAGGCTAATTGGAAAGAAATGGGAATTGGAACCCAGAATGATACACTGGCTGTACACAGCAGAGGTTAGGCCTATTCTCTACTATGGTATTGTAATATGGTGGAATGCCCTTGAGAAGAGGGTGAACATCAAGAAACTTGACAAGGTTCAAAGACTAGCATCTCTTCTCATAACTGGCGCGATGTCACCCACACCATCGAAAGCATTATATGCGACATTAAACTTCCTGCCGGTAGATTTGTAGGCAAAATATATCGCGCGTAACACGGCAATAAGGCTGCACATTCTAAGTAAGTGGTCAAATAAGCGTTACGCTCACGGCAAAATCCTGGCTGGCACTTCGGAGATTCCCGGATTGATGGACTATGCACTACCGCCCACACTTGCCATTACAACGTTCACGGCCCTCCTACCCTCAAGAGAAGAGTGGGAACGGGACGATGTAAAACAGGGCGAGTCTATCTATGTATACACAAGTGGCTCAAAGCTCGAGGGCAGGGTGGGCGGAGGTGTATATTCCGAGAATCTGGGGATCTCCTTAAGTTTTCGGCTCCCCGACTACGGTAGTGTCTTTCAGACCGAACTGATGGCAATAACGAAAGCCGCGACACTGGTACAGTGAGATGCGATATCCGGAAATGACAGGCGGCGATAAAATCCCTCACAAAACAGTCGACAACCTCCAAGGTAGCCATGAAATGCCGCACACTTAACGAGATGGCTGAGTCAGGATAATATGGGTTCCTGGCCATCGCGACATTGAGGGCACCTGTAGGGCCCATGAACTAGTGAGGCTTGGCACCAAGTTGACCGGTGAGTACATAGACAATGACATAGACATAACCTTACAAACATGTAAGCTACTTACCCTTGGAGAAATCGTAAGGGAAGCAAACGAAAGATGGCATAATGAAGCCACCTGCAAAATCGCCCATCAACTGTGGCCGACTCATAGTGCTAAGCGCACAGAATCTTTGCTAAGCCAAAATAAACACAGTCTTAGCACACTGATTTCAGTCAAAGCGGGACATTTTCTAATAGGTAGGCACGACCAAGGAAGAGGAAGAGACAATCTTACACCTTCTGTGCCATTGTCCTGCTCGATCCAGACGGAGATTTGCTATTCTAGGCAGACAATTTTTAACGAATTGGAAGATCGCAGTTCCGCAGAAATAGGAGGTATTCTAAAATATTTGAAAAGCACACACTGGTTTTAGGAGAAATAGGGAAAGCTTCCTACGCGAGCTATGAGCCTGAGTGTGTCAAACAGGACAACCGCTTCAATCTAACCTAACCTAAATGCAGGCACGGCTGCACAAACGTACACACGATTTAATGCACCAAAATGTAATTTTCTTGAATATTAGTTGCGCCGTTTGTTACGCGCATGTGTGTACACAAGCGAATGCGTATACGCAATAGGCAGGCGGAGTGACCTTATCCGGCTCGAAAGGCTAATAATGTTGGTGCGAGACTACCATTCAGAATTCACAGAAAGAACGTAGGTTCGAATCTCGGTGAAACAAGGAAATTAAGAAAAACGTCTTTCTGATAGTGGGCGCCCTCGTCAGGCAATGGCAAACCTCCGAGTGTATTTCAGCCATGAAAAAGCTCCTCATAAAAAATATCTGCCGTTCGTAGTCCGCTTGGAACTGTAGGTCCCTCCATTTGTGGAACAAATCGGCCAAAAACTCAAAAAGGGTATACGCGCTAATTATATATATATATATATATATATAAAATCCGTTGCTTCTTTTTCAAAATTACAATTTTTGTCTCGTTAAAGCTGAAGTTGTCCCACTGTCGCAATCTGAGTAACCCATATCAGAGAGGAGCGAATCGGCTTGAGTCACTCAACCAATATGTTTTAAGAGACGTTTGTTTGTTTGCATTTGTGTTTCTGATTTTTGTCTCTTAATTGTTCTGCCACCTTCGAATGCTGTCACGGGAGAGTTTCGTATGCGCTGTGGTCTAAAGATTTCAGTATTTGCCTGACTTTGCAATATTGAAGTACCTGTGGACCTTATTGGTGTTTCTGATGAAATTACTGAGGTTGTTATTGGGATTAGGATGTTACATGCAAGTGTTGTGACTGGAGTATTTGTTGTTTTTCGAGTAAAGCTGATTGGAGTAGTTGTATTGGTGTTTGCCGTTGTGCATTGATTGCACCAGCTGACCGTAACTAAGGTGAAATTGTGTGCGAAGTTATAGCGGGATCTGAGGTGTGGCAATTTTTGGAGTGAGCCGATTTTTGCGTGCACAAGGCATGCCAATTTGCGAAAGCTGAGTTTAAGTTTGTTTTAAGTTTTAGCGCGAAAACTAGAGGGTCACACAACTCGCGCGGCGGAGAGTGTTTTTATAATTGTTTCCTTTTATTTATTTGATTATTTTAGAATTGATAAGTAAAATTTGTGTAAAGATTGGCTTAGCAAGTTAAAGCGTCTGTTCCGCTCAGTTGATTTGCATTGTATTGATTTTGACAATTACTTTTTACTTTGTTGGCACTTAAAACGTGTCTGCACAGTCAGCAGCGCCGTCAGAATTGGGAAGGACCTCTCCGGGTCGTTGGATACCAAACGAGGCACATAGGTAGATTTAAGCTATTTAGGTGGCCATAATTGGATTTCAGAAAGTTGTCTCAACTACAAAAAAAAGCACTCCCACAACTTGAAAATAGACCGAGGAACAATATTTCAACCTCCTACGGTCAATTCCATACTTTGCATTAGCTGTCAGTTAATCAAAACATAGCTATTTCTGAAACGCATGTTATCGTTTTTGTTCAACCGCTGTAAAATCGTATGTTTTAACGTGAATATTTACGGATTTAAGTTACCGAGCTGAGTAATCGTGATGGATTATGATATTTCAGGTGAATATTATCACTTGTTAATGGTGTCTGTGATTTTAATAGTTATAAATGGATAAGTGGTGCCTATTTCAATTAGGGGATAATTTATTTTTGTTTTTTTGTGTTTTTTGGTTTTGAAAACCCGGTTTGGTATATTTCCAAGACCGTCCAAGTAAAAGTTAGAGTTGAACATGATACTTGGTGCAATTAGCTCGCCACGTGCATAAAAGTTAGCTGCAGATACTTGCAGATAGAGGGTCATATAAAGGGTTTGATACACGGTTGTCTAAAGTCAATATAAAAATTATTGCATTTGTTTTGATTTCTAAGCCAGTTTTGCTTATCTTTGGTATTGTCAGCTCATCAGGCACTAGACAAGTAACTCGAAAATATCTCTACAATCAAATGCAAGGGCAGAATTTGACATCTTTGGAGGAAAAATTGGATTTCTTAGAAGATAACCTGCTGTCTTGTCATGCATATTTAGCTGAATATGTGCAACATTTAAGAAAAGCTTTTCTTATTTTAAAGCACAGCTTAAGGAAAAGTGGACTAAAGCCAGAAGAAAGGAGGACGCTTTTCTAAAAGCTAACCAGTCTTGGTTAAATGGAACAATCGAAATTCCAAATAAGTCACATTTTCGCCCTGGCCGTCCATTGAAATCATTCGAAAAGTGTAGTGAGCGAAGTAAACGTAGGAAAATGGAAGAAGTCCGTTCCATGGTAGAAGATACAGTTTTTATACATGCTGCGCAATCCACTCTAATGGCAAAATGGCAGAGGGACGCCTCGCGAATTCTGTAAGAAATCGCAGAATCACCATCAAGCGCAGAAAAATACAAAAAAGCATACAAAGAATCAACAAGCCCGGGGAGAGGTAATATATTGACACCACATGCAGCCTTAGCTTTGTTTGTAGAAGCAAACTTAGCAAGAGAGCAATATGAAATAATTCGTAATACAAACCCTTATCTTTATCCATGTTACGATCGCTTATTAGAAGCTAAAAAAAGAATGTTACCAAACGCAAATACGGGTAACTAGTTCTTACGCAGAAACTGACTTGCAAAGCCTCATCGATAAGACAATTATGCGCTTATCAATGTATTTAGAGGAGGTACTCCTCACTCTAAGCGAGGACGAAAGAAATTCTCTTACAATAATATGCAAGTGGGGATGCGATGGTTCCCAGCAAACTAAATATAAACAAAAAATTGAGGATACTTCTGGTTCGGATGCCAACATTTTTCTTAGCTCTTTTTTGCCACTACAAATCACCTGTGGAAACGAAAACAGAAAAATTGTTTGGCAAAACCCTTCTCCGTCATCTCCTAGATTCTGTAGACCGATAAGATTTAGGTTTATCAAAGAAAGTATAGACGTCACGAAAGAAGAAATAAATTTTGTTGAATCCTCAGTAAACAACTTAGTTGCTTCTGAAAGAGAGCTGCAAGGAAATAAATTTGTTTTCCGGCATATTTTTAAGATGACGATGATTGATGGTAAGGTTTGCAATGCTGCCACCGATACCAGATCCACTAGCCAATGTTATTTGTGTAAAGCAACATCGAAAGACTTTAACAATCTAGACAAAAATAATGAAGTTAGCCTAGATTCCCTTGATTTTGGACAATCCGTTCTGCACCCTAGAATAAGATTATTCGAAAGTATTTTGTATTTGGCTTACAAATTTCCAGTGAAAAAATATAGAGCAAAGAGAACAGCTGAGGAAGAACTGTTGTAAAAAACCACAAACGAAACCATTCAAAAAAGATTTCGGGATGAGTTAGTCTTACTTATAGGCATGCTCAAAGCAAATTATGGTAACACCAATGATGGCAATACAAGCCAGCGATGCTTCGAAAACCCAAAATTGGCTGCAGATATCACATGTGTTGATTATAATTTCATTTACAGGCTTAAAATAATACTGGAAGCCATATCTAGTGGCTATGAAATTGATTCTGCTAAATATGATAATATGCATTGGATACCGCTAAATTATATATAAAGCTTTACGCGTGGCATCCGATGACACCCACAATGCACAAGATACTAGTCCATGGCGCTGCTATAATTGAAAACTTATTATTACCAATAGGACAACTGTCAGAGGAGGCTCAAGAGGCGCGCAACAAGCACTTCCGGATGTATCGAGAAAATTATGCACGGAAGTTTTCTCGTGAAGAGGGTATTCGCGACACATACCACCAAATTAATCAATTTCTGTATATAAATACATATCTATTGTGCTTTTGGTGTATTTTTTAAAAAATATATCTGTAAATATTTTTCTATTATATATAAAACAATTTTTTCAAAATCGATTAAGGTAACTTTTATGCAAATACTAGTGAAATATGGGCTCTATTTTTGCTTTGGGAAAGGTCAAGATTTGTTGTATAAAGTCAATGTATAGCCCACAATAAGATACAAACAAGTGATGACAGTTCTTGTCATACTACAAGAAAAGGAGCTTTACTGCTAAGGTATTTTTCAGTGTTACACAGTGTAATACATATACTTTTTTAATTTAACCGAATAGTAAAACAAATTATTATAAATTTCTAGTTATTAAACAGTTTTAAGACGATATAAGCAGTCAAATTTTTTTGGCATAAATTGTTAGTATAACTACTCAAGAAAATGTGGTAAAAATTTTAAAGCGAGATTCGCTTTATTCCCGATTCTATGTGCATTTAAGTAAGCGCCCGCCGGTGAGGCCCCGTAGCGCTTACGATACGATGCTTTATTTCAAACGCGTTTTTCTCGAAACGATTTCTCGAAGACCGATTTTAATTTTCTTTTTTTCAAAATTTTTGTTATCGCATTGGCTATCGTTAAACGTATTCGATTTTCAAAATTTTGAAAATAACTATTTTTTTGGGTCTGTTGAAAATAAAAAAAAATGGTGAAAAACACACATCGAAATTCAAATAACCACCATTTTGTCAAACAAAAAACAATGGCTACTTACAACGATAGCCACTATTGTGTGTAGATTAATAAAATTTGTGGTTTTTTGATTTCAGATGATTATTCATTGCTGTATCGCTGCCACCAGATGACGTCATTTTTTTTTAAGTCGTTACGTTTATTTACATAAATTTGTCAATTTTCAATATTTTTTAATAAAAATTTACATGAACATATATAATAAATTGCCTTTTGTCCGATCCTCGAATACTCATTCCTACTTACAAAAAAAAATTCCCAAAAATCCACTATTTTTTGTTCCCCCACAGTGGCGTTCCGCCTTAACAACCGCGTTTTTTGTTCTGCCTTGTATGGTGGTGAACGAAGACAAAACGAAGTACCTAGTATCTTCAAACAAACACCGATAACAATGTCAGCCTTGAAGTCCACGGGAAGATCTCTCTTTCCAACAAATGCTACTTTGGCCTAAATAGACAATCGAGTAGTAAAGTCATCTGTCGACGGACAGAACAAGCGATCGAATAATGAGCTGTATGAACTTTACGACAACATGGACACAGCGCAGCGAATAAAGATCCAGCGGCTTCGTTGGCTGATTCATGTCGTGCGAATCGATACAAACGCTCCTGCTCTGAAAGTATCCGATGCGGTACCAGCTGGCGGTAGCAAGGGAAGGGGAAAGCCTCCTCTGCGTTGCAAAAATCAGATGGAGATGGACTTGGTTTCACTTGGAGTGTCCAACTGGTGCCTGTTAGCACGCGAAAGCAACGACTGATGCCCTTTGTTCAACTCGGCCAAAATCGCGTAAGCGGTTATCGCGCCAATCAAGATGAAGAAGTGCTTGTGTGAAGTTGGAGTGAAAAGAAGATTAGAAGTGTTGTTGGGTGACGCCATGCTGTCAAATTCTAAGTGGATTATTTGGAGGGTGACCCCATTAAGGTCTGTAAGATGAGGAGTGATGATAAGAATATAGGCATTAGTACAGTTGGTACTAACAATGATATTGCAAATATATGTAGCGTGTAACGGGAAATATAGTAGAGAGAACAGGTGAGAGGTGCGGAAAACATTCCGGACAAAGCGAACTTAGTTTCCTGAGTTAACAAGGAAGAGAAATGAGAGAAGTAAGGGTGCACGGAGGGAAGCCAGGGTGAACGATCATGTCGGTAAAGATTGGGTTCTTGAGAAATGAGATACCGAAAGAGGTAGTGATGTATCACACAATTTTGGAAGTTCAGAATTTCTTTATGCTGATTAGGCTACGCTATAAGTGAGGGAGGTTGCAAGACAACCAACGAGGCTGCAAGTCGTAGAAGAGATGTTTGAAGTGTGCGAAGAAGGGGAGATGTGATGGTAACTGTGAGGAGCTCATATGCATACTGTATAAACAGATGAAGAGTAAGGGAGAAAGAAAGGAGCATTGTTAAAGGTATGACGCTAAAGAGACAAACGAGGAGGGAAGTTCTAAAACAATATTTGTCTAGTGCTACAAATATGTTTGAACTGTTGTGTGAAGAAAACTTTCCTGAACTTTTGAGGCTGAGTATACAGGTCAGGAGTCAGAAAGGAGAATTAAATAAATTGTAAACACCCAAAGCGTATGCTAGGGTATTAAAAGAAAGGAAGTCTAATTAAGAAGCAAATGGTGGTGCCGAAAGGGGATGTAAGGACTAAATTTGCAAGGCATGATTTTAGGAAGGTAAACGTTCCAGCTGTGGTAAATGCCTTTGTTCATTTTCTTGACAGACCGAGCCAAATGTGCTTGTGCTTGAAGGATATGGATTTGTATGATAGGATAGAGGAGGAAGAAACGGAGTACCAGTTTAAAAACTCTTCAATATAGTTCCCATTCTTAGAGGGAAATGATAATAATATTTACTATTTTTTAAATCAGATAACCTATGACATTTTATGTTTAAGCGAAACTTTTTCACATCAGACACATCGTACAGAACCAAGAAACCAAATTTTAGGTTCGTGCACAAGAAAAGGGCTGATGGATAGAGTCGAGTTGCCATAGCTATTCCTAAATATAAAAGTTTTAAGAAGGTAGATGCTCAATCGGATCACAACATATACATAATTCAGACTACGATATAATCGGCGAATCTGGTTATCTGTTCGATATATTGCGAACCGTCAGTTGTCTTAATCTTTTCAGATTACTCGAAAAATTTCATAATGCAAAAATGGGACCACGATAAAAGAAATAACTCAGCAACCGAAGTCCGAAGGTGTGGTGGTGCGAAGAGCTGAACAGATAATTCAAATTGTATAAAGAAACGGTCAAAAAACGCAACAGCTACCCTATAGTGGCGAATTTGACGCACGGCTCCGAACGCAAGAAAAAAAGAAAGAAGAAATGCGGAAGGGAAAAAGAAATAATTTTGTCCCCCAGGTCCTAGGAACTTGATTTAGTCTGGATGAGTTATATGTTATTCTCAAGACCAAAAATAAGATATCTGCGGATCAAAACAACATCCACTCAACAGCAAATATCCGCTCTGCCTCTCTACTTCATTCTCCAACCACACCAACTATCAATACCATGGACTGTATTCAAAACAATAACAACTACGAAACTAATGCATCAACAACTCACTCCAATAAATTTTCTGCTCACCACTCAAATCCTCTTACTACACCCTACAATTTCTACAAAACCGCAAACATTGAATCCACAACTCATCCCAACACAATCCCTCAGTCTCTCCTAACAACAATATCCGAGATGCACAACACTACTACACCTTGGGAGCTTCAAGAACCAGAGCTATAGGGTATTTTCTCTTGAAAATAACACTAATATCAAGGATAATTAGGTACAACATTGATCAAAATAATTACCTGGAACTAGAAACTCTAATCCAAGGTCGCAAGCCACATATAATTTGTTTACAAGAAACCCATATTAAACCCAGTTACTCACCATATTGCCCCAAACAATATTCGCCGTCTTTTCATTACTTCTCTAACATTAACTATTCTAAACAAGGCTATGAAATATTAATCCACAAAAATCTTCAACACAAAATAGTCAATATAATTTCCAATTTATCAGCTGTTTCTGTCGAACTCAATGTAAATATCCAATCACTGTTATTTCTGTTTATATCCCCCCAAACCAGACATTATCTCATATTGCAACTTACCTCCTCAATAAGTACTCCAATAATCATATGTGGCGATTCCAACGGCTGGAGTCCACTTTGGGATTCACCAAACGCTAATCGTAGGGGCACTATAATTGAAGATTTCATTCTTGCTTCGAACTTGTGTGTCCTCAACAATAGTACCCCAACACAATTCCCCACCAACAAATTATTCACACATGTTGACCTGACCATTTGTTCACCCCAGGTATTCCCCATTGCATCCTGGCACACGCTTAAGGACCTGCACAACTGTGACCATTTTGCGATAGCTTGCTCCTTTTCCATCTGTACCCCAAATACCTCCAGCATTAAAATTACTTATAGGTACACCACTACCAAAGCTAAGTGGGAGAAATTTAATCTATATATATAAAATTCAAATTATGTATGTATCTATAGATCGACTTGCGTCCTAAACGCATAAACCGATCGTAACCAAATTTGAAACACGAACTGGATAACTTACCGGGATGGTCATAGGCTAAAAAATATTTTGATATATATGGGGGGCGTGGCACCTCCCATACAAATGGAATTTTTAACAGTCCGTTTTTCTGGAAGTATTTACGTTTGGTAAGGGGTTATATGACATTAATCTTTACCACATTCAGAAAAACTGAGTATAACGAAAAAGGGGGCGTGGCACCCCCCATACAACTGGAATTTTTAACAGGCTTAAAAAATTGTTTTATCGAAATAAAATTTAAAAATTAAAATTTATAGTCCATATCTCTGGAAGTATTTAGGCTAGACCAATGAAATTTGGGAAGGGGTTATATGAGGTTAATCCCTAACACCTCCAAGAAAACTGAGAAAAGCGAAAATAGGGGCTTGGCACCTCCCATATTTAGGCTAGACAACTAAAATTTGGTAAGAGATTATATAAGGTTAATACCTAACACCTGCATGAAAACTGGTGATAGCTAGAAATGGGGCGTGACACCTCCTATACAAATGGGATTTTTCATACTGCATATCACTGGACGCATTTATGGTAGAATACCAAAAATTGTTTGCCAACATTTAGGTCTACTGGAAAACGATAATTACTGGGAAATTACATTATCTGAAGCTGGACTGTCATACCTTCCTTCGCAGCTTCGCAGCTTATTGGCAATAATGTTGACAAACTGCCCTCCATCAGATCCAAAAACACTATGGGAAAATCACAAAGATAACCTTAGTGAAGACTACATGAGAGATGAGAGCAGCACGAGCTGCAAACGATAATACAAACCTGAACTGCTCTTTGCAAATTTACAACCAAGCGCTAATCGACATGGAAAATATATGTATTTGAATTAATAGCAAGTCCTTGAAGCATTTGGGATCACCTTCTCCCGTTCGAGACAGAATCGATTTGGCCGACAAAGATATCTCCCGGAAAATGAATTACAATATCGAGGCTCTTCATACTTTTATAAGCAAAAGCAAACCTCTATTGGTTACGGATCAAAAAGTCGCATACGAAACTATTCAAGGAATGATTATTGAGAATAAGGGAGGATTGATTTTTTTGGTTGCGCCTGGAGGAACCGGCAAAAAATTTCTGCTTAATTTGATATTGGCTGATGTAAGGGAAAAGAAAGAAATCGCTGTGGCAGTTGCTTCTTCAGGAATAGCGGCTACCCTTTTGTGTGGCGGACGAACAGCTCACTCAGCTTTTAAGTTACCACTGTCTATGCAAATATCTGACACACCGATGTGCAATATAAGCAAAAACTCAGGTCAAGGTAGGGTTCTAAAGACATGTAAGCTAATCGCGTGGGATGAGTGCACAATGGCCCATAAAAAGTCGCTAGAAGCTTTAGACCGATCTCTGAGAGACTTGAGAGGTAATGATCAACCCATGGGTGGTGCCTTACTCTTACTGGCAGGGGATTTACGACAAATTCTTCCAGTTATTCCGAAAGGAACCGCCGCAGACGAAGTGAATGCCTGCTTAAAATCGTCATACCTATGGGACTGAACGTAGTCTTGAAAAATTGACTCTTTCTACAAATATGAGAGCACATTTGGGAGGAGATGCTTCAGAAGAAGTTTTTTCTGAACAATTACTTACAATATGCAATGGAAAAATACCAATTTCTTTACCACCACATTTAATTTATTTTAATCCAGGTTTTTGTCAACTTTTGTTATCAGTCGATGATTTGATAGAAAGGGTATTTCCAAATATTTCAGCCAATCACACAAACTATAGATGGCTTCGAGAAAGGGCCATTTTGGAACCTAAGAATGACGATGTAAATGTCATTAATTCCAAAATTCAAGAAATACTACCAGGAACTGTCACAACTTATTATTCCATTGACACACTCGTCGAAGAATCCCAGGCAGTTCATTATCCCGTTGAGTTTCTTAACTCCTTGGACCCATCAGCAATTCCTCCTCATCGACTGATGCTTAAAAAGGGGGCCATGATAATTATGCTGCGTAATTTGGATCCTCCACGTTTATGCAATGGCAGAAGGCTAATCATCACGAAACTTTTACCGAATGTTATAGAAGCTATGGTTTTATCAGGAACTTTTGAAAACCACCAAGTTTTCATACCAAGAATTCCAATGATACCGACGGATATACATACCTTTCAATTTTAAACGCCTCCAATTTCCTATTAGACTGGCTTTCGCAATGTCCATAAATGAAGCTCAGGGACAATCATTAGCTGTAGCAGGAGTCAATCTAACCAACTCATGTTTTACCCATGGCCAATTATATGTAGCCTGCTCCAGAGTTGGCGCACCGAAAAACCTTTTTATTTATACTCAAAATAATATAACAAAAAATGTCATATATCCGATCGTTTTAAATAATACCTAAACTGACTTAAAAAAGTTAAAGTTGTTTTATTTACATTGCATACTTTTTGATAGAAATGTGGGGTGAAACCCACGGGTATAAGCTAGTAATATATTAAATGACAAGCATTTTCCTTATTTCAACAACGCCAACCCTAACAAAGAAGCAGCTACAATTCATAAAGCTATAAGGATAGCAGCGAACCTAGCATTACCACGGAGTCATCCCCGTAAAGCCTCAAGAAATGTGACCTGGTGGTCGCCAGAACTAGGTAAACTACGACTTGATAAAATGGTAGCCTAGACGGATTATCAAAGGTGCCTAGCTCTCGATTCATTTATAATTTACAAAAAGCTAAGCGCCCGTTTCAACAGGGAGAAGAAAAAGTCTAAGTCCATAAGCTTTGAAGAATTTACGAAAAAACTAAACCCTAGCTCCCCTACCCAATATATATGGAAGGGTATACAATCTCTCCCGCGACATATCAGCCTCATTTTATTAATTTAATAACTGTAGATAACACTGATGCTTTCCATTTCAATTCAACCGGGCTATTCGCGTCATTTTCTCCGATTTCGATGTAACTCAAATATATTGCTCTCTGGTCAAAATAATGAGACACGTATTTTTTTGTTCGCCCGAAAAAAATTTTTTTCAAGAGTTATCGCCAATTTTGTTTTTCGGCTCAAAATCGATTTTTTTTAATTACAATATATAAGAAATTTTTTTTTTAAATGCCCATAACTTAGTCAAAACAGAACCGATTTTAATAATTTTGGGCTCAAAATGATCGTCATTACTTACACGAGCGACTTCATGTAGAAACAATTGCAAAAAAGGAGTTGAAATTTTTTTATTTAGCAAAAAAGAAAAACAATTGAAATTTTTTCGAAATTCAATATTTCGAAAAGTGTATTTTGTTTTTTTTTTATAACTTTTTCTAAATCAAGAGGACACCTCAAACTTCAATTGAGCTAAATGCCCAGTAGCTAAAATGAGTTGTTTATGAGTAATGAATCTTTGAGTAAGAAACTTGTTTCGCACGTTTTGTTTTTTGTTTTTTGGAAAAAAAAATTTTTCTACTACTTTTTTGCAATTGTTTCTACATGAAGTCGTTCGTATAAGTAATGACGATCATTTTGAACCTAGAATCCTTAAAATCGGTTCATTTTTAACTAAGTTATGAGCATTTAAAAAAAAAATCTTGTATAATGAAAAAAAATCGATTTTGAGCCGAAGAACAAAATTGTCGATAAATCTTAAAAAAAAATTTTTCGGGCGAACAAAAGAATACGTGTCTCATTATTTTGACCAGAGAGCCACATATTTGAGTTACATCGAAATCGAAGAACATGTCCCGAATAGCCCGGTTGAATTGAAATGGAAAGCATCTATATTAGAATTTTTTTTTAAATGCCCATAACTTAGTCGAAAACGAACCGATTTTAATGACTCTGGGTTCAAAATGATCGTCATTACTTACACGAATGACTTCATGTAGAAACAATTGCAAAAAAATTGTTGAAAATTTTTTATTTTCCAAAAAACAAAAAGTGCGAAACCAGTTTTTTACTCAAAAATTCATTACTCAAAAACAACTCATTTTAGCTACTGATCATTCAGCTCAATTGAAGTTTGAGGTGTCCTCTCGATTTAGAAAAAGTTATGAAAAAACAAAAAATACACTTTTTGAAATATTGAATTTCGAAAAAATTTCAATTTTTTTTTCTTTTTTGCTAAATAAAAAATTTTCAACAACTTTTTTGCAATTGTTTCTACATTAAGTCGCTTGTGTAGGTAATGACGATCATTTTGAGCCCAGAATTATTAAAATCGGTTCATTTTTGACTAAGTTATGGGCATTTAAAAAAAAATGTTTCTTATATAATTAAAAAAAATCGATTTTGAGCCGAAAAACAAAATTGCCGATAACTCTTGAAAAAAATTTTTTCGGGCGAACAAAAAAATACGTGTCTCATTTTTTTGACCAGAGCAATATATTTGAGTTACATCGAAATCGGAGAACATCACCCGAATAGCCCGGTTGAATTGAAATGGAAAGCATCTATACAAACCATGCTTTTATACTCCTGCAATAGGAACTGGACGAAAAATTACAGAAAAGAAATAGAAACGTTTTAAAATGCCTTGCAAAATGCTGTCGGTCATTTTTATTTCAAACAAATGTATAACAATGCCTATTTTCTTTTTGTAGAAAAATGACAAATATAGCTTTTACGTTTATATATGTATATAATTATATTGATATGATAATCAAAGAATAAACACATAAACATGGAATTAAACACATTCAAATGACTGCAAAGTGCCGTCGGCATTTACACAATTTTTTCTATCAACATTGCACATATGCACATTCACAATACATATAATACATATAAAATATAACATTGACAGGATCTATGCAAAATTTTAACATTTTACGCTTACTAAACGCAATTTCGTTTGTCAAAGAAATCACAGAAACATAGAAATACGGTCCGCCATTAGTTAATTTGATTTTCTACAGAAGCAAATGCAAACTTTGCAGAGCCAATATTAAAGAGAGCTGTAATCAGCTCTACTAAAAACTACCCCGCTGTCGAGTTGGGCGAGGTGAAAAAGTCTTCGCGGTCAGACTTCATTTTTGACGACTCGCACTATTCGTAGCTCGTGAGACTTCTCTATACATTACCGTTCTCTGCAGCTTATTTCATGCAAGCTCTTGTTTATGTGGCGACGGCTAGTCGCTTGCTTAACGGTATTTTGAATTTCTAGTTTATGTAACTAGCGCGCAGTTATTGTTCTATGCAATTTTTAGTATGTTTGTGATCGCTAAGTGGACAATATAAAAATATATAAAAAATGGGCCGACGTACTACGATTGAACAGCGAGAACTGGTCATTAAGCATTTTCAAACCGGAAAGTCGCAGCGAAAAATTACGGTAATAGTTTGTCTAAATAGTGCTACAGTACAAAGTATCATTGAACGCTTCGTTTATGAAAATCGGGTGCAAAATAAAGGCCGATATGCCCCAAATAATTTTTTTTATGAACGTGATGAGCGTTTAATTGTTCGTAAAATAAAAGAAAACCCAATGCTATCGGCTCCAAAACTGCTAAACGAAATTGAGCAGGAAGAGGCCAAATCATGTTGCGTCGAAACAGTGCGACGGGTACTACGTGAAAAGGGCTTTAATGGTCGAGTAGCATCATAGAAATTAAAGATTTTTTTTTCTGGAAAACCTTAAAAAGCTCCGATACTTGGAGTACCTCAAGATTTCCGTTTCTACCACGACAATGACCCTAAACATAAGGCGGCAATCGTTCAGACATGGCTCATATGGAACTGTCCACATTTAACGCAACCACCGGCTCAATCACCTGACATGAACGACTTCGAGAATTTATGGTCATTACTGGAAACAAAAATTCGCACACATCACATAAGCAATAGAGATCGGATAAAAACCGTAATTTTTGAGGAACGGAACAAAATCTGACCGGAAGTAACGAAAAAGCTACTGGAGTTAATGCCAGAAAGGTTAAAAGCTCTTATTAAAGCCAAAGAATGCCACACAAAGTACTGAATCATTTCTAATCACTCTTCTTCTTCTTAATTGGCGCGATAACCGCTTACGCAAATTTGGCCGAGTTTAACAAGCGCGCCAGTCGTTTCTTTCTTGTGCTAACCAGCGCCACTTGGACTCACCAAGTGAAGTCAAGTCTTTCTCCACCTGATCTTTCCATCGCAAAGGAGGCCTTCCCCTTCCTCTACAACCACCAGCTGGTACCGTATCAAATACTTTCAGAGCCGGAGCGTTTGTATCCATTTGGACGACATGACCCAGCCAACGTAACTGCTGGATCTTTATTCGCTCCGCTATGTCTATGTCATCGTAAATCTCATACAGCTCATCGTTCCGTTTTCTGAAAGCAGGAGTGAGAGTCGAGTGGCGAATCTTCTGGCTGTCTGTCGTGATTGCAACTTTTCGATGTTGAACATTCTTTGCGTAGGTAGATGTACGTTTTTTGCTGCACAGAGGCGTGACGTAGTTTGGCTGCAACAAGGTAGTGATCCGAGTCGATGTTGGGTCCTCGGATGGTACGTACATCTAATAGGCTGGAAGCTTGTGTTCCATCTGCCAAAATATGATCGATCTGGTTTCGCGATCAGGAGACAGCCAGATGGCTTGGTGTATCCTTTTCTGCTGGAATCTGGTGCTGCAGACTACTATGTTTCGAGCCCCGGCGAAGTCGATCAGCCTCTGTGCAGGCTGAATTTTCCGACTGTGGGACCAAAAGTTCTCTCCTTGCCTGCCCTGGCGTTGAAGTCACCAAGCACGATTTTTTTATCGTCGTGAGGGCAGCGCTCATAAGAACGCTCCAAGCGCTCATAGAAGGAATCTTTGGTCACATCATCCTTCTCTTCAGTCGGGGCGCTGGCGCAAATTAGCGAGGTGTAAAAAAACGGGGTTTGATGCGGATTATTGCTAGACGCTCGTCCACCGGAGTGAACGACAGTACTTGGCGACGAAGTCTCTCTCCCACAACAAATCCGACACCGAATTTGCAAGGTCCTATATTTTTCTTGCCTTGTACCGTCCAGCGCATCTATTGGATGACAGTGATGCCATCTAAAAACTCTCACGAGGACATCAACTAGCCGGGTGGAGGCCCCTACCCCATTAACGGACCGGACGTTCCAGGTGCATGCCCTCAAATCGTAATCCTTCTTTCGTTTGCGGTGGTCGTCATCAGTATAGGGAGGTCTCATCCGAGGCTTTTTTAATCTTTTCATTGGGGGGATTTTTAAGTGGCGTGTCCCAAACCCAGCGCACAACCAGCTGTCCTGGAATGGTTTGCCTTCTCACGTTAGCTCACTGCCGAACGGGTGTTCGGAAGCTACCCAGAGGATGCTTGGGCTAATCCCGGTAGTTGTGAGCTGCTTGAACCATATGCAGAAGAATCGTCGTGGCCACACCAAAGTGGATGGCGATCAGTAATTTTCCCCACTTGCGTGAACTTCTACACATGGAACCATCCTTAGGTCATTAGTTTAACTTAAATTTAAGAAAAAAATGAATACTGCATGATATAAGCTTGACATAAAATTTTGAAATTTTCTGTGTTTTTGTTTTGTATATTTTTTATTTAAAGCTTAAAAAAATATATGAAGTATCTTTTTTCTACTGAAATTGCGTATAAATTATTTGATACTTAAATTTTTTCAAAAAAAGTTTTAGCTTTCAAAATACAGCAAGCATAGGTAAAATAAACATTATAAAAATAAAAAAACAACGATATAAGCAAAATTAGAATGCCAGTAGAGCGCACTCGACCGCGTGAACAGAGTATACCGCCTGTCTACCGTGCAAACAACAAATTCAAATCAGTGCTCGACTTACTCTGATAATAATGTACATGTAGAAACAAGAGAAACTATGGTTAAAATAAGAGAAACAACAATACTGCTATCGTGGAGTGATCAATGCAAAACAACAATAGCGTTAACAGCTAATCATCATCAATTGGAGAGTCCGGTAATAGAGACTGCTTTGGCGCCCTACAACTATCCGCAAGAAACAGCAGTAACATCATGCACGACAGCAACATGTACTCGCTACTCCATTGTCACCACATCAGCAACAGCTCTAAGTTCAACAACAACTTCATCCACTTCTGCTGAACCAATCCATACACCTTCAACTCTCTTTCAAACCGCAACACGTAGTGCTGAATGTAGCGCACCAACTACACTAATCGCATCGTCATCACCAGCAACGCACAATACAAAAATGCAAATACAAAACGAAAAAAAAGACTTTGTGCAATCAAAGTTAAAGAGAAACCGCGATAAGCAATCGCCAAACAAACTCGAACTCTCAAATAATAACAAAAAACAAAAGAATAAAATGCAAAGCTCTACACAAACAACTCTACAAGAGTATTGGTTAGGCAACCCAGCTTCATCAAATAGGTTCGATCTCTTGGATGTATATAACGAACCAAATATTAATAAGCCAGAAAGCAACCCAGTAGAAAAAGATCTAGGTACGCAGCGTGCGCAAAAAGCGCCACCAATATATGTACAATATGGCCATCATGATGAACATTGTAACCATACTAACGGGTGATCAATCATGAGGTGCTTTTTTCAATAGTTAAAAAAAAAAAAATGTAAATTATGTTCAAAACCTTTATTTATCATTTGAAAGGACATTCTTTGACATTTACTTTTTGAATATGACTTCATTCAAATGTTGGCCGCAACTACGCTTAAGGTGGTCCATTCTGAAGGTCCAATTTTCAATCACTCGTTCGAGCATTTCGACTGGTATGTCGTGAATAACACGCGTAATGTTGGCTTCCAAAGCTTCAATCGTAGCTGGTTTATCAGCATAGACCTTGGACTTCCCGAATCGCCAAAGAAAAAAATTCAAAGGAGTGATATCACAAGATCTTGGTGGCCAACTCACAGGTCCTAAACGTGAAATCAGCTGCTCTCCGAAATGACTTCTCAATAAAGTCATTGTTTCACGAGCTGTATGGCAAGTGGCTCCGTCTTGTTGAAACCAAATGTCGTAGAGATCATTAGATTCAATTTCAGGTAGCAAAAAGTCCGATATCATGGTACGGTAGCGAGCACCATTCACAGTTACGTTGCGGCCATCATCATTTTTGAAAAAATATGGACCGATGATTCCACCAGCCCATAAACCACACCAGACCGTTGTTTTCTCTGGGTGTAAAGGTAGCTCTTGAACCTGTTCTGGTTGCTCTTCATCCCAAATACGGCAATTTTGCTTATTGACGTAACCATTGAGCCAGAAATACGCCTCATCGCTGAACAAAATTTTGCTCGAAAACAGCGGATCTTCTTCAATCTTTTCAAGAGCCCAATCAGCAAAACGGTGACGTGCAGGAAGGTCATTTGGCTTTAGTTCTTGTACGAGCTGTATTTTGTATGCTTTTAAATGAAGATCCTTCCGTAAAATTGACCAAGTTGTTCCATACGACAGTCCAAGTTGCTGAGAACGGTGCCGAATCGATTCATCGCGGTTTTCACGTACACTCTCTGCTACTGCCGCTATATTCTCAATGCTTCTTGCTGGACGTGGTCTATTCGGTCGAGAATTATCCACCAATGAATATTCGGATTCAAATTTGTTGATGGTATGTCGAATAGTGTTTAAGGCAGGCCGATTATGTTGACCATAATGCGGTCTAAGCGCACGAAAAACATTTGTCACAGAACGCTGATTTTCATAATACAGTTGAACAATTTGTAGACGTTGTTGCGGTGTGAGTCTTTCCATGATGAAATGCCAAACGCTGTTCAACAAATCCACGATGACAGTTTGCCACAACTCGCGCGCGATCTGTAAAAAAACGCAAATGAAAAAAACTCCTCTTAATTGATCACCCGTTAGTATCGAAGCTAGATGGACGCACTAAGTAAAATAAAAATTGCAATTTGGAACGCAAACGGACTTACGCGCCACGAATTAGAACTCAAGGATTTTATTCTGGATAAAGCAATTGATGTTATGCTAATATCCGAGACTCATGCAACTCACAAAACTTTTGTAAATAGGTATACCTAACTACAACATACACTACACAAATCACCCAGATAACAAGGCTCACGGAGGAACTGCAATAATCATCAAAAAAACAATTAAATACTACGAACTTGATGGAATGATGGAGAAAAAATAACATACAAACAACGACAGTTTCAATAAATAGCTCAAATGGACCAATAACAATATCAGCAGTATACTGTCCGCCAAAATTCAATAACACAAAAGATCAATACCTGGACTATTTAAACAGTCTAGGAACTCGATATATCGCTGGAGGTGACTACAATGCGAAAAATTCTATTTGGGGATCAAGGTTAACAACTTCGAAAACAATGGACATTTCATAATGTTGCAGGCAAAAGCAAAGCTCAAAATACTAGGCTTCCGAAATTATAACAAACAACACTTTAAGTTCACTGTATTTTATTTCTTGTTAATGAATATATTTTATAAGTATATGAATTTAAAGTTTATGAAATTAATAAAGTTTAACAAATTGTTTAAATTATGTAAAAATAGGAGTGAGGTTTTTATATATTGTAGTGCCTCGTACGCGTCTGAATTTCCGTAAGCAACTGGACTTTTAAAGCACGCTTCGGTCAATTCAACGGCGTTTACAGTTCAGGCATAGTTGCATTTTTTGGTAAAATATTATTGTACAAAAGAATTTTTTAGTATGAAGCGATAATTCAGGTTTAGTACATAAATATTTGAATACAGTTTTCATCTAATTAGTACAAAAAACAATTTTAATATGGGATTGTATTATTAATCGGTAACACATAAGCACCGGAGAGCCGACATACTGGCCTACAGATATCAAAAAACAACCAGATTTTATTCATCTATGTATTGTTAAAAATATTCCCCAAGCCCATCTGACCGTTAAGTCATGTTTGGAGCTATCGTCGGATCATTCACCACTCCTAATGACAATTCATGGAAATCTACACCAACAAACTTTTACAGGACTATATAACAATAAAACAGACTGGAATTATTTTCGACAAAGCGTGGTAGCACAATTGCCTATAAATATTTCATTAAAAACGGAAAACGAAATTGACTCAGCAATAGCTTTTTTCAACGATTCCATCATCAAAGCCCTCACCCTTTCGACACCAACTATAAAAATTCTACAAAAAGATTCTATTCCAATACATATCAAACAAAAAAGGAAACTCCGTAAAAAGTGGCAAACTACTAAACATCCCGAAGATAAGGCAAAACTTAACAAATCAACAACTGAATTAAAAGCATTATTAAAACAACACCAAGATAAAAAGAGTTCAGAATTACATACATAACTTGGGGGCGACGGCAGTTAACAATTATTTCCTATGGAAAGCAACTAAAAACTTAGTCAAAGCAGTTCCACATAAACCTCCCATCAAAACACAACACGAAACTTGGACAAACCCAATAAAGAGAAGGCAACCACACTAGCTGAACACTTTAAAACAATATTCTCAAACGAAAAAGACAATCAGCGCATTGAACAAAATGTAAATACGAGTAACCCAGAAAAGAGAATGAAAATGACAACCTCAGCAGAAATCAGATATCATTTGAAAAATCTGAACAGTAAAAAAGTACCGGGCTTCGATCTAATAAATGGTAAAATACTAAAAGAACTACCTGATGTAGCAATCACACATATACGACAAATATTCAACAGCATATTAAGAACACAATGCTTCCCACGCCTCTGGAAAGTTGCACAAATAACGGCAATCCCCAAACCAGTTAAAAATGCATCAGAAACGACATCCTATCGCCCCATCAGTCTCTCGCCTATTCTTTCAAAAGTATTTGAAAAAATATTCTTTGCCAGATTTGACAAAATTCTGATAAAAAAAAATATAATACCAAGCCATAAATTTGGATTTAGACTACAGCATTCAACTGTGCAACAAGTCCACAGAGTTATAAACAAAATACTAGATGATATGGATAATAAAAGGTTCTGCATAGCTGTCTACGTAGATATTGCAACAGCTTTTGACAGGGTGTGGCATAAAGGACTACTGTACAAGCTAAGCGAAATATTGCCACGGAATCACTCAAGAATGATGCAATTGACAGCAGGTGTGCCCCAAGGTAGTGTCCTAGGCCCTCTATTGTACCTGATATTTACAGCAGATATACCGATCCCAACAACAAAAAATTGCATGATAGCCACATTCGCGGATGACACGGATTTAATGGCATCAGACAAAATAGAAAAAAAGCTACTGACATTCTTCAACAAACAATAAATTACACTGTATCATGGCTCGATAAATGGGGAAGAGGTCAACAAAAATAAAACGGTACAAGTAATTTATACAAATGGAAAGCCTAAGAAACCCAAACTAACAACAAAAAGCAATGAAATAAAAATCCGCCCTAGTGCAAAGTACCTTGGCATAACTATAGATGAAAAACTAAATTGGAAACGACATATAGAAAACAAGCGAAATGAAATCAAAAACAAGTTCAGACAACTATACTGGCTGTTGGCTAAAAATTCAAAATTAAGCCTTAACAACAAAGTAGTGATATATAAATGTATAATCTCACCCATTTGGAAATATGGGATGGAAATCTGGGGCGCAGCAAAAAAAACCAATATCAAAATAATTCAAAGGACCCAATCTAAAATACTTCGAACAATAACAAAAGCAGGCTGGTATATACCAGACGACGTGATCCACAGCGACCTCAATATCAACACAATAGATGACACAATTAGAAAATACAGCATCAAGCTTATACAACGACTAACAAATCATCGAAATTAGTGGTGGGACTATTCGAATAAAAATTATTCGAATAATAAAATCTTTTATTCGAGAGGTATTCGTAATTCGAATGATATTTATTAGAATTTTTTATTCGTTTATTCGAATAATGCTATTCGAATACCTCACTATTCGAATACCTTACTATTCGAATACCTTACTATTCGAATACCTCACTATTCAAATACCTTACTATTCGAATACCACCTCACTATTCAAATACCTTACTATTCGAATACCTTACTATTCGAATACCACCTCACTATTCAAATACCTTACTATTCGAATACATCACTATTCGACTACTTCACTATTCGAATATTTTTGGTAAATATTTACTTAGATTAGCGGACTACTAATCGGTTTCTGTACAAGTGCATGTACATATGTATGCAAATTCAAAAACCGCGCAAAGGCTTATATTAACCCTAGAAAACTAAACCTTTTTTTTAAACGCTTAGAACTAAAGCTCGCCTATCAGGCTACTTTTTAAAAAAACAAAATTCTTCTATAATTTTTGTTAAGTTTTTGTATTGAAAAACATTTTATTTTTTCAGAGTTGGAGTATTTAACTATAATATAAAAAAAATATTTCATCAAATTGTTTTTATAAGCCAATTATGTACTTACTAAATTAACACTTAAATTTTTTTTTTTGCAAGGATATCATTTAGAAAAAATTTTATAATTTTTTTTTCTTTAAAACAAAAACATAAAATTCATATTTTTCTTATAGCTATACAAATAGCTTAGTACAATAAGTTTCATAAAAATAAAGAATTTCAAATATATTATTAACATTTTGTTTTGTACATAAAAATTAATTCAGACCTTTTTTCTTATATCACATGTATAGCAATTTGGGGATCTATGTTCCAGGCAGTATGTTCTATTGCATTTTGCACAATACTAAACACTCATATGTTTCTTGCTTGATGGACAGTAATTGCACATTGATCTTTTCCCTTTCTTTATTTGTGGTTCAGAGTTTTCTTGCTGCTCTTCGGAGCTATGAATGGAGTCGGTTATTGCTTCACGAACTCGTTTCTGCATAGATGGTCTTTCTTGAAGACTCATTGAGAGCCAGTCACAGCACAAATCCTTACTAAGATCCTTCATGAAATCCCTTCTGCTCATTGGCTTTATTTGTTTTTGGTCACAGTTTGAAACATAGAGAATATAACTATTCAATACTGCCATATTTATCATACCGTAAAACATACATAATGGCCAACGCCTGGTTTTGCGGCTGCAGCTGGCATGACAACACATCTGATCAAAAGTGTCAACAGCACCTTTTGTTGCATTATAGGATTCAATAATTACAGGTTTTTTTGATAGTGAGTTAAGTGTGGGTTCGTCGTGCATAGTTGATATTAAAAAAACAGTTTTATGAGGCTTTGCTTTATAGCTAACAAGACTTAACTTATCATGGAAACCGAACATGGATGTTCCAATACGACGGGATGTATTATGCTTGAACTCATCTGGAATTTCTTTTTTGTTAGTTTTGATTGTTCCAATTAAAGTTAACTTATAAGGATCCGCTAACAGCTGTTCTGCTAATGGTATGGAAGTGAACCAATTGTCTACAGTTATGTTTCTATTTGTTCCATGTATAGTTCTAGTGAGAAGCTTACAATAATAAGAACCTAACGGTTCGCCAGCTACTGTATTAAAATTTTTTCCCAAATATGGTGAAGCATCAAACATATATTTAGTTCTGACATCGCAGACTAGCACAATTTTTATTCCGTATTTCGCTGGTTTGTTTGGTATGTACATTCGGAATGGACATCGACCTCTAAATGCTAGTAGCTGTTCGTCTATTGTCACATATGACCCCGGTTTAACGTTATCTCTACATTGCTGAATAAAAATCTCCCATATGCTTCGAATGGGAGCAAATTTATCGGTCTTTCTTCTATTTTCTCGTGTGTTCCGATCATAAAAATGAAGGCAATTTATAAGAAATCTGAAACGTTCCATACTCATTGTAGCAACATTTTTAGATCCGCAGAGCAAAGGATCAAAAAGCTCTTTAGTTGACAAATGGTTGTTCTTTAGCGCACCACTTAAAACCAAAATTCCAAGGAGAGCGCGAAGTTCTTCTGTTCTAGTTAAGGGGTTAGGTGGGTTACAGAGGTTCAAAAAAAGGGTATTTTTACTATTTTTTTTTTAATATATGCAATCATATATTTTATTTAAACAATTCAGCATATCAAAGATACATATTTAAACAGTATTTTGTGAAATTTTTATTTAAAAATTCCGAAAACTCAGCCGTTGGTACCTCATCTCCCTTAAAGTCTCACAAAAAAATGCTCTTGCCGTGGACAGCATAACTCATTATTGGTTCATCTAAAATCAAAAAACCAAAAATATTTCGTTAGTACATGGATAAATCTCGTTACTGGACGAAGGAAAAAAAAAAGTTTAATTTGAATTTTTGACAGACTTTGAACAAAAAAACACATTTTTTGGTCAAATTTTCGTCATGTGTTGGCTCGAAAAAATTAGTTGTAATAAAAAAAAAAAATCCTTCGTTCAATAACTTGATAATGTTATTCCAAAGATGTGTGCAAAATTTGAACAAAATCGCTTTATAACTTTTCGAGAAATCGTGTCCACCGACTTAAAAAATCGAGTTTTGAGATAAACGCGTTTAAAAACGAAACGCTGCACTGACATGGCCTGATTGGCGGAACTTCTGAAGGGTCTATCTCGTAGAATTTTACTTGGATCGATTTGAAATTTTAGGAGAATATTTTAAACATATTATACTATTTAATAAGACAAAAAAAAAATAAATAGATTTTTTGAAATTTTCAAACCCACCTAACCCCTTAATGATGTGGTTGTGGTTTGTTTTTTATAATTATTGGATTTAACTTTAATGTCTTCGTTGGTATAAAGAAGAATTTCTTCAATTATATTTGGTGTGAAAAACTTTTCAAAACAATCTAAAGGCTTTGTAACGTCCCTAAATTCTCTCTTTGATCCCGGTAAAATATGAACAATATTCCTCGCTGGAGTTCTACTTGAGCTTCGTTTTGTAGAAGACGGTTCAGTCGACCAAATGAAATTGTTCTTACCTCTTACAATAGCTTCGGAAGGCTTGATTATTAAAGAGTCATTAGGTTGGTCATTACTTTGTGGTACGTCTATAGGTAAAACTGCAACAGGAGTCAATTCTTGATTGCCTACAATTATATTTTCAACTTCATCTTCAGATTCAATTTGAAAGTTTGGATCAATTATACTATCGTCTGAATCGAAATCCTTTTCTAAATTGTCCTCTATTTCGCTTCCATTTAGCGACAGCTCCTCCAGCCATTTTTCTATTTGGGAGTCAGAAGTACACATCTCTAAACGAAAAAGCCATTAACATTATAGCTACTGTCGAAAAAAAAGGAAATATTTACAAATAATATGTAGTCAGAAAAATACCTTTAATACTAAACCTCGCCTCTCAGGCAACACGAAGTAATATATATCCGTAACAAAAAAACTTTGCGCAATGAATGTTCGCCCACAAACTCACACAAGAGACTACTATAATGGTCAAGAATGATAGAAACAAGATTGCGCCCATCAGAGCGTACGTGACGTCACGTTTGCTGAGTTGTGCAGTATTGCCAACCATTTGCTCTTCGCAATAAATTTAGTGCTTTTTTATACCGAAAATGCGAAAATTTTAAAGTTTGGTGTTTGTTTCTTTTTGTTTTTAATTTAAGGCTAGCGAAACTTTAGGTTAAAAAAAAAACTTATTATACAAAAGAAGTTTAAAAAAGGCCACTCTGAGAAGATTTTAGTGCTAATGAAAATTTTTTACTCCTATAAAATTTGATAATTTGAAAGTGCAAATTTAATTTTTGGCTCCATTTAAGGCTATGCAAAAATATTAAATGCCCCTCTCTCAACTCTTAAGATTGAAAACCTTTTTACACATTTTAAAAAGCCTTTGAATTTATTGAATGCGAATTAAAACCATAGAGGTGTAATCGTTTCTTCCGGTCATCAATCCTTATTGAGACATAGAGCAGCAAGAGGTGTATTCATAGTAAAAATATGCAACAAAATACCAGAAAATACTAAAGAAACCATACTGACATTTTTACAAAAAGAGCACCTTATCTAGTTACATAACTTCAAATATAGCAAAAAAGTCGTTCCCTTAATAAAAGAGTCTCGCTTAACAAAAAAAAAACTCATAAATTAAATTGTACATAAGCATAACACATTTATTTAAAAGAAACGCACATTCTACAGACAATTTGTCACGCATACAAAGTTCTTTAAGTAATTCCATAGAAATTTAGTGTTTTATTTTCTTTAAATGGGCATTTAGTGCGTTTTTATATCCAAAGCTAGGCAACTCTGCAGTAGCGAGAGAGAGATTTGACTGCCGAAAGCAGAAGAACACCAACAACACCGGCAATCGCGGGCAATGCCACCAGATGTTAAAAAAAAGTAAAGCTAAATAAAACTGAGTGAATTATTTAAATAATTATTAAAAAATGTATATTTTACAAAATTAAAAACATTACTTTTAATTAGAATAGGCTAGAAAAATGTCATGTGGAATGAACTAAAACTCCGAGACAGAAAATAATAAAAATAACAAAAAAAAATGCTAAATCAAGTTACGAAAATGGTAATCTGGCCATACTGGAGCTAAAATCACGTAACTAGTTGTCAAATTCGCTGAGCGCAAAGTAACGGGACCACGATAGGCGCCATCTCATTATTCTTTGCATCATGTATAATGGTTTGAAAGCTCGTGCTGCCACTCGCATTCAATCATAATGAAATACGTAGAACTGACAATTTTTGCGCCTCAGAGGCGGGGTTTAGTTTTCTAGGGTTAAATGAAAATACTACCTACTTTTTATTGTGTCGGCGCTTTGTTTTTGTTTCATATTTTTAGTCCAGTCAAAAGAGACGAAAAAAATAGCCAACTTCATAATTTTAGGAGGATGCGAGTTTATGGTTTTATTATGTAAAGCCCATCACTGTGAACTTAAATTTGAGTTTTCGGGGTCGGGGGTTGTGTCCCGCGCCGCCATCTTGGAAATAAGGGTGCAACTAGTTTTTGCGATTATCTCGTGAATTTCGAAAGTTACGAAAATTTTGTAAAATACTTTTTTGTAGATAATAATATTATCTACAACTTTCATTCAAAACTTTTTTTTGTAAAATTAATAATAAAAAAGTTATAAACAAAATTACGCGAAAAATTAAGGGATCAATTGTTTTAAAGCGTAATAACTTCTTTTTTATAGATTTTATGGAAAATATACTTTAGAGCTTTTTTATAGAGCATTCTTTTGTGAACATTTTTGTCTATAAGTTTTTTCCGCTATCTTTATTTAGTCGTATGATTTTGAGCTGCTAAGCGGAGCAACCAACACATTAGCGAAGCGCGTACATGATTACACAGGCCGACAAAATTTAACCAACATTCAGACCCAGAAACCAGACTATATATTTCCGAAGGTTTATGATGCGCTGAATCCAAATCTGGCCTCAGAATTGCTCTATCTGCTCTGGTTTTCGAGATATCCTAACCTAAAAGTGCAAAAAACTCCATTTTTGCCCATATTTGAGGTTATGTACCCTTGCAGATGTTTTCTTTTACCAAAATTAAAGGATGGCATCTTTAAACACAAGCCTTCTTTTTTCAAATGGCGTTTTGTTTGCTCCAATATCATTTTTTTTCGCAGAGATATCGCATTTTGAAATTTTCATGTTTCGAAATTTTCCTACACCTGAAAATCGATTGAGATAACATAGACATGATATAGTCGATTACTAATTTTCTTGAATTGAGTCTTATTTTTCTTAAAATTTTGTCTCACACCATAAGTGTGTCACACACAGCCCTAACCCCTAGAAACCACCCCTATCATACCGCGAGCAGGCTAACCCACTTAACCGCAAGCAGGCTTACCCACAAGCTCCAAATTTACATACTATTAATCCATATATATCAGGCCCTCAAGCCCAAGAAAATTAGTAATCGACTATATCATGTCTATGTTATCTCAATCGATTTTCAGGTGTAGGAAAATTTCGAAACATGAAAATTTCAAAATGCGATATCTCTGCGAAAAAAAATGATATTTGAGCAAACAAAACGCCATTTGAAAAAAGAAGGCTTGTATTTAAAGATGCCATCCTTTAATTTTGGTAAAAGAAAACATCTGCAAGGGTACATAACCTCAAATATGGGCAAAAATGGAGTTTTTTGCACTTTTAGGTTAGGATATCTCGAAAACCAGAGCAGATAAAGCAATTCTGAGGCCAGATTTGGATTCAGCGCATCATAAACCTTCGGAAATATATAGTCTGGTTTCTGGGTCTGAATGTTGGTTAAATTTTGTCGGCCTGTGTAATCATGTACGCGCTTCGCTAATGTGTTGGTTGCTCCGCTTAGCAGCTCAAAATCATACGACTAAATAAAGATAGCGGAAAAAACTTATAGACAAAAATGTTCACAAAAGAATGCTCTATAAAAAAGCTCTGAAGTATATTTTCCATAAAATCTATAAAAAAGAAGTTATTACGCTTTAAAACAATTGATCCCTTAATTTTTCGCGTAATTTTGTTTATAACTTTTTTATTATTAATTTTACAAAAAAAAGTTTTGAATGAAAGTTGTAGATAATATTATTATCTACAAAAAAGTATTTTACAAAATTTTCGTAACTTTCGAAATTCACGAGATAATCGCAAAAACTAGTTGCACCCTTATTTCCAAGATGGCGGCCGCGGGACACAACCCCCGACCCCGAAAACTCAAATTTAAGTTCACAGTGATGGGCTTTACATAATAAAACCATAAACTCGCATCCTCCTAAAATTATGAAGTTAAATCCTCTTTTGACTGGACTATTTGGTAAATATTTACTTAGATTAGCGGACTACTCTTGCTTGAGGCGGGAAATTATTTTCTTTTAGGTTTTTTGCTTTTCGCAGTACTATTATATGCACATACATATACTCATATACTCAACCTGCTACTGACTGACCTAAGCCCGATAAACGAGTGCAGACAGTCCTACGACCATGCATACGATTAGGTAACTGGCGATGAGAAATATATAGATGTACATTTCAGGCAAACTTTTCTTTGGGTTGAGTTTAGTTGGGAGAATTCCGATCGCTTATGTATACATATTTCCTTTGTATTTCTTTAAATCCCGCGCTTAGATCACTCATTAACAATCAATAACCTCAAGCACAAGAACGTTCAGCCAATCTAATCATCAATCAACACAAATAAAAAAAATAATAATAATGCCCAGAAGCAAAGTTTGGCAACATTTTACAATCGTGGAAAATACCGGTGAGGCCTCCTGCAATTATTGTGGTGATATGCTGAAACGTATGGGATCCACCACTTGTTTATGGAACCATTATAACTTTAAGCATAAACTCAGTTATGGAGTTGATAATAAACCGGAACCTTCGAGCAGCCGTGCTACAGATGATTCAGAAGAAATTTTGCCTCCAAACCGGAAGCGGCAGTCATGGGTTAGTACTTCAACCAGCAGTTCCACAAGTATTACCCAAGACCGCCAAGAACTAATTACCCAGGCGTTAACAAAAATGTTAACAATGGATATGCTGCCAACAACCTTTGTCTATATTATTATTGGCTTTGAATAACTTCTAAATCTGTAGATTAAGCAAAAGAAGATATTAAGGCTCCATATTTATCGTTTGAGAGAAAACCATTATTTCAATCCGTTATCGTGTAATACGATGCGGACATAGAAAATGTGAAATCATATTTCTCCATACAATTTATATGGAAAATTGAAAAGTGCGATGCGGGCCACCCTAATATTAATATTAAGGCGTCTAAACACAAGAATTGTTACGAGGGAAAACCAAATATTTTTTTAGAAACGCTCTGATGTTTTTATGCACATTTAGTTATGCACATACATATAAGTATGTATACCTGTCGATGTTTTATCAAGAACAATACCAAAGAAATCTTATCATATTAGCTAATTGAAACATGAAGCGGTCAAATAAAAAAATCACAATGTTCAAAAATCGAGAAAAACTGATTAGCACCATGAGAAGGGCCAATGTAATTTTTATTTTTCAAAGCATTTTCTCCCTGATATAAATGAATATATAGTGAGGTCTTCGAATAGTAAGGTATTCGAATAGTGAGGTGGTATTCGAATAGTGAGGTATTCGAATAGTAAGGTATTCGAATAATGAACTATTCGAATTATTTGAAACGAATAGTGTAATTCGTTTTATTCGAATAATGTTTATTCGAATATTATTCGAAAATAATCCCACTCCTAATCGAAATGAACAAATGGGCAAACTACCACATTCGGAGAAAGCGGGAAAACGAAGATTTAAACGATTAACTCCAACAGAACTCACAATTTAACAAAACAATAGAGAAAAAAAATAATAATAATTAATAATAATAATAATAATAATTATAGCACTTAGGAAATAATATAATGTAGCATAATCTGAAGCAAAATTGAATGTTTATCTAGCATTGGTTAGAGAACAAAGAATTCCAATACTACATAAGATTTTATTCTGAAAAACTTAGATTTTATTGGGTTGGGGAATAAGTTCAGAGCGGTTTTATATTTTCTTTTATTTTTAGGTAAGATTAGGTACGGCCGTACGGCCAACGAACCTAGACTTTACAGGTCCGTTGTGATACCACTGTGCAGCCCGGGAACCTTCATTATTTTTCTTCATGAAACCATTTTGTATAATCCCCACGCCAGACAGTTTTGTAAGAGAATTGAAGAAGTGCTTACCTAGACAACCTGCTCTGATGCAAAGCAAGTGCTCAACTGTTTCTTCCTCTTCCTCATCTCTACAAGTTCTACAATATTAATGAGAGAAAACTCCTAGTCTCAAGGAATGCTTGCCAAATAACCAATGACCGGTGACACAATCCACGACCTTGGAGATATTATCTCTTGAGAGGCTAACAAATTCCTTTGCCTTTTTCTTGTTTATTTGCGGAGATAGTAGCCTACATAGTTGCTACACATGTATATTCATTTCTCCATGACCTATTGACCTCTTGGATAATATTGTTTATTATTATTAGTTTACTCGTGGCCATAGGTATCCCAATGATACTTTTGTCAGTGAGCAGTTGTAGAGCAGTACCTTTCCTAACTATCTCATCGGCTTTACAGCTTCCCTGAAAATCCCTGTGCCCTGGAACCCAAATACGGCTGACCTTGAATACGACGCTAATATCATTTGATCTTAGTATAGCCGCATTCATTGATTTAATGACCGCTTGGCTATCCGAGAATATATTTATTGTCGTTTTTGTGGCGGCGGCCACGTGTTTCCCTACGAGATTTAGTGCAGACAAATTGATTACCACTTCCAGCGCTTTGCTTGGGTAGTCATTAACGCACCAGGGATGCATAAAAAAGTTGTTCTTTGGACTTTACTCATGATTTTAGCGCAACTCGCCTTTTGAGCAGATGGCCACCATACAAGTGTTCCATATATCTGTGGTCATAAGCAATAATCGCCTAAGTCGTTAACTTTGCTTCCGAGAAAAATAGCTTTTTATATTCAGAAGCGTTTCTGAGAAATGTAGAAAGTAGTGATCATTTCAAGCACAATGCTTAGTTAAACAATTATAATGAAACTTGCCTTTGTTTAGGAGATATTTAATAAAAAGAAATAAAAATGTTTATTGCAAATATAACATATGATATAAGAATGACTATGTTGACTAAGGCTTTTATTGTAAAAGAATTGGTTGCTGTTTGTGTGGCACATATTGAGTTAAGGAACTATTGCATATATAAATTTGAGTTAGTCCATTTCACTAATACGAGTTTATTTAAAAAAAAGGAATTTTACTAATTCATTATTTTAAACTAAATGACATTTTCCGAAAACTTATTTTTATAATATTTATATGTAATATTTATTTAAAAGTATAAGTATAATAAATCAGTCGAAGTTATTCGGTTTCTGATTCATATTCTACTAAATCTGGATGTACATCAGTTGAGTTATCTGTTAACAAACTTTTATAAAAAGGATGAAAGCATGGATTTACAAATGGTAGTAAATCAAGGAGATCCTTTTTCTTTTTTGAGCTGATCTTAATGTCTTGAGTTAGCATTGATATGTCGCTTATTGCTATTGAATTTACACCACGTTTTAACAAGTTCAATGTTTTAAAAGGAGCATGTTCGTCTAAAGTGGTTTTATAAAGAATTTTTGCAAAATTACCTTTGTAAATCTTAGCCATCTAATATCTTTCCAAACGAATTTTTCCCCATCTAGATTATTGGTTCTCCACATTAGCTTTGTTTTTAAGAAAAGCTGGAAATCAAAAAAATCTTCTAAGTTCATTTCAATTACGTTGAACGGATTTCTGGAACGTACACTTCTTATAAAATTGTACCAGTCACGTGGATGATGTATTTGTGTTTTCTTGTTTCTTTCTATCACAGCGTGATCCACATCGCATTCCATGTGCGTGTGCCCAGGTTCTCAAAATTTGTGATCAATAATTTCTAAAGTGGGGTTCATTTCGAGAGCCAATGTGAACATTGCAGACAGGAATGAACTCTTATTTTGTCCCATACAGGAATCACTGTAAAAGATTGCATGATTAACTTGTGGAAGATTGTTTATATGTTTGAATAAGCATGACGCGATTTGATTGCCGCCACGGGCAGAAAGTGCCTCATGCCACATAAAGCAATGTGGGGTGCCAGTTGTACAGTCGTGTACGGTTAAATTATAGGTCCAAAGCTGCCTTTTGTAGAAACTTATTGATTTTCTTAAGTATGGGGTAGGCAAGCACTGCTGCAAATTAAAAGTATACACTTTAACTTTGGGATCATTGGAAGCGCAAGTTTTGTCATTTCTTTTTGACTCATATGCAAAATCTGCTTTACTCTGATGGGCTAAGAGTTCCTTTTCTAAATCACGTAGTAGAATATCATCGGATTCCTGTTTAGCAATAGCAAATTTTCGCTCTAAATTTTTCGCACGTAGAACAGGTATCAAGCATTGGCTTCTAAATTTGATATTCGTGGCTGTAAAAATTTTTTAATTAAATAATTATAAGAAGCGTAAAAGGCTTCTTACACTATATGTTTTGTCTATTTAGAAAACTGCTGATCAAAATAGAAACGATTCTATTTTCGCCTGACACATAACTACATTAACCTATTCCTTAATTTGTTGGCAACATTTTTTGGAGTTATTTATTTATTGTAAGAAAAAAGCAAATAAATTGAACTACTTAAAGCGTTGGAAGTCATACGACAATACGTGAGTGTAGAAAGAATGACAAGTCATATGTACAAACCATATCGTGTAGAAAGGCCTTAAAGATGCAACTTACTTTTAAAAATACCACTGTATGAGGAAATACTAACTACGTTGGCTTTGTATTTATCGCAAAACAAAGTATACATTTGGGCCAGGGATAATTCCACATGTAAGTATTGGCAACTTGTATCTCTCCTGGTATAGTGACTTTCGTATTTTGGAAAGCTGTTTATGTGGTCCCTTACAAGTTGAACTTTATCAACCGTAAGTCTATTTTTTCCTCCACCTGATCCACGCTTATCAACAAGGTCACTGTTAGGGTAGTGTAATTTCTTCTTCAAAACAGTTTTGATGAAACTGGCACTCTCATCAAAACACTGCAGGAAGCATTTTTGGCATACCTGCACTCTTTGGCCTTCAAACTCAACATAATAAGCAGTCTGAAATTTTCGCTCACGTGGCCTTTGCATATATTGAGTTTTTTTGTCGTTGATTTCAATTAAAGAACCAATGAACAAATTTCTCTGATTGTACGTACCCAACGACCAATATTTATTAAAAATTCTTTTCTGAAATGCAAGCGGAACCTTTGATTTGCACTTCATGCGACAATCAACAATAAGAGGTCTCAATTTTCTTTCCGACACAACAACACCCTTTACATTAACGTATGCCTTTCCCAAGTTCCGTCTTGTGCATGATTCTTTCCTCGAATAAGCTCTTTGGGATGTAGTCGGGGCCTCGTTGAGCAGTTCATCATCATCTAAATTGCTACTATTTCCATTATTAGTAGAAGTTGAGTCCTCATAGTCGGAATCTAGGACTGAGCCATCACTGTCAAAACGGAGATTTTCCTGTAAATTTGATTTATCTGCCTCATTCTTACTGCATAGTGGAGTATTAGAAACATTTGTTAGTAAATCAGCCCCACTGCTTTCTAAAAACGACATGTGACTGCTTTCATCATAACCTTTTAATTGCAAAAATTTAAGCAACTTAGCAAAGCTATTTGTTTGTTCAATCTTACCTGTTACATTTACTTCGTTTTCCATTTCATTAATTTTAAATATTTTTATTAATTACTTTATTATATTTTTTTAGTTCAGAAAATATTAAATTTAACCGAAACTTTTTTTTCTGACCTCTTATAACCTCTGCATTAATCACAGGAAATTGCTTAACTCAAATGATTTTAAAATGGCGCTTTAGGCATACCAATCTAACTGCAGCTTGGAAAAAGAATAAGAGCATATGTCATTCGCATTTGTCGCGTATGAAGATATAGCTCTCCTTAAAACTCACAACAAAAATGCATTAACAACTTTTGAAGAGATAGTGCATGCTTATATATATTTTCAATTTGTAATAAACACTCACCTTCACGTTGGCTCTTATGTCAACTCTCTTGTGTATGACAAACTTAAAAAAAATTAGGTGCAAAAACAACTTAAGTTATTATAGGCCATTTAAATATAACAGTATTGTAATTGATCATCTTCTTAAGTACACTTAGACTCATATAGTAAATGCAATAGCGCTTCGTTGCGAGTTAGGCTAATATGTTTTTATTAATATTTACACTAAAAAAATAGTTAGAGTGATAGGAACTTCGCGTAAGTATACAGTTTTATTAGTTGAATTAGCTAGTATACATAACTCATTTCTTTCTTAAGTCGACTTAGGCGATTATTGCTTATGACCACAGATATTTTGTTTTTTTTTTTTTTTTTTTTGTTAGGAGGTTTAAATCCAAATGTCAGAAACATCATCAAAGGCGCCGTCGCACCAGTGGTATGTGGGGCATGCTCCCACTAACACTATAACATTCCTCCTCCTCGGCTGATTTCCACCCTGGGACTGCTGTAAACATTTCATCAAGGTGGAGCCGCGTTTATGTCTATTGACACAACCAGGTACCTGCGTCCAGGTCCTTCTCTTGTGGACGTATGGAGATCTAACGTCAGCGATGGTATCCACTCCCCCCACTGTTTTCATACGTGGTTCTGGAGGAAATGGAGCATCGGAAAATTTGCGATAGCGCAGTTTTTAGGAACTATCGTCTTGTCTTCTGTCTGATATTATTGTGAGTGATTCACTCAAGTGTCTGTGTTTGTCGCCATTCTGTCCGGAAACAGTTCATCTCCATTTCGTAATTGCAACTGTAGTTACTGTTGCTGGGTCTTGCGCTCCCATTCCATGAATTGGAGTCGTATCATTATTTTTCCAGCAAACGCTCGGACCGCTACCCATTTAGCACATGTCCTGTACGATGTCATTAGGACTAGCTGAGTGTCCCAAAACCCTTTCAAGTATTGCACGTTCTCGTGCGAAGCGATCACAATGAAAGGCCACGTGTTCCGCGCTTTCGATTGCATTAGGACAGCTTGGGCAGAGTGGGTTTTCTGCCAGCTGAAAGCGGTGGAGATATTCCATAAAGCAGCCATGACCGGTGAGTATCTGCGTAAGGTAATAATCAGTTTCACCATGCTTTCTTTTTACCCACTGCTCGAGATGTGGTATTAACTTGTACGTCCAGCGCCCTTTAAGTGACTCTTCCCATCTTCTTTGCCACTCATACATAGATCGCTCTCGTTCGACGGCTTTTTCTGTTGCCGTTGATTTAGCTCCTTGCTCGCTATAGAGGCGGCGAAGCTCTCTTGCGTGAATATCAACTGGCAATTTCCCGGCTACAACACATATTGCATCGTCTGATACCGTTCTATATGCGCATGAAACCCGTAATGCACTCCGCCTGTGTGTGCGCACCACTTCACGCATGTGAATGTTCTTGGCTTCTGCCCATATCGGTGCCGCGTAGAGTATGATTGAGTCCACGACTGTTGATAATAGTTTCCTTCTTTCCCCTTGTGGACCACCTATATTCGGTAGTATTTTTGTGAGAGCGCCCATTACCGCCGCTGCTTTGTTATTAACTGCTACTAGATGTTGCTTAAAGCTCAATCTCGTGTCGATCATTACACCTAGGTATTTTATTGCCTCCTTTGAAAGTATCTCGTGTCCACCAAGTGAGAGTTTCATGGTCGCTTTTTTCTTCCGAGCACTTATCAGCACTGCCTCTGTTTTTTGGGCTGCCAGCTCTAGACCTGCATTGCTGAGCCAACGCTGTACTCTCGTTGCCGCATCATTGCATTTTGCTTCTAGGTGATCCAGTCGCTTGTCAACTACAACTAGCGCAATGTCGTCCGCATAACCTACGATTGTTGTTTTTGTTGGAAGTTTTAATTTCAGAACCCCGTCATACATAATATTCCAAAGAGTTGGCCCCAAAACCGATCCTTGTGGAACTCCCCCTGTGACTTCATATGTTTTTGGGCCATCATCAGTGTCATACCGTAAAATTCGTTTGCTGAAATAGCTTCGAATAATGCTCAGTAGGTAGCTTGGTATCTTCAAATTTTCTAGAGACAGCAGTATGTTGGACCAATTTGCCGAGTTGAACGCGTTTTTTATATCCAGCGTTATGACTGCGCAGAGCTTCATAGCAGTGTGCCCTCCGCTAATAGCTTCCCGGGCTATGTTTGTTACGATTCGGATCGCATCTAATGTTGATCTTGCACGCCGGAAACCAAATTAGTTATCGGAGAGACCATCAGGGCTTTCTAAGTATTCCTGGAGCCGGTCACATATGATACGTTCTAGTATTTTCCCTGTTGTGTCCAACATGCATAAAGGTCTGTATGCGGCTGGGTGATCAGGTTGTTTACCTGGCTTAAGTAGCAGAACTAAGCGCTGTAGCTTCCATCTGGTTGGAAAGGTTCCTTCTTCTAGGCATGTGGTATATAAGTCCGCAAATATTTGCGGGTTTGCCCATATAGCTACCTTTAGTGCATTATTTGGGACGCCGTCGGGACCAGGAGCCTTGCAGTCTTTTATGCGTTTCAGCGTTTGCAAACTAACGTCTGTTGATACTGGTGGAACGTTTCTGCTTGTGTTGACAGCATATTCCTGAACACTACTTTGTGGGGGAAATAGTGCCACTATTATTTGCTCTAAAAGAATCGGACACGTTGGCTGTGGTGGTCTTGGCCCTCTGACGTTTCGCATCACAGTTTTATATGCCATGCCCGAGGGATCGTCGTCTGCACTGTTTCGCATTTCCTTAAAGCAATTGTTTTTGCTATTCCGAATTGCCTTCTTAAGGTGGAATTTTCGTTTACGATATTCTGCGTGCCGCTCGTTATAGTTTGGTCGATGGCGTGCTCTTTGTGCCTTTCTTCGTGCTTTGTTGCAGGCTTTCCGAAGGTCGGCTATTTCGGTAGTCCACCAGTAAGCAGGTTTCCGTTTGTTGTTGTATCGACACCTCGGCATCTACGCATCACACGCGAGTTCTATTTGTGCGGCCATTTGTTCCGCCATACTTTCTGCACCCTCGCAGGAAAGGGAGGCGTTCTCCCAAACTGATTTAAACGCTATGGGGTCGAGTGCCGTTCGTTTCCATTTTTGCTGCCACTTTGATTTCGCAAACTGCTGCGTCTCCCCGCCTATTTCAATAACTATAGCTAGATGATCACTATGCGTGTATATAGATTCGTCTACTCTCCATTTGATACTTCTCGCCGTTACACAGTCTGCAAAGGCTAAGTCAATTATGGAGCGCCCTCTACTACAATCAAACGTGTATATTCCGGGGGTGTTTAGCAATACAAGGTCCATTGCCGCGAAGGTTTCTTCCACCAACCGCCCTCTTTGAGTTGTGCATGCGCTCCCCCACGTTCTTGACCATGCGTTGAAATCTCCTGTGATGAGTATTGGGCGCTTACCTCTTAGCTCAACTTCTATAGCAGTCATCATGCGCTCAAACGCCTCAAGTGACCAACTCGGTGGTGCATAGCAGCTTACGTAGTAGATGCCCTCTAGTTTCAGCCATGTATATCCGCTACTAGGCGTGGTCATCTTGGATTGGGGAAGTTTATCACTCATCACCCAAATCGCCGTCTGCTTCTCCGAATCTACTACCCAGTTATCAGGGTCAGTATTTTTGAAGGGTTCCGATATTAGCGCCACATCTATATTGTTTTCTGCAGCGTTTTGCCAAAGTAGGTCATGGGCTTCTCGGCAGTGGTTGGTATTCAGTTGGAGTACCTTCATGTTATTATTTTGCGCACCGCCTCTTGATAGCGGGGACATTTCCCACTTCCGGCCGCGTGTGGGCCCTCGCATAATGCGCATTTTTCAGCGTTTGTGCAGCTTGATGCCCTTCTATGCCGCACCGCCTACATAGTTTCGTGCGGTCCTGTTCCCTGCATGCATTCGAAATATGGTCATACGCCCAGCATTTATAGCACCTTTTTGGCGATATAACTTCGGTGACGCGACTGCGAATCCATCCCACTTTAACGTGTCCGAGCGTCAGTACCTTTTTGGCGTCATCTGCGTGGAGTAATATGTAGACCGATTCTGTGCCCCCATGGATGTTGCGCCTACTCTTAATTGAGCTTTCATCTGGCTTTTTCACTTGTGCCTGTTCTGCGATTGCGCTTAAAAGCTCTTCGTTCGTGGTCAGGCCAGGGATAAGTCCTTTACATTGAATTGTAATGGTGGGAGTTTTTACATTCACGATACCGACATCCTTTAGAGCATTTTCGAAAGCTGTGTGATAGCTTGCTGTTTCGACGTCCTTGCTTCTCTTGAGCTCAATAAGCAGTCCTCCTTTTTGGGTTGGTCGCATGGTTTTCACCTTTTCACCAAGATCCTTGAATTCTACGCTATTTTTTACCTTTCGTAGCATGTCCGCTTATGTAACATCCTTTGACTTTTTCTCGATTACGATCGCATCTGACCTAGTTCGGATGGATTTGCCACCATTTCTTTTCCTTGAAGGTTTTTTCCGCACTTTTGTCCACCCTTCCTTTGACCCAATAGTTTCCGTATTTTGAGAAAGAAGATTATTGCTGTCATTCTTTCTTTTTTTCGCAGATGGGGACTTGGTTGTTGCCTGCGCTGCGGTGGCTTTCGGGCTAACCTTTTCTCTCAGCCTTTTTGCTGACAGAACCGCATCTCTTAGGGCTACGCTTGCTGTTTTCTGTACTGGGGCAGAAATTGTCAGAGCCTTGCGCTCTTCCGCTTCAAGCTTTGTGATCACGTCGGTATGGGTGCGCTTTATAATGCTGCACATCCTCCTAATGTCGCCATGGACATTTTTGCGTGCTTCGACGTATGATAGGAGGCCATCTATCTCATTGCCTAAGCGTTCGACAAGCTCATACAACGCATTTGGTTTGGGCGCTGTGGCAATGCCTTGCACTTCATTGTCCGTCTTCTTTTTTTCTTTCTGTTGTGGCTGTTCTGTAGAATCATTTTTGCCGAGATGTGATGTTGGCGTCCCGACCAAGACACCGGTGATACTACTTGATTGCGCTGTTATTCTGTTTCCGCGACGCTGACTACCGGTGGGCATGGGTGATTCATTCTCCTTTGTGTTTTCTATAGTTGCTGTTGCTTGTGGAGGAGACCGTCTAATCACAGAGCTCCTCTTAAATGCGTTTGCAGCTTCACCTGTCGGCGAGTGAACATTTCTGTTTACATCGGGTACGTGCGTCCCATCATTGAGGGTTTTTGAGTTTTTGTTTGTATTGATAAATTTGTTCATGCTATATGGGCCCCAACTCACATCTGCTATCTCCGCGCGTGTACGTAGTTACCGTAAGTCCCATAGTTATCTATGTAAACAGGGAGGCCATGCGAGGGTTGACTTTGGCCCTTATGGGGTCCAGAGTTCAGAGCCAGACTTCAAGCCGGAATTAATGGGGAGCCATCTCAACCCAACCTACGTGGTCACTGAAGACTACGCGCTTTGAGCGCTTTGTGAGACCTGCCATGTTTGAAAGGGGCGGAAGAGGCTATGAACCCTTCTGAAAGCCATTTTTGCAAGATTTCACTCCGCATACTCAGGTAACAGAGATTCAAAGCCCCAGCCGTTGTTCGCGTTTAGCGATTAGTACAGCCGCTCCTTACGTGGAGAACAGACGCTGACCAGAGAACCGCTCAATATGAGTCAGACGCTTCTTGGGTTGGGTTGCCTGTTTTGGTCCGCGAGTGGTATTTTATTTCCCACCTACCCTGCATATCTGCTGAGCGTTCCCCTATCCGCCACCTGGGGACGCGTCCGATGGGAGACAGGCAACTCCACACGGACCAGAGATATTAAGATTGGCCTAAGTACCGAAGTATAAAGCCAATTTTTTACGCGAGGTGTTAACCCCCATTTAATACGGACCGCTTTTCAATTTCAATTTATTTGTTTTGTCCTGTACATAGTAAGACAAGGTCTTGTGGTAATACATTTGCTTATGATTCTAGAAAACGAAGATCGTATACATAAAAATGCTACTTTAAAACTATTTTAACTATTCAACTTATAGACTAAAACGTAGTATAATAAGTGAGAAAAGGAGAAAGATGGTAGGAACGGGAGAAGGAAAGGGGGATTAAAGGTTAGAAGAAATTAGAAACTGCAGTTTTAAAACACCTTCCTTGTTTTATAAGTTTTATTGTAGTGTAGTGGTCGGCCCTCGGCCTTGGTAGTACGTTGGCCTTTTTTACTCTTTCCTCAATATTGAGTTTCCATGTGAGTTTCCTATCTAATGTGAGTCCTAAGTACTTGACATTGAAAGGAATCTCCACACCCTTAAAAACCAGCGAGGAGATTATAGGAAGGCTATGTCATATATATTTTTTTGGGGGTATATTTTTTTGGGTATTAAATACATGTTTCGCCCTGGAAAAGTCTAGATCCAAAAAGGAGGCGAGATAGTTAATGTCAGACAGCGTTCTAACAAGAGGCGCCTTGGCTCTATATAATGTCCTCCTGACGCCAATGTATTCTTTCTAGAAGAAACGGGCAGTCAATTAGTCCATTAACGAGATGGAAAATAAAAGAAACTGCCTGAAACGTACCCCTGTCACCTAATGAACAGAAACTAATCAAACGACAGCGTGAGTCGTATGATGGTTTGGGGTCTGAGAAATTGAGTGAATGTAGCGCGAATCGCACAAAAATTTTTTGAACCCTCTCCACTCGATTTACACTCGATATACGCTTAAAGATTGGAACATGTTGAGAACATATATCAAGGACATAAGTTTTAAATATCTCAAAGCATTCAGCAACTTCAATATTGCCTAGAGATACTTCCCAATCAATTTCACGTAAAGCATTATCAAGAGTTTGAAAATCACAATTGGCAAAATTAAAGGAAGGATGAGCACTATCGGGTCTGGATTCAAAAGATTCTAAAAATTCCAAGTCTAGCTTTAAAGGAATATGGTGAACGTTGATCGGCGATATAGAAGAAAAAGGCTGCGATAGAACAGAAGTAATGTTGTCGCTTATAAAAATCAAATCTAATAAACGACTCATACTATTAGTTAACCCATTAATCTGATTTAGACCCATGCCCAGTAAATCACTACATATTATAATACAAAGTCGCTTTTTCTGTCCCTATGCCCCCTTGAATGCTTAAATCTTTAAAACTACGCAACGGATTTTGATGCGGTTTTTTTTTAAAGATAGATTGATTGAAGAGGAAGGTTTATATCAATATAATGTGAAGAAAACATAATTTTTTTGTTTTCACGGCCATAAATCATAAACGAATCAACCAATGAAAATGAAACTTTCTTGAAGTTTAACTTTGAAATATTTACTTTCGTTTTGCATCAAAAAAATTAATTGATTTATTTGTTATTTAACCAAAATTGTTTAAACAAAAGCAACTCTTTTTCCAAAAAAAGTTGTTTGTGTGTTTGTTCGCTGTCAACCGAATGAAGCAACAGGCGTTAAGCGCTAATCTCACCACACCTCATTAATGTTGAATTACATGGTATGGTGACGTATGTATGTATGTATTTACGAATCGCTCGCATTATTTCATTTCGGACGTATGCACATATGTATGTATGTATATACTGAATTCCATGTAATTATATGTACATACAATTTTACAGCGAAATAAACCGCTATTTTTCTATATTAGTAAATCGCACATAATTAAAATACAGTTTTTGAATAGTTTTTATTGATTCGGAGCGCGTTAAGTATACAATAACATTTTTTGTAATTTACATTTTACGACAACTAATAGCTTATTTTCGAAGCGATTTCAACAAATAGGTACATCATTAATCCTTATACGATTAAATACCTTAAATACATTGTTGTTTTAATATAGATCTATGTATATGGCTCTTTACAGCATATAATTAAATATAATATTTTTCAAGATATTACATCAGTAATTAGTAATTGAGGTCTACCGGAAAAATTGCGTTAGCTGTTGCGTCATCCGGCATTGCCGCTACACTTTTGAAAGGAGGCCGAACCGCACACTCTACAATCAAGCTCCCGCTGAAAATCGCCACCGATGATGATAACAGCGTCTGTAGTGTTTTAAACAGAGCAATACAGGAAAATTGATGCGTGACTGCTCATTAATAACCTGAGACGAAGCTACCATGTCAAACAAGACGTCTGTGGAAGCACTGGATAGGACAATGCGCGATTTGCGCAACAAAAATTCGCCTATGGGTGGATGTACAATTCTGTTCTCAGGAGATTTCCGTCAAATCCTACCAGTTGTGACTCGAGAAACACGTGCTGACGAAATAAATGCTTCGCTAAAAAGATCCCACCCTTGGTCGCATGTCAATAAATTAGAGCTTAAAACTAATATGAGGGTTTCGTCATCTTAAGCTAAAAGTTGACAATGGAGAATTAACACAAAGAGAGGGACGGATTAACCTAGAAAACCTTTGTGTTTTGATACACAACATCCAAGAGTTAGTCAACAATGTCTATCCTGACATTGATAACATAAGTTATAAGACAATATCTTGGTTTAAAGAAAGAGCTATTCTGTCACCAACTAACGAACAAGTAGATAAAGTAAATAACTTGATTATTTCAAAGATTGATGCGCCGACGAAAATATACTACTCGGTCGATACTGTTCTCGATTTGGAAGAAGCTGTTAATTTTCCTACAGAATTTCTAAATTCTTTGAACCCGTCTGGACTCCCTCCTCATAAAATGAAGCTGAAAATAGGTTGTCCTGTTATTTTATCAAGAAACCTAAATCCACCTAAACTTTGCAATGGCACGCGTTTGCTGGTAAAATCACTGAAAACTTTCATAATAGAGTGCACAATACTCACAGGATGTGGTACCGGAGAAGATGTATTGATTCCCCGAATCCCTCTGATACCATCGGATCTACCATTCCAATTTAAACGCTTATAATTTCCGGTAAAGACATCTTTTGCAATGACCATTAATAAATCTCAGGGTCAAACCTTCAACGTTGCAGGCTTAGATTTGAGCGTTGACTGTTTTTCACATTGCCAACTGTATATCGCTCTTTCAAGAGTAACCTCTAGAGAAAACATGTTTGTATGTAATACATACATATGTAAAAATGCGAAAAGTAAATATGTAAAAGTGTAGGGTATGAATTTAGATATTTCAAAGATAGCAGGAAATCTTCATGCTATAAAGAAAGGGGAACTGTTTTACTCCAAATTTAACGCGTGCGGGCCACGGGCAGTAATGAAGAAGCCAAAACTACTGGATCGATTTTAATCATTTTTTCAGGGAGTGACATAGGGTATATATTTTATAACCGTGCGAAGCCGGGCGGGTTGCTAGTTATCAATAAAAAAAGATTCAGTAGGACTATTGACGTTTGAAGGCGTTAGATATACGTTATTGTCTAAATATACCCAATTTATATTGCTTAAGTTAAAATCCCCTAAGACACATAATTTATTATTCCCAATAACATCTTGAAGGGCTAACATGTTGTTCACTTGCGACTTATACAAGTACTCATTACTGAAGGGTGGAATATAAGACACACAAATATAAAGAAAACTATGCGCACCACGTATTCGAACGCATAGCTGGTCTAATACAGTATCAGTCTCATGTAATTGAATGAGTGATGCGTGACGATTACAGCGAACTGCAATCAAGACTCCGCCTCCTCTGCTACATCCAGTTTTAACAGCATCTCTGTCTTTACGAAAAAGAACGTAAATGTTTGGATCGAAAAATTCAGCATCAAAAAAGTTTGAGTTGAGCCAAGTCTCGGTTATAACCACCACATCATACTCACAACATGAACTAAGCAATCGTACTTCATCTGACTTACTTCTTAGTCCGGACGCATTTTCATAATACATTTTTATTCGATTATTAGGCCTGGCACAGGCAACTAATTCTGCGGCGGTTGATTTACTTGCTTGGTAAGGTTTAGTTCTTAAGTAGTCACTTCTTTGTTTACTCGCTCTTGAAAAAACTTGAAGGGGCGTACTTTTACGCCAGTTTACCAGAGCTCTGAATTTAGTAAGCTGTCATAATGATTTGTATAATTGATAGTTTAAAGTTCACTCGCTTTAGAGAATCAACAGCCACATCCTTCTTTACAAGGCTATAGCCAGATATCAAATAAGGGTTAACTAAAGTTAATAATAGAAGTGCCATAATTATAACAATAAATCCTACAATGTCCTTGTATGTAAAATATGGATGGAATGGAATCTTATCAATATTAGAATTTAATCCAATTGGGTTATTAAATCCTGTTTGATGTAAAAATAATAAACGAATTAATGTTATTGCTAGTACAATTAATGGTAAAATAAAATGATGTGTAAAAAAAAAAAAATATATATATATATATATATAGCGAGTCCCCTACTCTCAGTCTAGCTTCTAAGTGTGGACATGAATGGCGTAGAGTGTCCATAAGGGTGTTAGGGTATTTGCCTTTTGTCCTCTCTGTTCATTGTGACACAGGTCGGCTCTGAGCCAAAATTCAACACACTAATTTTGCTTTCTAAAATGAAGTCAAATCAAGACTCACCTCTAGCGTTAGTGTCGCTACCCCCCAGAGGGTGTTATGTACATTTGCGTCGCAGGAGACAACCAGGTGTTCCTTCTTCAGAGCTGCCGCTCTCACAAGCGCCCGAACCTCATCTTTTTCATAGGCCATATTGGCGGAGGCTAGCCAAAAGCCGGTTTTCCTAAGCTGGATGCTTGCCGCCACCAAGTCGTCGCCACTGAGCTGTGGCAGCAATAAAACGTTTAAATTACTTCTACGCTACGTAAGCCGGCTTTGTCATTCTCCTTATCTGAGCTGGCTCGTCGCTGCGATAGATTCGAATGGTTGCTTCAACAAACCCGCCTATGGGGGAAGCGATTCTCCATTGAGGATGAGCATTACCTGTCTTCTTTCTTCTACTGGCTCTTCCACTCTTCCAACCTTCCAGTTATGAGTAGGCAGGTCGCTATTGCAAAACATACCTTGGCTTCGACCAACCTGTAGAGCGTGGCTGATCTGACGTCTTCGCAGGCGATGAGCTTTGCTCCTCCTTGATACCAGGCTGCGTCATGACAAAGGGGAGGCGATAGCCTCCTCAATCTACCTCCATTTTTTCTAAGGAATGGCCCCCTCCTCATCTCCCTCGTCAATGATGACCACAATCTCAACGATGCCTTTGACGAACTCAGTGAAATTTAGATATTTATGACCATCTACTTCTTGTGTATTTGGCGACCTTTTCTTCTGTTTTATCTGCGGATCGTTGCGTTTTAGGAGTAGCACCTACCCGTTTCCCCAAATCGGATATTACTCCCTTTGCCCACTCTAGCGATTTTGCCTGGTCTTCGGTTAGCTTCACTGTTGCTACCTCTCCCAGTCTAAATAAGACTCTACTGGCCCCATTTTTCTCGTAATAGTTCTGCTTGGAGGGACGGACATGTTTAGACCATCCTTCCCGCCCTACGCTTGTAATTTGCCTAGAGGTACTAAGCCCTTCTATGGGAGCCTGCCGGTTAAGCCTAGAAGCAAGTGCCGACCCCCGCCCTCTATAAGATGTTGAGATGAGATAGGGGTTGTTTGCCTTAAGCAGAGTTGACCCCGCAACTCCTGGTATCGACCGATTGGAGGCCGGTTTACCCAAGCCTCCTCGCCCGCCGCTGCCTTTTGCACTACTCGTACTGGGCCCAGCCCTTTCGCTTAAGCCCCCTCTGACGGTCTGACCACTACCTTGCTCGCAGCTGTGGCGGTAGTCGGAGTCATCTTTGTCGGTTTTTTGGGAGGATCGACCTCCTTGTAAGAATTTTTTTTCTTTTGTTCCGAATTAATTTTTGGTCCCACGAGTGTCGGACAAGGGAGATCCGCCTGTGCAGAGGTCCGTGTGCACAGGTAAGGCTAGATAGAACCACAGGTCGTCAACTATCCAGAGCACTCCGTTCGCGACTAGCCTATTTTTGACCTGGGTCCCCAGCCCCGGTACGCTGAATGCTGGAATGTAATTAAGCGACTACACGACGGTCTTGTTAATGATTCGATTAAGCCTCTGCACCACGGTAAGGTGTCTGGCTTCGCGGAGATTTCTTTTATTTTACAACGATTCGTTTGCTGTTTAGCAAAGGGCTTACCCTTCATTCTTCTATTCAAGCGATAGAACCCTTCTTCTTCTTCTTAATTGGCGCTATAACCGCTTACGCGATTTTGGCCGAGTTTAACAAAGCGCGCCAGTCATTTCTTTCTCGTGCTAACCGGCGCCAGTTGGACACACCAAGTGAAGCCAAGTCCTTCTCCACCTGATCTTTCCAACGCAGAGGAGGCCGCCCTCTTCCTCTGCTACCACCAGCTGGTACCGCATCGAATACTTTCAAAGCCGGAGCGTTTGTATCCATTCGGACGACATGACCCAGCCAACGTAGCCGCTGGATCTTTATTCGCTGCGCTATGTCTATGTCGTCGTAAAGCTCATACAGCTCATCGTTCCATCGTCTGCGATATTCGCCATTGCCAACGTGCAAAGGTCCAAAAATCTTACGCAGAATCTTTCTCTCGAACACTCCAAGCGTCGCTTCATCGGATGTTGTCATCGTCCAAGCTTCTGCGCCATACGTTAGGACGGGCATGATGAGAGTCTTGTAGAGTGTTAGTTTTGTTCGTCGAGAGAGGACTTTACTGCTCAGTTGCCTACTTAATCCAAAGTAGCACTTGTTGGCAAGAGAGATTCTACGTTGGATTTCAAGGCTGACATTGTTATCCGTGTTAATGCTGGTTCCTAAATAGACGAAGTCTTTTACAACCTCGAAATCATAACTGTCTACAGTGACGTGGGTGCCGATACGCGAGTGCGCCGACTGTTTGTTTGAAGACAGGAGGTACTTCGTTTTGTCCTCGTCCACCACCAAACCCATTCGCTTTGCCTCTTTATCCAGTTTGGAGAAGGCAGAACTAACAGTGCGGTTGTTAAGGCCGATGATGTCAATATCATCGGCATACGCCAACAATTGTACGCTCTTATAAAAAATTGTGCCTGAGCGATTAAGTTCTGCGGCTCGTACGATGCTCTCCAACATCAGGTTAAAGAAGTCACACGACAGCGAGTCACCCTGTCTGAAACCTCGTTTGGTATCAAACGGCTCGGAGAGGTCCTTCCCAATTCTGACGGCGCTGCTGGTGTTGAGCAACGTCATCTTACATAGCCGTATTAGTTTTGCGGGGATACCAAATTCAGACATAGCGGCATACAGGTAACTCCTTTCCGTACTATCGAATGCAGCTTTGAAGTCGACGAAAAGATGGTGTGTGTCGATTCTCCTTTCATGGGTCTTTTCCAAGATTTGGCGTATTGAGAATATTTGGTCGATGGTAGACTTTCCAGGTCTGAAGCCACACTGATAAGGTCCAATCAGTTGGTTGACGGTGGGCTTCAGCCTTTCACACAATACGCTCGCTAGAACCTTATAGGCCATATTTAGTAGACTAATCCCGCGGTAATTGGCACAAATTGCAGGATCGCCCATTTTATGGATTGGGCAGAGCACACTTAAATTCCAATCGGCAGGCATGCTTTCATCCGACCATATTTTGCATAGGAGCTGATGCATGCACCTTACCAGCTCCTCGCCGCCATGTTTGAATAGCTCAGCCGGCAGTCCGTCGGCGCCCGCGGCTTTGTTGTTCTTTAGCCGTGATATTGCTATTCTCACCTCGTCATGGCCGGGTAACGGAACGATAATTACGTCGTCAACCATTGGGGTATCGAGATCTTCACATTCTCTATGACATGCGCAGCTGTCACTGTTTAACAGGCTCGAGAAGTGTTCCCTCCATAATTTAAGATTGCTCTGTACGTCAGTCACCAGTTCGCCGTCTTTGTTCTTGCAGGAAAACGCCCCGGTCTTAAAACCTTCTGTAAGCCGCCGAACTTTCTGGTAGAATTTTAGGGCGTTGTTCCTGTTGGCCAGCATCTCAAGCTCTTCGCACTCACGTATTTCGGCCTCTCGTTTCTTCTTTCGGATAATACGTCTCTCTTCCTTTTTCAGCTCTCTGTAGCGGTCCCACATGGCTCGCGTTGCGCCCGATCGCAGCGTGGCTCTATAGGCGGCATCCTTTCTTTCTGCGGCAGCATGACATTCCTCGTCGTACCAATTGTTTTTTCGGGCTCGCCGGAATCCGATTTCTTCTTCGGGGGCGGCACGTAGAGAAAGAGAAATGATGCTCCATTGTTCGTGGATGCCGGTTTGTTGGGCAGTACTCTCTGAGAGCAGGAGTGAGAGTCGAGTGGCGAATCTTCTGGCTGTCTGTTGTGATTGCGCACAGAGGCGTGTGCGCAGTTTGGCTGCAACAAGGTTGTGATCCGAGTCGATGTTGGGTCCTCGGATCGTACGTACATCTAATACACTAGAAGCGTCTCTTCCATCTATCACAACATGATCGATCTGGTTTCGTGTTTTTCGATCAGGAGACAGCCAGGTGGCTTGGTGTATCTTCTTATGCTGGAATCTGGTGCTGCAGACTACCATGTTTCGGGCCCCGGCGAAGTCGATCAGCCTCTGTCCGTTACCGGATGTTTCGTTGTGCAGTCTGAATTTTCCGACTGTGGGACCAAAAATTCCCTTCTTGCCCACCATGGCGTTAAAGTCGCCAAGCACGATTTTTATGTCGTGGCGGGGGCAGCGCTCATAGGAGCGTTCCAGGCGCTCATAGAAAGAATCTTTGGTCGCATCGTCCTTCTCTTCCGTCGGGGCGTGGGCGCAAATTAGCGATATGTTAAAAAAACAGGCTTTGATGCGGATTGTTGCGAGACGCTCGTCCACCGGAGTGAACAACAGTACTTGGCGACGAAGTCTCTCTCCCACAACAAAACGGACACCGAATTTGCGCTCCTTTACATGGCAGCTGTAGTAGACGTCGCAAGGTCCTATGGTTTTCTTTCCTTGCCCCGTCCATCGCATATCTTGGATGGCAGTGATGTCAGCCTTTACTCTCGCGAGGACATCAACCAGCCGGGCAGAGGCACCTTCCCCATTAAGGGACCGGACATTCTAGGTGCATGCCCTCAAATCATAGTCCTTAGTTCGTTTGCAGGGGTCGTCATCAGTATAGGGAGGTCTCATCCGAGGCTTTTTCAAACTTTTCATTGGGGGGGATTTTTAAGTGGCGGGTCCCAAGCCCAACGCACAACCAGCTATCCTGGAATGTTTCGCCTTCTCACGTTAGCTCACTCCCGAACGGGTGTTCGGAAGCTACCCAGAGGATACGTGGGCTAATCCCGGCCGTTGTGAGCTGCTTGAACCATATGCAGAAGAATCGTCCTGGCCATTCCCAAGTGAATGGCGATCAGTAACTTTCCCCACTTGCGTGGACTTCTACACATGGAACCATCCTCCAATGGTAGAACCCTTACTGCTCTATAAAACTATGTGAAGTGTATTTTTGGGTTATATAATTTTTTATTAGTTTTAAGGCTTTTCGACACCGGCTTTTCTTTGCTTTCATCGAAGTCAAAAAGCTACCGAAGGAGCCTGGGGCATTTGCGACTTGTATGGAGAGGGTGTTATAGGCGAGCATAGTGTGCGAAAGTGGTTAGCAAATTTAAAAAAATGGCAACTTTGATGTCGATGACACGTTCCGCAGCGGAAGGTCTTCTGAATTCGATGAAGAACGTCTGAAATCACTTTGAAGGAGAACGAACGCCAAACCAATATTGTAGTGGTGAAAAAAATGAGCTGCGATCATAAAACGATTCTCAATCACCTTCATTCAATGGGATTTACCAAAAAATTGGTAAACGATTTCAACGAAAAAAACAAAGAAATTCAAATTGCTTCTCAGCGTTACGCCTGAATCGTCACGGGCCATAAGATGGGATTTACCAAAAAATTGGTAAACGATTTCAACGAAAAAAACAAAGAAATTCAAATTGCTTCTCAGCGTTACGCCTGAATCGTCACGGGCCATAAGATGGTACCTCATCCATATGAAGCAAAGAAAGTAGTGGGTCAAAGCCACACTTCAAGAGCTCGAATGGGAGGTACTTCAGCATCCGCTGTATTCTCCGGGCCTTCACCAATCGATTACTATCTTTTCTGATTCCTGTCAAACCATATAAAGGGCGTTACCTTCGTAACAGAGAGGTCCTTAAAAACCGGTTCAACAACTTCTTTGACACCAGACCAGGCGATTTTTGGCAGAACGGCACCAACGAATTGGCCGAGAGGTGGGAAGAGTTTGTAAATAGCAGTGGCGAATATATAATTGATTAACTTATTGATATAAATATTGGTTTTTGTTTAAATAAAAGTCTGCGGTAAAAACGATTCGAACTTACTCCCCAACCTAGTATTAATCATGGTTTTTGGAAGGTCATCAATTGTCGACCTCACCACTTCTAGTTAGGATCTGATCAAACTATTGTACAAATTAACAGCAACATGCGGAGCAACCCCAGCTGTAATCATAGTGATCATGTTTTTATGCCTCACATTTCCCTCTGCTTTGCAAATGAGCCTACTGAAATGAGAAGTAGCAACCAGTTAGTTGTTTATTGTACGCCCTAGAAAACAAATCTGTTGGACCTGTGTGATATTGTTATAATTTATCCTAATAGTCGACAGGATCTTGCTAGATTTGGCAAAATATATTAATTCGGTTTTTCGTTCATTTATATTGAGGTTAAGGTTCTTGCATTTTCTAACTTAACATCCACCTCATGAAAATCACTCGCATGAGACATATTGAGGAAATAATCCGCAAACTGAAGAATATCTGTATACCTATCCTCTAAATCGTATAGCTCTTTTGTGTATACGTTAAAGAGCATCGGTGCAAGACAGCTACCCTGAGATAGGCCATTATCAAGGGAGACGTAACTATTTCCCAACTGCAAATTTCTTTTTTGAAGGAATGAGTTTATCCACTTAATACATATAATTGCCATTTAGCCCTAAAGCACTCAGTACACTCCTTTGGGGCAACGTCGGGACAAAATCGTACGTATTGCTTAAATCCACAACAACTGCAACAACCTTTAGACCCCTATCCTTGTAAGCCACAACGTTATGAAGAGCCTCATTTACACAAACAGACACGGATGTCTCTTTCCTATATGCAAAACATCTGTTTGCCAAACTTTGGTTTGCTTAGCCCACACCTCTATTCTAGCCTTATAATTAAACTAATTAATTTAAAAAATACCGGAATCAATGCAATCGGTCTGCTACCGCTACTGTTATATACTTCTAGCTTTGAGAACAGGTATACTGTTGATGATGCGCCACTGCCTGACCACGCCTGTTTACAACATTGCATTTATTATTACTATTATTATTATTATTATTTATTAAAATATACTATTTAAAATTTTAGATTAATCTAATATAAAAGCTAGGGCTATCGGCTTAGTCAAGTGATAGTAAATGTAAGTAAATATAAATTATAAGACTAAATAAGTAGAAATATATTTATAGCTTTAAGAAAATTTGACATTTTTATTATATTTGCTTCAGAAGGGATGGAGAGAATGTTGATTGGATCTGCGTTATCTAGTGTTGTGGTGCATAAGGCGAAGATTGATGGGCAAAAGTTACACATTGCCTGCACACTCTTTGTTAAATGGTATTGGTGTGTTAAAAGGGTATGGCCTAAAAAGGATAAAACATCGGTTCATCCAAATAGTAGTCGAAGTTGGCAGTATGGTAGCGGAACCGTGTGGACTTACTTCTTTGTATTCATGCTGGTAGGTATACCAATTGGCGCCCAACTGAGACTTTAAAGCTCTAGATTATATGGTTTTAATTGATGTTGTACTAAGTGGGCTATAAAAGTGCAAACACGATTTTAAGGCAAGATTTGTGGCATAGTCAGCATAATGATTGCCGAGTATGCCCGAATGTCCAGGTATCCACATTAGTTTTGTCTTTGGCGCTTTCTTAATTAATAATTGTTGCATGTGATAAATTGGGCCTACATGCATTCGAATGTTTCTTGCAGCATTGAACACTGATTGGCTATCTGTGCATATTAAAACCTTTTGTTTAATCTTTACAAGATTTAATGCTGAAATTATGCCCTGTAATTCAGCTTCAAAGAAATTGACGTCTTGCGGTAGTAGTCCGTGAGAAAGGGTTTGCCCAGCTTCATTTGTAACAGCAAATGCGATGCCATTGACTTGCTTGGTGCCATCAGTGAAAAGGAACCACTTCGTTTCGGTGCACTAAGCTCCAGAAAATTTGCTGATATGTTGTGTTGTTGGTACAAAGCTTTCAGAGTTTAGAGCCCAGGGTGGTAGCTTGGTCTGAGGTATTCTCATTGGAGATATCTTCAAGTTTAAGTGATCGGCGAGCTCTTTTATCTCGCATAATCTTGATTTATGTGAAAGTGGTGTTCTTCTTTTATTCAGTAATCGAACTTCATGGTGAAGAATATGAGTGGAATCGCAGAATAATTTGTATATTATGCGACTTCTGAGATATTTCGTGCGACCTTCAAGTGATTGAAAACCACTTTCCATTAGCATATTTATATATAGTAGGTGTTGTCCTAAAAGCACGTAAACTCCTCCGAACCGCGGCATGAAATGGTGCTTTGATTTTATCAATGGTAAACTTACCACATTTTCCATATATTTGCAGAATGTAGTCAATTTTTGTTTGCATAAATAGTTTAGTTGCGGTAAGTAGAGTGTTTGTATGTATACAACTTTTTTTTGATGACAAATATTTTACAATATTCAATCTGGTAGCTAGATCACTTCCTAATTTAATACAATCATGCTTAAAACTTTGTTTATTATCAAAAATAACGCCTAGTATTTTCATAAAATTAACATTGATTATGGTGTGATTGTTATATTGAAGGTTAAGCTGACAATTGTGTTTCCTGCAGATGCTTGCATTTCTCTAATGAAATGAGAGCACCCGAATGTTTTGACCATTCGTCCAAAGCGCTTAGAGCTGTACGAAATGAAGTTTCAATATCAGCTAATTTCCTATAATTGCATATTAAAAATAAGTCGTCAGCGTATAGACAATGCTTAATGTTTGGTTGCAGGCTCATAACTTTGCTAATTTCGTCAAAAGCTATTAAGAAAAGAGTCACAGAGAGGGGAGATCCTTGAGGTATACCATTGTGAAGAGAAAAATGGGGGAAAAACTGTTATTTGCCTTGCAACGAAATTTGCGATTGCTCATAAAGTATTTTCTGTCTTTGAAGATTTTGGGTCCAACTTTCCAGCCTGGAAGCTTTTTGAGAACTATGTGACATCCGATTTTATCCAAAGCATTAGCAAAGTCGATTGCAAGTACAGATGAGTGTTTTTTTTTTTTGAGAAATTTAAAGCTAATTGGTGGTCAAAAAAAAGTAAGGCATCCAATGTGCTGGAACCGGCTTTGAATCCAACTTGAAATGATGATAGATGCTTTTTGGTCCTTAAAAACCATATTAGTATTTTTAATATAAATTTTTCCATTATTTTGCTTATACATGGTATTAGGGAAATGGGCCGATAACTTTCGATAAGCGATGCATTTTTCTGTGGTTTTAATATAGGTATTACTACGGCTGTCTTAAAACTCTGGGGAATTAGGCCACGATTAAGAACAATGACGTAACATATCGTAATTTATTTGATCACAAGCCTTAAATCGCTGTCATCCGTGAAGTTTTTGGATCTAATAAGGGCTTCTGGATGTAACTTCAGCTCTCCTTTTGTTTTCGCCATGGCGTGGGTTTTTCACATTTGAGCTTGTACAGCACTTTTTGGTAAATACCATAAACAGTGAAGTAGCGCTGAACTTGTACCTCAGCTTCATCACTTTCTTCAGCTAAATTGACGTCTTCTACATAAATATCTTCTAAAACGAGATCTTCATTTTGCTGGCCTCCTACATTCCAATCTAAATTTATATCGTCATCGTCTGTATAGTTTGAACCCTTTTTCTCAAATCTCTGGGGTAAAATTTTCATTGAGATTAATCGTGCTACTATATATTGTATTTCGTGAGCTGTTGGAAGGGTATTCATACCCTAACTAGCTCGTATGCGATAGATAAAGTTTTCTAACACATCTTGATTTATTTTCCCGTTGAAAATAAATTTTAAGGAGCTTTTCTCGCATAACTTTTGCATTGCTAAAATCGTTATGCAGAAACCTTCGATGCACTTTACGTGTGCGTTTCCCGGCAACTAGAATGACTGCAAAAAATCTAGATGTTTGTTCAATCTACCAATTTTTCTTGTGTCACCCCGCCTGATCGGACACTTTAAAGTATTTTTTGATAGAAAATTATTTGCACCCAATTCGTCAAATAGATCATTAATTTTTTTTACCAACATCTGTGTGGGCTTAGCGCATTTGATCACGTCAAGGCCAAGTCGATAGCAGAGACTACCGAATTGCTCAGGACCTGAGTTGCGCGTGAAATGCTCATTTTTTCCAAAAACTCAGATATGTATGGGCCTCCGTTAATATCAGACAAATTTTAAAATGGGGATTCATTTCATTTATATCAAACAATTTTTTTATCCCCTTGAAGGTTGCCACTCCATCTTATGTTAAGATGTCATATTTCACTAAGGTATTTCGGACGGGCTTTATCAAGAGACAATAATCGTACATGCAAAAAATCTTTGTGTCTTCGTGCAGGGTAAAGAGGACTTCTCAGAAATTCCTAAAGTGTTAAAGATACTAGTGTTGGAGGGCTCTTGATCGCAAACTATACCATTCAAGTTTTACCCCATTTTTTTAGATGTGCGATATTTTTCCCCAAAATGGACAATAATGTCTGCGTATGTGTACCACCACTGGAGATATAATACGAAAACACGTAATTTTATTTGGAGCATAATCCCTCCATGAATAATAAAAAATAAACATTTATTGCCAATTTTTAGCTTTACTATAGCTCAAGTCCGATTTGATGATGATTTCATCGAATAATAGAACGCTTATGCGTTCGGTGTCGGACATGGTTGAAGCAATTTTTTCTAAATTATTTAAGACTTTGGCATCGAACCCCGGAACAACATGTTTGATGGCGCGCCAACGCGAAAGAGATGACTTATCGGCATAGCAAAACCTAGATCGTAACGCATAAACGTATATGCTTTGGAGGACATATAATAGATGTTTTGAGCCAATGGGTTTTCCTTCTTGCTATAACGGTTTTTTTGGCCACTGACGATCATTCTTGCGAAAGTTATAGCATCACTGCTTGAAGTTTCTTCCGCAAGTACTGCACGAATACACAAATATTTATATTTTTGCTGCAGTTTCTCATTTTCTGCTTCTAATTCTTCAATTCTTCTCTTTGATTTAATTTCGTTGCTCCGATAAATGCGAGCAGCCTGAGCAAATCGTTCGCGACTGCTAGTGATTTCTTAGTCCTCACAGATGTTTTTGTTTTGGAGAACCTGCCTTGTTTCCTCTAGCATGGGATATTATTCGAACTCTTCTAATATAAGATCTTCCCCTACACCTACTGTACGATTTACATATGCTTTGGTAACGGGCGGGCAAACTCAATCAGAGCCAATACTAGGTGAGCGATTTCTACTAACTGGTTCTAAAGATGGAACAGTCCCATCTAAAACTTTAAATCGAGTTACTTGCTCTGGACTAAAGTGGCGCTTACAAACATATAGCCTATCAGTATCTGCTTTTTGCAAGCCAGGGCCCAACTATTTTGAGCCTCTCCGCCTCGAGGGAAGGCGTACAACGTATGTCCCTTTTTCACAAAGCATCCTACCACGCAACAGCTTCGTGGCTTCTTTGGCATTGTACAGCTCTACGTAGGGTCATCGTCATGACCCATTAAAAAAAATTATTTTATAACATAGATGCTTTCCATTTCAATTCAACCGGGCTATTCGGGTCATGTTCTTCGATTTCGATGTAACTCAAATATGTTGCTCTCTGGTCAAAATAATGAGACACGTATTTTTTTGTTCGCCCGAAAAAAATCTTTTTCTTGCTTTATCGGCAATTTTGTTTTTCGGCTCAAAATCGATTTTTTTTTCAATAATTTAAGAAAATTTTGTTTTTAAATGCTCATAACTTAGTCAAAACTGAACCGATTTTAATAATTCTGGGTTCAAAATGATCGTAATTACTTACACGAGCGACTTCATGTAGAAACAATTGCAATAAAATAGTTGAACATTTTTTATTTAGCAAAAAATTTAAATTTTTTCGAAATTCAATATTTCAAAAAGTGTATTTTTTTTTTATAACTTTTTCCAAATCAAAAGGACATCTCAAACTTTAATTGAGCTGAATGCCTAGTAGCTAAAATGAGTTGTTTTTGAGTAATGAATTTTTGAGTAAAAACCCTGTTTCGCACTTTGTGCTTTTTGCAAAATAAAAAATTTTCACCTAATTTTTTTTCAACTTTTTCTACATGAAATCGCTCGTGTAAGTAATTACGATCATTTTGAACCCAAAATTTTTAAAATCGGTTCATTTTTGACTAAGTTATGAGCATTTAAAAACAAAATTTTCTTAAATTATTAAAAAAAATCGATTTTGAGCCGAAAAACAAAATTGCCGATAAAGCAAGAAAAAATTTTTTTTCGGGCGAACAAAAAAATACGTGTCTCATTATTTTGACCAGAGAGCAACATATTTGAGTTACATCGAAATCGAAGAACATGTCCCGAATAGCCCTTTTGAATTGAAATGGAAAGAATCTATATAAGAAAATTTTTTTTAATTACTCATAACTTAGTCAAAAATAAGTCGATTTGAATGATTCTGGGTTCAAAATAGTCGTAGTTACTTACACGAGCGACTTCATGTAGAAACAATTGCAAAAAAGTAGTTGAAAATGTTTTATTTTGCAAAAAACACAAAGTGCGAAAGGGTTTTTACTCACAAATTCATTACTCAAAAACAACTCATTTTAGCTACTAGGCATTCAGCTCAATTAAAGTTTGAGATGTCCTTTTGATTTGGAAAAAGTTATAAAAAAAAAAATACTCTTTTTGAAATATTGAATTTCGAAAAAAATTTCAATTTTTTTTCTTTTTTGCTAAATAAAAAATTTTCAACTACTTTTTTGCAATTGTTTCTACATGAAGTCGCTCGTGTAAGTAATTACGATCATTTTGAACCCAGAATTATTAAAATCTGTTCATTTTTGACTAAGTTATGGGCATTTAAAAACATTTTTTTTCTTATATAATTAAAAAAAATCGAGTTTGAGCCGAAAAACAAAATTGCCGATAACTCTTGTAAAAATTTTTTTTCGGGCGAACGAAAAAATACGTGTCTCATTATTTTGGCCAGAGAGCAACATATTTCAGTTACATCGAAATCGAAGAACATGACCCGAATAGCCCGGTTGAATTGAAATGGAAAGCATCCATAATAATTTATAAACATATAATAATTTATAAACATATTATACAATACATAATTCATAAACATGTAATTCCCAATTCAAAAATTATGTTCAAATGAATCTTTATACTCCACTTATGCATTAGAAAGCCTCTTATTACAAGTTAGCAAGCCTCACCCTCAATCAAACCTATCCCCGCTAATATTGTATCAAATGTATGCAATACATATGTATGTAGGTATGTGTGTTTGATATTCTTGTAGGTTCGCTTTACCGAAATATAAAAACACACATACCTACTTATTGCGCAAATACTTACCTCAACGAAGGGTGGGGATGGCACCCTTTTTTAAACATTTTCCCCACACAACATATGGCCCCGTCGGGATTTGCAAATTGTCCCTCCACTTAGCCACTTCAACAAGATCCTTCGGGAACGAAAATAGTCTATTTTCCTCTTGTGAGCAACCGCGTACGCGACACAATCTTCGTTGCTCATTTTTCTTCGCAAAATTTCACACCACAAATTTAAATTTTTTTCTTTACAAAGCACAAGCGCTTTAAAAAAAAACGCTAAATCACTCACAGCACTTTCACAACTCGAAACTCGAAACTCAAAATTTAAGTTTTTAGTATTACACAAACGCTTTTAAAACCCGAATTACTTTGAAATTTGGAAATTTGTGCAATTTAAATGTAAAAGGCCGCGAAATTTCGCAAAACTGAAATCCCGTTAACTTCTTGCGATTGGCATTTATTATTCTGTAGCAATTTTCCAAATTCCAAAGGGCGAAATAAATCACAAAAAAAAAACACCTGTAATGCCCAATACATTACGCCCCTCACACAAATTTTTCCAATAATATCTTACATTGCTAATTGCTGTTAATAAAATAATACTCACTTGCTGTTAAATTTTACGAATTGCCTTTACCGCTGTTAATTTTTGGTGAAAAATGTGTCTGTGGGGATTAGTCGGGACGAGTACCCCTCAAAATTCCATTCGTTCCTGTCATTCAGACTTCTCTATACAATAACTTTCTCTGTAAGATGTGATCACAGATACCGCATTGTGGTTGCATTTCATCCTGTAGTGTGTGTGGCACTACATATAATTCCACGAATTCTGCTCTACTCATTATGTTAGCAAATCATTTAACTAAATATTTACAATAAATTTTTTTTTTAATTGCGACAATTTTTCATTTTGCAATAATTTAAATTCATAAACTGAAACTGCATGAAATAAGATGTGAGCCACTGTATATCAATATACCAAAACACTTGTATGCTCTATGAATTCTCGTCTAAATTTAATTTCGACTCGAAAAATTAGTAAAAATCTTCATCAAATTTGTATAGTTTTAAATTTACTATTTGGTTTAAATTCTTCTTTTTAAAATAAATCAAAAAATATTAAAGTTACTTTGATTTTAAACAAATCTTTTAGTGTAATTTTGTTTTTTTATTTGTTCAATTTGTTTGAAAATATAAATTGAATAAAATTACGTTTATCGGGGCAAATTCCTTGGTTATTCGTCAATTTGATTTCATACAGAAGCCAAAAAGTGAACGGAACCAATGTACTTGTACATAATTCACTCTAATCAGCTTTGTTAAGAAATTCCCCCGCTGTCGATTTGGGCGACAGAGAACGTTAATGTATAGAGAAGTCTCAATGACAGGAACGTATGGAATTTTGACATAGACACATTTTTCACCAAAAGTTAACAGAAGGGGACTGAATTATGTAAATTTAGCAGCAGTCGATAAGGATTTGTTGGTGATTAGAAGCAAAGAATGTTAAGTTGCTTTTTAATATGACCTATATAAAGCGTTTTTCAGTAAGAGCGCTTCAACTTTTGAACTTTTTCGAATAAAACACAAACGGTTTGACTTTTTTAACTATTTTTTTTTTTATTATCGAGTTTGAACATATACATTTAAGTATGAAATTCGATTTCTTTTGCATGACCACCGCGTGGGTTTAAAATGCATAGTACTTATATTACTCCCTGTAATAAATGTAAATTGAAAAAATAAAAAATGTAAATATGATAAGGCGATGCGTCGTGAGATAGGCCATTGTTGCTCCAGTGCGCGTGCACGTATGTAACTCTATAAGAATTGAAGATGCAATTGATCTTTTGCACAAACAAAACTAACATAATATATGCAAGTATTGATATACATACATGTACATCAATATACCACAACACTTGTATGCTCTATGAATTCTTGTCTAAAATTAATTTCGAATCGAAAAATAAGTAAAAATTTTCATCAAATTTGTATGAAGTTTTAAATTTACGAAAACGCACACAACAAAATGTGAGGTCGTTTTATAATGTATTTTGTTTAAATTCTTTTTTAATTAAATCAACAAACATTAAAGTTACTTTTATTTCGAATGTTGCGCATAATTTCATAATTGTATTTGTTTGAAAATATAAAGTGAATAAAATTACGTTTATCAAGGGAACATAAGCAAATTCCTTGCAAAATGCCGTCGGCATTCGTCAATGTGATTTCATACAGAAACCAAAAACTGAGCAGAACCAATGTACTTGTACGAGGGGTGCCTTTTATATTTCGGGATTTGGCAACCCTGGTGTTGCAATCTGGCAACTGACAGCTGTATCGCAAAGTTTGACATTTTTTGGCTTTTACGTACTCAGAACGTTTTGAAATACCAGCGCTATTTGTGTTGTTTACAGTAATTTGAAAGATTCTTCTCGGTCCAAAAATGGAATTAAATCGTGAACCCTTTCGTGCGATTATTTTTTACAACTTTCGACGTGGATTAACTCAGCAACATTGTATGGATGAACTTAATTCGTTTTTTGGCGATGAAGCTCCATCAAGGACCAGTGTTTATCGATGGTATGGTGAATTCAATCGTGGTCGTAGTTCACTCCAAGACGAATTTCGTGAAGGTCGTCCAAAATCAGTTGTTGTTCCGAAAACCATTGATGCTGTGCGCGAACTGATATTGCAAGACCGTCATGTGACCTATCGTGAGATTGAGACAATCGTAGGCATTAGTGGGGCCAGCATACATTCAATATTGCATAAACATTTGACTGTCAAAAAAATTTGTTCGCGTTGGATCCAACACAATTTGTCAATCGCTCAAAAAAAGGCTCGTGTCGATTGGTCGAAGGAAATGCTCAAAAAATACGATCGCGGGGCTTCGAAACACGTCTATGACATCGTGACAGGTGATGAATCATGGATTTGCGCGTATGAGCTCTCACACATCGGCTCAAACAACTGCATTTTTGAGCACCCAAAACATCGAATTAATGGGTCATCCGCCGTATAGTCCTGACTTGGCACCGAATGACTTCTTTTTATTCCCGTACGTAAAAAACAAACTGAGAGGTCAACGTTTTTCGACTCCTGAAGAAGCGGTTGCGGCATTCAGAATGCATGTTTTGGAGGTACCTCATTCAGAGTGGCAAAAGTGCTTCGACAATTGGTTCAAACGCATGCAAAAGTGTATAGATCTTCATGGAGAATATTTTGAAAAACAATAAAGTGATTTTCGATGATCAAAATTTGTTTTTGTTCTTTAATCCCGACATATAAAAGGCACCCCTCGCACATATTTCACTGTAATCAGCTCTATTAAGAAGTTCCCCGCTGTCGAGTTGAACGAGGTGGAAAAGTCTTCGCGGTTTCACTTCATTTTTGACAATTCACACTATTCGTAGCTCGTGAGACTTCTCTATACATTAACGTTCTCTGGTATTTGGTTTTTGTAAGTACAATATTTGAAGATGATATTTCATTGAATAAATAATAAATAAAGGTCACATATTTTTATTAACCTTTCCAGATAAATACAAATATGTATGTATATATATGTATATAAGTCAATATTAAGTAAAATCTTTGATATCTTGATATACATATAAGAGCCTCCGAGTTGGAGTATAGGACGTTTAATGATAATGTATGGAGGTATAAAATTATCTACTTTTATGCGAAATAAATATTTAAACAAAACAACTATAAAATATTTTATAAACAAATCTTCCAAAAACCAAAACTAGGCAAATCAAAGTTTCGAATATGCCTACATTTGTGCGTACATACAAATGTATGGATGAATATATGAATGAACATCTGTATGTACATACCAGAGAACATTGATGAATAGAGAAGTCTCACGAGCTACGAATAGTGTGAGTTGTCAAAAATGAAGTGAAACCGCGAACACTATTTCACCTCGCTTAACTCGACAGCGGGGAAGTTCTTAACAGAGCTGATTACAATGAATTATGTACAAGTACATTGGCTCTGCTCAGTTTTTGGTTTCTGTATGAAATCAAATTGACGAATGCCGACGGCATTTTGCAAGGCATTTGCTTGTGCATTTCTATGTTCCCTTGATAAAAGAAAATTTATTCAATTTATATTTTCAAACAAATATAACCAAATAAAAAGACAACATTTAAAATCAAAGTAACTTTAATGTTTCTTGTTTTAATTTTAAAAGAAAAATTTAAACAAAATACATTATAAAACGACCTCACATTTTGTTGTGTGCGTTTTAGTGTGAATTTGATGAAAATTTTTACTAATTTTTCGAGTCGAAATTAATTTTAGACAAGAATTCAAAGAGCATATTGGTATATTGATGAATATATATGTATATCAATATATGTTTATATACATATATTTTGTTAGTTATATTTGTGCAAAAGTTCAATTGCATCTTCAATTCTTATAGTGTTACAAATGTATGTATGTGCACACGCACTGCAGCAACAATGACCTATCTCACGACTCATTGCCTTATCATATAATATTATAATTATGTACATTTGAATATGCATTTTTTGTTCCTTTGCCAAACGAAATTTTTTCAATTTACACGGAATAATTCATATATGTATGCATTTTATAGATTGTACAAAACTTTGAAATTTAAAATAAATAAAATAAAACTTCAAAGAAACGTAATTGCATACATGTATGGGACAACTAAGTTCTATTGCATCTTTAATAAATATAGTGTTGCACGCATATGTATGCACTGAAGCAACATGACCTACCTCACGAGCATCGCCTTATCATATTTCATGCAATAATTAGGGTGTAAATATTCGAATGATCGAATTCCTGCAAATGCTAAAACAACTTCTTCTGCATATGCATCGACGTATGTATTTGCATGTGCGTATATGCACACTTGATGCCCTAACTATATATTATGTACGTTCAATTGATCAAATCAAAAAATTCTGTATACAAAACGCTTCATTACCAGGCACACAGGAAGATGGCTT
>JAYXIM010005110.1:0-41172 GCA_037575425.1 Anastrepha fraterculus | reverse complement strand
CTGCCGCATTCCATTTGTAACTACATATATACGTGCAAAGCCAGAATGATAGAAACAAGATTGCGCCATCAGAGAGTGCGTGACGTCGCATTGAACGAGTTGTGCACTGTTGCCAACCACTTGCTCTTCGCAATAAATTTAGAGCTTTCTTATACCCAGAACTGTAAGGTAAAAAAAACTGTATTATTAAACAAAAGAAGGTTAAAAGATCAAAGGTGTTAACACTGGACTACCCAAGGAAGTCATTTTGACTGCGTTTTAGTTTCAATTAGAAAATTTATAAGAATTTTGTGACTTTTTGTACAACATATAAATGAGTTTATTAATAATTGTAGTTCCTCCTCCTCCTTCATTTCCGTTATATTCATATGTGTTATACCTATATTGCCCAAAAGCAGTCATTTTGACTAGTTAGGAAATTTTAAATAATCAAATGACTCTTATTGAATTGAGTAAATTTCTTATATGACCAGTGCGGCTCGGTACTGAAATAACAGTTTTCATTTTACCGTTAGAGCATTTTTCGGTTGCCGCCACATGATAATTTGTCGATTTGGCTTGATAAGTTGCAGTTGCTCAATAAGCTAAAGTAGTACTTGTTATTCGAATCCTTATACAGTGATACTTGTTCTAAGAAATTGTTTATTTTATTTCTTTTGTTTCCTACATTCATGAAAGAAATGTCGAATAGAAGTGAGTTATTGGAAAAGCTAACGATCATAAGTGAAGAGTGCTCCGATATAGAGTCAGATGCAACAAATTCTGAACTATCATCTGAAGATGAAACGGATTATATTCAAAGTGAAACATCTGACACTGAAGATAGTGATGAAGAGTCGATCACCAATGATGAAAATAAAAGTGTCATCAATATGCCTAGAAAAAGGTGTAGGGTGCTAAATAGTGCAGACTCTGATGAAGAAACTGAAAATATCTTTCAGGAGGCCGAAACAGCTGCCGATGGTACTTTATGGTCAAAATTTGACGAAGGTGGTATTCCTGGAAAGTTACCATCTACTTGTATTTTCAAGGGTGTGAAAGGCCCAACAGGCTACGCAAAAAGGAACATTATGGCAGATAATCCTATCAGTGCATTCTCGTTGATAATAAATGACTATATTATCAAACATATAAAAAAGTGCACAGAAGAAGAAGGCCGCTGAAATTCGAGGAACGATTGGACAACATCATTACCGGAAATACGTGCATTTATTGGGATTTTATATGCTCGTGGAGCTTACGAAGCAAAAAATTTAAAACTGAGTTATTTATGGTCAGCAAAGTGGGGTCCCGAGTTTTTTAGAAAAACTATGGCCAGAGAAAAGTTCAAGCAAATCCTACGATTTATTCGGTTTGACAGAAGAAGCGAAAGAAGTAGACGCCTACAAACAAATAAATTTGCCTTGGTTTCGGAAATATGGGACAAGTTCATTGAAAATAGTCAAGCTTGTTATCAACCAGGCAAAATATAACAGTTGACGAGCAATTATTTCCGTCAAAAGCCAGGTGCAGGTTTACCCCGTATATGCCTAATAAACCCAACAAATTTGGCATCAAATTCTGGCTTGCATCAGATGCATCTCAGTGAACACGTTGTTCTGAAACTTGTCGGGCCATATACAAACTGTGGAAGAAATATCACGACCGATAACTTTTTCACTAGCTTGTCACTCGCGACAAAATTATTGGCCAAAAAAACAACTGTAGTTTGAACTATTAGAGCAAACAAAAGAGAACTACCCAAAGCAGCCAAACAAAGGAAGGATAAGATGCTTCGTTTTTCCACTCTGCTATATAAAACAGAGAATTGTGTTTTTACACTATATACAATAAAAGCAAACTAAATAAAAGAGTAGCTGTTCTAAGTTCTAAGCATAAATTTGTGAAAACTGATAAAAGTAATAAAAAAATGTTACCGGAATCTATACAATTTTATAACAGCACAAAATGTGGTGTTGATATGACGGATCAAATGGCCAGAAAATACACAATAAAATCTAGTTCTCGTAAATGCTTGGATCCTTTACAAAGAAACGACAGGAACACAAATACATACAACGAAATGAGTTCTTGTTTCAATTGGCAGAACAGTTTTTCACTGAACACAGAGCTGCAAGACAGAAAAATTCATCAGAACATGAAGACCTAAAAAGATCAACTGCAACATCATCAAATGCAACCCATTCAAACAAACCCAAAATTTGTCAAATACGACTTTGCCACAAAAACAAAACAAATAATATATGTGCAAAATGTCAAAAATATGTTTGGGGAGGATGTACTCATAAAAAGATTTCCATCTTAATTTGCATAAAATAATAATAATAATAAAATAAAAAATGAATAAATTATTTTTTTTCCAAGTGAAGTAAATTTTTTTTATTGTTAATATGTACTAATAACTGTAAATAATATTAAAAATTAACTTTAAACAAATTGCTTTACACATTAGTTATTCTTTCATAATGCAGTCATTTTGACTGCATTTAGGCAATATAGGTATATACTAACTTTCAGTCTTTCTAGTTTTAATGAAAATTTGTTGGTTCTAATAAAATTTGATATTTTCAAGGTGAAAATTTAATTTTTTCTCCTTTTAAGGTTATGCAAGAATATTAAATCTTTTCCTCTCAACTCTTCTTACACATTTTAAAAAGCGAATGAATTTACTGCATGCGGATTAAAACCATAGTGATGGTAACGTTTTTTCCGATTCTCAATCATTGTTGGGACACAGGGCATCAAGAGGCGTACTCAAAATAAGCAACAAAATACCAGAAAATACTAATGAAACTATATCGACATTTTTACAAAAAGAGAGCTTTATCTTGTTACATAATCTCAAATATAGCACAAGAGTCGTTCTCTTAACAAAAGAGTTTATCTTAACAAAACACTCATAAATTAAATTGTACATAATCATAACACATTTATTTTGAAAACAACGCACATTCTAAAGACAATTTGTCACGCATACAAAGTTCTTTAAGTAGTTCAATAAAAATTTGGTGTTCTATATTCTTTAAATGGGCATTTTAGTGCGTTTTTATATCCAAAGCTATGCAACACTGCAGTAGCGAGAGAGATTTGACTGATGAAAGGAGAAGAACACCAACAATAACAGCTATCGCGGGCTATGCGACCAGATGTTAAAAAAACTAAAATTAAATAGAAATGGGAGAACTATTGAACTAATTTTTAAAAAACATGTAGGTTAGATAAGGTTTGGCAGCCGCATTGACAGAGACAACGATGCCACTTAGAGCACGAAATGGGTCCGTTGTGAGCCGCGAGAGCTGGGCTCCATTTCTCTTTCCATATGGAACCATCCTGAGCTTTTGACAAAGCGTAAAAGGTTGTTCATACCCAAAGTGTATAGATTATCTATATTCCTTAAGAAGTAGGCTCTTAAATATCGGTTCCTGCTTCTGGCTAGAGCTGGGCAAAAAAGGTGTTGACTTGTTTCCAACTCCTTCTCATTTCTGCAGCTACGACAGAAATCATGCGTGTAAGCGCCTAATCTCCTTGCATGATTTCCTATGAGAAAATGTCCTGTGAGAGCCTCTACTAAGGTCCTAATTTGAAGTCTACTCAATTTTATAATACTCTTGGGCAGACGTAGATTTAGCCTTAGCCATGTTTGCTTAGCAATTTCACAGGTGTTAACGCTAATCCATCTTTGATTTGCAGAACTTATTAGTGCGTCCCTAATAAAAAGCTTACAGGCGGCCACCGTAGACGGATTACCATTCGGAATTCACAGAGAGAACGTTGGTTCGAATCTCGATGAAACCAAAATTAATTAAAACATTTTTCTAATAACGGTCGCCCCTCGGCAGGCAATAGCAAACCTCCGAGTGTATTTCTGCCATGAAAAAGCTCATCATAAAAAAATATCTGCCGTTCGGAGTCGGCTTGAAACTGTAGGTCCCTCCATTAGTGGAACAACATCAAGACTCACACCACAAATAGGAGGAGGGGCTCGGCCAAACACCCAAAAAGGGTGTACGCGCCAATTATATATATATTATAATATATATGTATAATAAGAAGCTTACAAGTTGCGAGAGGTACCTCCATAAAATTACTCATGTTTGGCATATAGGTACCTTCTCTTGCAAGTTGGTCAGCCCTACAGTTTCCTTGTATATCTCTGTGGCCTGGAACCCAGTATAAGATTATACGATATTGTTTGGCAATCTCATTAAGAGATTTGCGACAACGTAAGGCACTCCAGGGCTCGTAGGGCAACTTGGCTGTCTGATAGAATGCAGATATCTGTTGATGATATTCTGTTTATCTTTAACCATTTTAAGGCTAGCTGAATAGCGTTTATTTCCGCTTGAAAATATTACAGGGATCAGGTAGTTTAAAGGATGCACTTATAAAAAGCTCTTCCCAATATTACCCTGATCCTACACCGGTGTCCATTTCACATCCGTTCGTGTAAATCTTAACGAGTGTGTTGGGTGTTGCATCTTCTTCAAGCCATTCCAGTCTAGAAGGGATTTTCGTTAGTCACTGGCTATATCCGTATAGGAGTCTAAGATGGTTGAATGTCCTTGTGTGACAGTCTTCTATTGTGAGCTCGCTTTGAGCCTTAAAGCGGAGCAGGCCGCTGAGTATTTGCAGAAGAGATCTAGGGGTGGCAGATGTAGTATGATGTCCACAGCCATGGATGGCGTGGTTTTCATTGCGCCACATATTGCTAATTCCGCTGATCTCTGCACCTTATTCAATAAATTAGAATAGGTTTTTTTCTGCATAGCACACTACCTGACAACATTTCCATATAGAAGAATGGGTCTGACGACAACAGTGTAAAGCCAATGAGCAACCTTTGGTTTAATTTCCTAGGTCTTACCTAAGGCTCGTATACAGGCATAAAAAGCTAGGTTCGCTTCCTGACTCTTTCTAAGATGTTTGACTTCCAAGTCAATTTCCTATCGATGGTTAGTCCAAAGTACTTGGTTTCTTCTGAAATCACAAGAGCTTCCCCCTTGAGCATGATTGACTTAGCTGAGGGATTCTATGTTTCCTAGTGAACAATATGAGTTGTGTTTTGCCTGCGTTGACTCCTAGACCAAGTTTTTTTGCCCAACAAGAAAGTATATCTAGAGCATTTTGTATTAGGTATCTTAATGTAGTTACAGATTTACCAGAGACAACAATAACAACATCATCGACGTAAGCTATCACCTTACAGCCCACCGATTCCAGTATTAACAGAAGTTTATTTACAACTGTTTGCCTAGCAATTTCACAGGTGTTAACGCTAATCCATCATTGATTTGCAGAACTGATTACAGCAATAACAATATCATCGGCGTAAGCTATCACCTTACAACTCCGTTCCATAAAAACGGTGAGAGGACTCCACATTGAGGTATAGCTCTACTTACCAATCTCCTGAACACCGATTCTCCTAGATTCGCTTCAATGATCCTGCTATTTAGTAGGCCAATAAAGCCTACCAAGCCTGGTTCTACCCAAAGATCAGTGACTGCTGCAGTGATTGTCCCCCTTCAACATTGTTAATGACCCTTAAATATCAAGAAAAGCAGCTAAAGTAAATTCCTACTTGTGCAATGAACTCTCTGCCGTGTAAATAAGGTTATGTAGAGCTGTCTCTACCGATTTTCTTTTCGTGTATGCATGTTGTGACGTAGAGATAAGATTTCTGTCTATAGTTAAGCTTAAGTGAAATTCTATCTACCTCTCCAAAGTTTTCAGTAGGAAAGAAGAAAGAGATATTGGTATTAAATCATTTGGGTGGGTATGTGAGTTTGTACCAGCTTTTGGAATGAAAACAATTTTGACTTGTCTCCACCAAACGAACAACAAAAATCGGATAGTGGCGAAAAACAGACGCCCAAAGTGACGGGAAGACAGACGAACACATTCACAGCACAGGACAGACAAACGGAAGCACATATTAAGCGACAGGACAAACAATCGGTCACCCATGACAAACTGGGTATCGGATCTTCCTCGGGGGATGAGCTCCTGGCCTCTAGCCAGGAAACAGTTGAGGCTAACGCAGCTCGCCAACAACTATAAATGAACCGAAAACATCCGGTAAGCCCATGGGGCAAAAGCGCGTTAATAAAGGGCCATCAAGGTATAAGCTCTACCAGAGGTCTCTCGCTATCATTCGTAGGATTCGCAAGAACGAGACCGAGGGTAAAGCTCATCCCAAAAATGAGCCTGACAAGGCAAGATGTCAAAAGGTGGTGGACGAATACCTGGTATTCAAAACCGCCCGAAAGACAGAAGCCAAAAAATCGTAATCGTTTGCAAGACAAAAACAAGAGGGCAACAAAGAAGCACAAGATCTAAAACCAGGGTGCGGTTGTCTCCAAACTTACCAAACAATTCAGTAAGGTGGCACGAGACCATCTTCAAATGGCACTGGTGGACGAAACTTCCAACCACGGCAAAGCTGTGCTTGACAAATGGTCGGAGTTTGAGGCACGGTTGTCTCGCATAATCGGCGACCATGTCATGGTGAACCCGGAAGGTCAATGGTAAGGATTCAACTCGGTGGAAGTGGTTCGGGGTTGCCGGGTAAACAAATGTGATAACCAGTACTAATTGCATTTCCTGACAAACGCGATAGGCGAAATTCATAACAGCTGGGATGGCTTGAGCTTCAAGCTCATTCCAGCCATCGAGATACCACGAAGGCCGAGGGCTCACATCTGGATACCAAACATGGAGTATGAAGCCAATCAATTAATTCTTTATCTCCAGGCTCACAACGGCTCAGTGCCGATGGCCGATTGGTCGATCATTAAAGCGGAGACTCCGCAGAAACACAGCGTGTCGTTCCTTCTTCAAATCACAGAAGAGAGTCTTGAACCACTGTAAAAAGTGGAGAATAAACTGGGGTTTGGCATACGGAAGGCCCAGCTGAAGATACTCCGTTCTGCGAATCCGTAGGGGGAGCAGGATGAGGGCGACGGCACCAACGAACTGCTGACTGGCATGCAGTTAAATGACGCTGATCCTGGGAAAACAAACCAACAAAAAATGGGTTTAAAGGTTGTCCAAATAACCTGCAGCATTCACAGACTGCAACGGACAACCTAATTGTTCTCCTAGGGGAGGAGAACCTTGACATGGTCTTAATCCAGGAACCCTGCGTGCGAGGTGAAGGGGTTCCCGGGAAGAAACTACAATCTGTACTATAAGCGAACTCAAGGTAATACTAGATCATGTATTGTAGCCAAACACACTTAAGCATATTTTTAATCCCATCATATAGTTCACAGGATGTGACGGCCGTTGAGGGGGAAGCCGCTGACGGTGTCAGCATCACACATGCATCCATCTATATGGCACATGATCGGCCAGCACCGCCCGAGGAGGCTTGTAGGCTTGTGCTTGAAGGAACCAGAAACAAAATCCTGCTACTCGGATGCGACGCCAACATGTGGCATGCGTTGTGGGGAAGCTCTGAGACAAACGACCGGGGCGAGTCTTTATATAATTTTATTATCAATACTAACTTATCGGTATGTACCAAGGGTAACACCCCACTTTCACCTTTCGTAGCACAGAGTACTTCAGAGGATGGGAGGAAGTGATTGATGATACTTGACTGTCTAAAAATAGCTCAGTAAGGCTAGATAATTGGAGGGTATCCAATAAAAAGGGGCCGCCGTAGCCGAATGGGTTGGTGCGTTACTATCATTCGGAATTCACAGAGAGAACGTAGGTTCGAATTTCGGTGCAACACCAATATTAAGAAAAACATTTTTCTAATAGCGGTCGACCCTTGGCAGGCAATGGCAATGTATTTCTGCCATGTATTTCTGCCATAAAAAACCTCCCCATAAAAAATATCTGGCGTTCGGAGTTGGCCTAAAACTGCAGGTCCCTCCTTTTGTGGAACAACATCAAGACGAACGTCACAAATAGGAGGAGGAGCTCGGCCAAACACCCAAAAAGGGTATATGCGCCAATTATATGTATGTATATACAATAAAAGGTCCTTTTCGGATCATAGGTGGATACTCTACGATACGGATCTTAAGGTAGATTCACCATTACTGCATCAAAATTCTTTCAGAACGAACTGGAACAGGTTCAAAATGCAGTAAGCAAGAGAATAGGAAAGATTCTTCTTCTTAATTTTCGCTATAACCGCTTACGCGATTTTGGCCGAGTTTAACAAAGCGCGCCAGTCGTTTCTTTCTTGTGCTAACCGGCGCCAGTTGGACAGACCAAGTGAAGCTAAGTCCTTCTCCACCTGATATTTCAAACGCAAAGGAGACCTTCCTCTTCCTCTGCTACCACCAGCTGGTACCGCATCGAATACTGTCAGAGCCGGAGCGTTTGTATCCATTCGGACGGCATGACCCAGCCAGCGTAGCCGCAGGATCTTTATTCGCTGCGCTATGTCTATGTCATCGTAAAGCTCATGCAGCTCATCGTGCCATCGACTGCGATATTCGCCGTTGTCAACACGCGAAGGTCCAAAAATCTTACGTAGAATCTTTCTCTCAAACACTCCAAACATCGCTTCATTGGATGTTGTCATCGCCAACGCTTTGCGCCATACGTTAGGACGGGCATGATGAGAGTCTTACAGAGTATTAGTTTTGTTCGTCGAGACAGGACTTTACTACAATTGCCTACTTAGTCCAAAGTAATACTTGTTGGCAAGAAATTTTCTGCGTTGGATTTCAAGGCTAACATTGTTATCGGTATTAATGCGTGTTCCTAAGTATACGAAATCCTTTACAACCTCGAAATCATAACTGTCAACAGTGACGTGGGTGCCGATACGCGTGTGCGCCGACTGTTTGTTTGATGGCAGGAGGTACTTCGTTTTGTCCTCGTTCACCACCAGACCCATTCACTTTGCCTCTTTATCCAGTTTGGAGAAGGCAGAACTAACAGCGTGGTTGTCAGTATCATCGGCATACACCAACAATTGTACGCTCTTATAAAAAATTGTGCCTGAGCGATTAAGTTCTGCGGCTCGTACCATCCTCTCCAACATTAGGTTAAAGAAGTCACACGACAGCGAGTAATCCTGTCTGAAACCTCGTTTGGTATCAAACGGCTCGAAGAGCTCCTTCCCAATTCTGGCGGCGCTGATGATGAGCAACGTAATCTTGCATAGCCATATTAGTTTAGCGGGGATACCAAATTTAGACATTGCGGCACACAAGTATTTCCGTACTGTCGAATGCAGCTTTGAAGTCGACGAACAGGTCTAACATTCTCTGCAACATGCACAGCTGTAACTGTTTAAGAGGTTCGAGAAGTGTTCCTCCATTATTTTGGGTTGCTGTGTACGTCAGTCACCAGATCGCCGTCTTTGTTCTTAAAGAAAAACGCCCCGGTCTTAAAACCTGGTAGAATTTTCGGGCGTTGTTGCTATTGACCAGCATTTCAAGCTCCTCGGACTCACGTATTTCGGCCTCTCGTTTCTTCTTTCGGATAATACGTCCCTCTTTCTTTTTTATCTCTCTGTAGTGATCCCACTTGGCTCGCATTGCGCCCGATCGCAGTGTGGCTCTATAGGCGGCATCCTTTCTTTCCGCGGCAGCATGACATTCCTCGTCGTACCAACTGTTTTTTCGGGCTCGCCGGAATCCGATTTCTTCTTCGGCGGCGGTACGTAGAGAAAGAAAAATGTTGTTCCATTGTTCGTGCATGCCGGTTTGTTGGCCAGTACTCTGAGAGCAAGAGTGAAAGTCGAGTGGCGAATCTTCTGTCTGTCTGTCGTGATTGCAGCTTTTCGATGTGGAACATTCTTTGCGTGGGTAGATGTACGTTTTTTGCTGCACAGAGGCGTGTACACAGTTTGGCTGCAACAAGGTAGTGATCCGAGTCGATGTTGAGTCCTCGAATCGTACGTACATCTAATACACTAGAAGCTTGTGTTCCATCTGTCAAAATATGATCTATCTGGTTTCGCGTTTTTCGATCAGGAGACAGCCAGGTAGCTTGGTGTATCCTTTTCTGCTGGAATCTGGTGCTGCAGACTACTATGTTTCGAGCCCCGGCGAAGTCGATCAGCCTATGTGCAGGCTGAATTTTCCGACTGTGGGACCAAAAGTTCTCTCACCAAGTCACCAAGCACGATTTTTTTATCGTCGTGGGAGCAGCGCTCATAAGAACGTTCCAAGCGCTCATAGAAGGAATCTTTGGTCGCATCGTCCTTCTCTTCCGTCGGGGCGTGGGCGCAAATTAGCGAGGTGTTAAAAAACGGGGTTTGATGCGGATTATTGCGAGACGCTCGTCCACCGGAGGGAACGACAGTACTTGGCGACGAAGTCTCTCTCCCACAACAAATCCAACACCGAATTTGCAAGGTCCTATGTTTTTCTTGCCTTGCCCCGTCCATCGCATCTCTCGGATGACAGTGATGTCAGCTTTTACTCTCACGAGGCCATCAATTAGCCGGGCAGAGGCACCTTCCCCATTAAGGGACCGGACAATCCTTATTTCGTTTGCGGTGGTCGTATCCGTATAGTGAGGTCTCATCCGAGGCTGTTTTAAGCTTTTCATTGGGGGGATTTTTAAGTGGCGTATCCCAAACCCAGCGCACAATCAGCTATCCTGGCATGCTATGCATTCTCACGTTAGCTCACTGCCGGGGTGTAGAGCAGATCGCCTCCGCGTGGTGCACCCTGGGTAGCGCTAAATGATCTGCGGCCTTAACGGCCTTCCTGAACGATGACGACCCCCCCCGCTTTCTGATTTGGACTTTTTCTTCTTCAACACTTTTGGACATTTTCTGACCCCTGTGCTGGTAGTCGCGGCATTCTGCCACCTGAGTATGCTGAGGTGAAACTCAGCAGAAATGGCTGGTGGGCTAATGACGTGACTGCCCCCGTCCCGCTAAAACCTTGGCAGGCCTCGGATTACGTTCCAAACCCGTAGCCATTGGGTTGGCGGTGTAGGTGCGGTTGAGACGACTCCCGTCTTTGTGTCCGGTCTGGCTCTGAACGCATGCCCCATAAGGACATGCGTCAACCCTCGCATGGCCTCCCTGCTGCGGCACAGACAACCATGGGACCCTTTAAGGAAGACTACACACTACGGGTTTGGATAGCGGCTTCGAGTGGGGACCCACTCAATACAATAATGTACAACAACAAAACAACAACAACAACAAACAACAACACAACTAGCAAAACAATAAACGGTGGCGGGAACTCGGAACCGAGTCCCAAAACCAACTCCCTCAAGACAGGAGGAGCGAAATTGCCTCCTAAGAAATTTTTGCCCCGTGGGGCAGTCTCTAGTGGGGGTAACGCATCGGAACCGATGCGTAAGGTAATAACCAAGGGAGACACCGAGGGAAAGTCGGAACCGACTTTCAATACTAATCGGGGGGTAAAAGGTGGGAACCCACCTTTGATAGGTAACGGAATACAGGCGGAACCGTCTGTAATTCTTAAAGTAGGGGCGATGGATGGGAAAGCCAGCACCAGCAAGGGGCTTTCCCCTAGTTTTCCGGGGACTTCGGGAGCATCTCTCCGGGGACCCTCCACTAAGCCTAAACGGCAGCTAGGGCAGAGCAAACGGTCCTTCTCTGACCTTCGCATGGCTACCAAGATCCTGGAGCGCTACGGTGGGCAGAATGACTCTCAGGTATCTGAGAAGCATTCCCAGACGCTCGAGTGGGCCAGGAAGGTCATCAGAGGAGCAGAGGAGGGCAGTGAAAAGGGAGTGGAAGCGAATGCGCCACAACCGGACTCGGGAGTTAAAAGACAACGCTCCCAGTAAGAGGATATCCCGCAAGAGAAGAGGCCCAGGATTAGTGGTGGCCCGCCAAAATCATTTAGCGAAGTCGCTAAACAGGCGGGCTCGATCATTCTGGGCATAATGGACAGCGGTAAAGAAGACGGCGCCATCTCTAGGGAAGAATGGAAGAGGGTAGCGTCCGCCATCTCCGCAGTATTTATGAGGGTAGTGAGGGAAAACCCTGCCCTCCCCCCAAGCTGTGAAAGTGCAGGATGGCACTATGGTTCATTCAAACGAATAGTCTGCGCTGACAAACGGTCAGCCTCAATGTACAGGGCGGCAGTAGCCTTGGTGGGAGAGGTATGGGAGGGAGCTAAGCTGAGGGTAGTGGACCGAAAGGATCTACCTCTACGTCCGCGAGCACGTGTCTGGCTCCCCTCCGAACCCTCTGCCTCGAAGGAGATGGAGGAAATCCTCCGCTATTGCAACCCTACACTTCCCACGCACAACTGGAGGGTGGTGAAGGTGGAGAAGACTGAGGCATCCTATCGGCAAGCGCTGATTCTGCTGAATGCAGAGTCCCTCAGTCCTCTCGCTGAAGCAAAAGGGGTCATTAACTATGGCTTCGAGAAGGTAGTCCTTAAGGTCTACCAAACCGATGCCAGAGGAGATGCCCCTGCACATCCGGACGTGCTGGGAGACGTAATGCCCACAGTGGAGGAAGCTCCTGTGGACATGGAAGTGGAATCCGTCATGTCGGAGGGTGACAATGCTGATGACGTTCGCTCTTTACCGGGGTCCGTCATAAGCATCGGGTCGTTCTTCGACAGGGCGGAGGAGGAGAGGCTTCTGGCCTCGGAAAGCGAGGACGCCGTCCTTGGGGTGATGGAGGATGATTATTCTTCAGATAAATCTTCAACACTCTAAGGCGGCGTCCGCCAACCTGCTAATCCACCTTGAGCAAGGTGGAGCTCACATAGTCCTGATCCAGGAACCGTGGCTGAGCAGCAACGGCATTTCTGGGATCAGGACGAAAAGCTACAATCTGATGGCGTATAGCGGGACAGGTAAACCAAGATACTGTATACTCATCAGAAAGGAACTTAACGCATTTATTTTGCCTAATTTCAGCAATGAAGACATTGTAACGGTGAGCCTGGAGGGCCCTTCTGGGAAAATATGGCTGATGTCAGTCTACATGGCACATGACGACGAGGTGGAACCGCCTCCGGTGCTGCTAAGGAAAACCCTAGCCGAAGCAAAACGCAGGAAAATCGGCGTTATTATAGGCTCTGACGCGAACTCCCATCACACCTGCTGGGGAAGTTCAGACATCAATGCAAGAGGTGAGTCACTTTTTGATTATATTCTAAACGAGGACTTGTTTATTTGTAACAGGGGTAAAGACCCCACTTTCATTACCGCAGCCAGAGAGGAGGTGCTTGACCTCACTCTGGCTTCTTCTTTACTGATAAACCGAATCTCCGATTGGAAGGTGCTAAATGCTCACTCCTTCTCGGACCATAGGTACATTCAGTTCTCTCTCGCTGAAACCCGTCCAACAAGATCCCCCTACAGGAACCTGAGGAGGACGGACTGGGTTGCATACAACAGAAATCTACTGAACCTACTCCCCGAAGCACCGGGAGGAAATCAAGATCTATCGGAAGAAGCGATCGACGAACTGGTGGAGACTTTCACCTCAGCTTGCAACAACGCCCTTGAAACCTCCTGTCCAACAAAGGCTTTTCCCAGGAAGGAAAAACTGCCTTGGTGGACATCGGAGCTCTCTGAGCTTAGGGCCTCGTGCAGACGCCTTTTTAATAGGGCTAAAAGAATAAGATCTCCCTCGGGATGGGAGCTTTATAAGGCAGGGCTAGGAATATATAAGTCCGAAATTAGGAAAGCCAAGAGGGACTCTTGGAGAAGCTTCTGTGAGAGCGTAGAGGGCTGCCATGAGTCTTCCAGATTTAGACGAGTACTCACGAAGAGTTCCGCTCCCTTGGGGTACTTAAGAGACGAACTGGGACGTTGGGCGATGAGCAGCGAGGAGTCACTAAAGTTACTTCTCGACACCCATTTTCCGACGAGCCCAGCACCTAGCAGCACCGGCCTGGAAAGCAGATCAACCTGCACTCGAGACCGGGGCTGGTTGATGGATAAGCGCCGCCTGTCTTGGGCCATTGAATCCTTTAGACCCTTCAAGTCGCCTGGTCCTGACGGCATCATGCAAAAATCAGTGGAGGTATCATGCCGTTGGTTGAGCCCTATCTACGCGAGCTGCGTAGCCAGGGGCTATATACCGAGGTCATGGAGGGCCGTGAGGGTTGTCTTTATACCCAAGGCAGGTAAGTGCTCGCATGTCTCCCCTAAGGACTTCAGGCCAATCAGTCTCTCATCTTTTTTGCTAAAAACCCTTGAGAGACTGATTGACCTGCACATAAGAAGCGAAATTCCTCGGGGTCGGTTGTCGCATACCCAACATGCTTACTGCAAGGGAAGATCGGTGGAATCTGCCCTGCACACAATTGTGAAAGAGATTGAGGAGTCTCTTTCTCAGAAGGAGCTTGCGGTGGGCGCCTTCCTCGACATCGAGGGGGCTTTTAACAACGTCCTCCCGGAGGCAATCACCCGGTCTCTGGGTAAACTGGGGGTCGAAACCGACCTGATCAGATTTATCTATAAAATGCTCAGCGACAGAACTGTCGCGGCAGAATGGGGCGGCATCTCCATTCACCGGCAGGTGAGTAGGGGCACTCCGCAAGGTGGTGTTCTCTCGCCTTTCCTCTGGGTCGCTGTTGTAAATGACTTGCTGGAGGAGCTGGTGAAAGGGGGCTGCAGGGTGGTTGCCTACGCGGATGACGTCGCATTAATCGTCAGAGGAAAATTTGTGGATACTCTGTACAACCTGATGCAGGGATATCTTAACGTAGTTGTTAGATGGGCAACGGACTGCGGCCTGTCGGTGAATCCTCTTAAGACGGAGCTCGTCTTATTTACGAGGAAACATAAAATACCCAGAGCTCAACTTCCCTCACTAGGGGGCGCTCCGCTGATGCTTTCTGACAAGGTTAAGTACCTAGGTATTATCCTTGACAGCAAGCTCACATGGAAGCCCAATATTGAGGAAAGAGTGAGGAAAGCAACAATCGCCTTGTATGGATGCAAGGGCGCAATTGGTAAAAGATGGGGCCTCTCGCCTAGAGTTGTTTTCTGGCTGTACAATACTATTGTAAAGCCTATCTTGTTATATGGAGTCATAGTCTGGTGGAACTCACTAGAGAAGACGACATTGGTGAAGAAGTTGGAGAGAGTCCAGAGGTCGGCACTCATTGGAATCAGTGGGGCGCTTCGAACGACTCCTACTCTGACGCTCAACGCAATGTTAAATGTGGTACCCGTAGACATCGCAGGCAGAATTGCCGCCTCGCGTACCGCAATCAGACTGAGGGGCTGGAGCTATAAGCTCAACCTCACTTATGGGCACTCAAGCATTCTCAGAAACTTCGAGTTCATCCCTCTGTCAACGGATCAGTGTATACCCTCGTTCATTCCAACCGGAACCTTCTCCACTCATATTCCGTCAAGGGAAGAGTGGAGGGAGGGCTACACTTGGGGACAGGGCATGGTGAACTTGTTCACGGATGGATCGAAGTTGGAAGAAAAGGTTGGCGGAGGAGTCTTTTGCGAGGAGCTCCCCACCAGACTCAAATTCAGGCTACCGGACCACTGCAGTGTGTTCCAGGCAGAGGTAGCCGCAATCAAGGAGGCAGCCGATTGGCTGCTCAAATGCGTATTAACTGTCAAGAAAGTAAATATTTACTCCGACAGCCAAGCGGAAATAAGGGCCCTCGGGTCTACGACGGTGCATTCGGAATTGGTCAAGGAATGCTTGACCTCGCTTTCGACTGCGTCCGAATTCTTTAACATCAGCCTCATCTGGGTTCCTGGTCACAGCGGCATTGCTGGAAACTGTGAGGCGGATGAGCTGGCCAGACAAGGGACATGCGAGGTGATTTCCCCGCGAAGGGAGAGAATTGGGATCCCCCTGACTACCTGCGGTCTGCTCCTGGAAAGATGGGCATCGCACCAACTCAGCGAGCGCTGGGCAAGTACACGAACGTGTAAGGTCGCGAAATCCTTCTGGCCACGTGTGGACCGCAGGCGCTCGGGCGAGCTCCTGAGGCTGACAAAATATCAGCTCTCTAATCTCGTGGGTTTTCTCACAGGACACAATGCGCGAGGAATGCATGCTGTGAGACTTGGAATCACCTCGAGTCCCTTTTGCGCTGGATGTATGGAGGATGAGGTGGAATCATCTCAGCACCTTCTCCTTAGCTGCGTCTGCTGATATAGCTGGCGCTGACATTAAAAATCTGATGAATTTCATCAGCAGCATAAAGCGGTTGACGCAAACATAGTCATCGTTCGTAACCCGCACGCTCCCAACTATCCCAGCACCACCTCTCCCCGCCCTCTCCCTGTATCCCATCGGTCTTTCTCTCCCGCCTCACCCCTCCATAATGGTATCACAAAGGACGAATCCTTCTTCGTCCAAGTGTGCCCATTCCCTGGGCAACCATATCAACCTAACCTAACCTAGCTCACTGCCGAACGGGCGTTCGGAAGCTACCCAGAGGATACTTGGGCCAGTCCCGGAAGTTGTGAGTTGCTGGAACCATATGCAGAAGGATCGTCCTGGCCACTCCGAAGTGGATGGCGATCAGTAACTTTCCCCACTTGCGTGAACTTCTACACATGGAACCATCCTTAAGTCATTAGTTTAACTTAAATTTAAGAAAAAATGAATACTGCATGAAATAAGCTTTGACATACAATTTTGAACTGTTCTGTGTTTTTGTTTTGTATATTTTTTATTTAAAGCTTAAAAAAATTTATGAAGTATCCTTTTTCTACTGCAATTGCGTATAAATTATTTAATATTTAAATTTTTTCAAAAAAATTTTTAGCTTTCAAAATACAGCATTCGAAGTTTTAGTAGTTCACCTGCATGAAATAAACTGTGAGCCACTGTATACTGAGCAACACTTGTATGCTCTATGAATTTTCGTCTTAAATTAATTTCGAATCGAAAAATAAGTAAAAATGTTCATCAAATTTTTATGAAGTTTTAAATTTACTAAAACGCACACAACAAAATGTAAGGTTGTTTTATAATGTATTTTGTTTAAATTCTTCTTTTTAGATTAAATCAAAAAACATTAAAGTTACTTTGATTTTAAATGTTGGCGCCAAATTCAACTTAGTTAGTGGATAAAAATCAAATGCATGTATCACAATGGGACTTAGGGCCCTTGCGGGTCTTATCTTAGGCAAGCAACCTAACCTAAACCTAACAAGAGTTATTGTTCCTAGGAGAGACCATATCCTTATAGATTGGGTTATTATTGAGTTTAATTTTAAACAGTTCACGACGAAGTGGGAAATATGCCTTCTTTTTTGGTTCAAACTCATTTGCCAACACATACACTTATAATGTGAGTGGGGGTCGAAGGTATTTATCTCAAGCATCTACGTAAGATTTTATTCTGAAAAACTTAGATTTTATTGGGTTGGGGAAAAAGTTCAGAGCGGTTTTATATTTTCTTTTATTTTTAGGTGAGGTTAGGTTATGGTGGTAGTCGGTCCGTACGGCCAACTAACTTAGATTTTACAGGTCCGTTGTGATACCACTGTGCGGCCCGGGAACCTTCATTATTTTTCTTCATGAAACCATTTTGAGGTTCTTATGAAGCGCAGGATTAGTGTAATCCCCACGCCAGACAGTTTTGAAAGAGAATTGAAGAAGTGCTTACCTAAACAACCTGCTCTGATGCAAAGCAAGTGCTCAACTGTTGCTTCCTCTTCCTCATCTCTACAAGTTCTACAATATTCCTTTTTCTTGCTTATTTGCGGAGATAGTAGCCTAGTTGTTACACATGTATGTGCATTTCTCCATGACCTATTGACCTCTTGGATAATATTGTTTATTATTATTAGTTTACTCGTGGCCATAGGTATCCCAATGATACTTTTGTCAGTGAGCAGTTGTAGAGCAGTACCTTTCCTAACTATCTCATCGGCTTTACAGCTTCCCTGAAAATCCCTGTGCCCTGGAACCCTAATACGGCTGACCTTGAATACGACGCTAATATCATTTGATCTTACTATAGCCGCATTCATTGATTTAATGACCGCTTGGCTATCCGAGAATATATTTATTGTCGTTTTTGTGGCGGCGGCCACGTGTTTCCCTACGAGATTTAGTGCAGACAAATTGATTATCACTTCCAGCGCTTTGCTTGGGTAGTCATTAACGCACCAGGGATGCATAAAAAAGTTGTTCTTTGCACTTTACTCATGATTTTAGCGCAACTCGCCTTTTGAGCAGGTGGCCATCTGAGCAAGTGTTCCATATATTAAGATTGGCCTAACTACCGAAGTATAAAGCCAATGTTTTACGGACCGCTTTTCAATTCCAATTTATTTGTTTTGTTTTGTACATAGTAAGATAAGGTCTTGTGGTAGTACATTTTCTTATGATTCTAGAATACGAGGATCGTATACATAAAAATGCTACTTTAAAATGACTGATCTGTTTGACGAATTGGATGCAAAAAAATTCGAGTCAAAAAATCCTTTAAAGTGTCCGATTAGGCGGGGTGACACAAGAAAAATTGATAGATTGAATAAACATCTAGATTTTTTGCAGTCATTCCAGTTGCCGAGAAACGCACACGTAAAGTACATCGAAGGTTTCTGCATAACGATTTTAGCGATGCAAAAGTTATGCGCAGAAAGCTCCTTAAAATTTATTTTCAACAGGAAAATAAATCAAGATGCGTTAGAAAACTTTGTCTATCGCATACGAGCTAGTCAGGGTATGAATACCCATGCAACAGCTCACGAAGTCCAATATGTAGAAGCGCGATTAATCTCAATAAAAATTTTACCCCAGAGATTTGAGAAAAAAGGTTCAAATTGTACAAACGATGACGATATAAATTTAGATTGGAATGTAGGCCCCGAGGATCGTCATCTAGAGACAGAAGTAGGAGACCAGCAAAATGAGATCTCGTTTTTGAAGAGATTTATGTGGAAGACTTCAATTTTGCTGAAGAAAATGATGAAGCTGAGGTACAAGTGCAGCGTTACTTCACTGTTTATGGTATTTACCAAAAAGTGCTGTACAAGCTCAAATGTGGAGAACCCACGCCATGGCGAAAACAAAAGGAGAGCTGAAGTTACATTCAGAAGCCCTGATTAGATCCAAAAACTTCACGGATGACAGCGATTTAAGGCTTCTCAATCCTGAAGACAGGGTTTTCGAAAAGTGTCGACTCCAATTGGTGTGGTACTTCGCAAAATATGCCCACATTGCAGGTCTTAGAAGTTTTATGTTGTCCGTTTTAAAAGAAAAAACAAAAAAAATATTTCCCGACTGGCTTGTAGGATCTGGCGAGTGTACAGATTATCGTGTAAGACTATTCGATTTTCTTTCAACTGTCCTTCTGTTCAAAAATACAAAGAGGCTCTTACGAAATGAGGTCAATACTGTCTGATTGAGAAAAGTACAAAATAAATTAAAAAAACTGTAATAGGTTGTAAGCCAGGGCCCCACGAAAAGATATGCACCGTTCACATAGGTATTTAATATTCATATTAGCTATCTTTCGCATATGATGATTCCTATTCTTTTATTTCAGGGTTTTCCAGTTTTGTTTATTTCTGTTTTTTTTTTTATACATATGTATATTTCATAGGTATTTTCTATTTCAGTTTTTTTCTATTTTTTAGTCTATTTCACAGGTTTCGTTTTTATTTTTTCTTCTCTTTCTTTATTTTTTCTTCTCTTTGTAAAGCACTACACTTTTTTCTTAATCATGATGGATTGAGAGTAGTGTTTTAAAAATCAGGTAAACCGCAATGACTTAATCTATGTGAATATCGAAGTCGTGTGACAAATTGTTATAATATGAGAACAATTCCGTTATTCGTGCTTTCACCATTTTATATATTTTTTTAACACACTTTTATTAGCTCGGGTTGTATGTATGTATGTATGTAACGGAATTTTTGAGCTTAATTTTCACTGGCTTCTAAAAATCTGATCGACTTGAAATTTTGCACACCTATCAAGGACCAATGACAATGCAGTAATTTGATAAAAGTTTTCGATTATCCTTATTAGGATTGCCAGGATTAATATTTTCTTTTTTTACCTGTGGGCAAAAAGTAAGGTGAATTTGGTTGTAAAATGAAAAATCTTTATTTATTCTTGTAAATCAATTTCATCCCCTTCAAAATAATCCCCTCTCGATGAAGTACACTTATGCCAACGATTTGTCCAGTCCCCGAAACATGCCAAATAGTCCATTTCCGGTATAGCCATCAGCACCTTCTTCGATTCAGCTTTTATCTCCTCAATCGACTCGAAACGCGTTCCCCGGAGTAGTCTCTTGAATCTTGGGAATATCCAGAAGTCACACGGAGCCAAATCAGGCGAATACGGTGGTTGCGGAACGATATGCGTGGAATTTTTGGCGAAATAGTCACGAAGAACGAGTGCAGTGTGAGACGGTGCATTATCGTGATGCAAAAACCAAGAGTTGTTGGCCCATAATTCTGGTCTTTTTAGACGAATTGATTCACGTAAACGACGCATCACGCTCAAATAATATTCCTTATTAACAGTTTGGCCAGGTGGAAGGACTTCATAGTGCACCACACCACGAAAATCGAAAAAAACTGTCATCATGACCTTTATTTTTGACTTTGACGAGCTCTTTTCGGTCTGGCCTCGCCTTTAGCACGATATTCGCTTGATTGGTTGGTTGTTTCAGGGTCGTAAGCATAAATCCAAGTCTCATCTCCCGTAATGATTCATTTGAGCTTGTCCTGATAATCTGAAAGCATTGTTTCACACACATCAACGCGACGACTTTTTTCCAAGAAATTGAGAGTTTTCGGTACCAAACGAGATTTGACTTTTCGCAGGCCCAAATGGTCTTTCCAAATGGTTTTCACAGATCCTTCTGATATTCCGATTATATCAGTAAGGTCTTTAACAGACAACCGACGATTTTTGAGCACTAACCCCTTCACTTTATTGACGTGTTGGTCATCTGTTGACGTCGATGGTCGTCCGGAGCGCTCCAAGTAATCAACACGTTCTCGACCCTCTTTGAACTCTTTGTACCACTTATAAACATTTTTCTGCGACATGGTCAAATCACCAAATGCCTTCTGCAACATTCTAAACGTTTCCGCAGCCGAAATTTCATTCCGCAAACAAAATTTGATGGCACTTCTCTGCTCAATCAAATCAGACATTGTAAAAATCGAAAAATGCACTCTTGGTCGTTTGGTAAACACAAGCGTAAATATATTACTGATAATGACATTCACATGAAAGTTGGCCCAGATGTTATTAACAGTGCTGCCAACTCATGAAAAAAATAACTAGAGCGAAATTTTAATCCCGCGAAGTTTGACAAATAAATTCACCTTACTTTTTGCCCACAGGTAGATCTTCTGTAGAAGGGTAAGAACGACAGAGCTAACGCGCGGTCTGCGCATGCCTGCACTCTCCGAGTTACTCTTACTGATTTCGGGAGTCTACGACTTACTCTTTCGAAGTCGAACTTGCTCGGGCATGCGCCACTCCAGTACGAATAGAAGGCTAAAACGTTTTCAGGGTAGTTGCATTCTCACTTTGTATAGTCTTTACACATGCGTAGATACTATAAGTCTCATACACGCAAATTTACTCTATTCAATGTTCATATAAGACGTAATTTTGTTAATTACAATAAAATAATCAAAACATAAATTTTACGGAACAAAATTTTGGCAAATAAAGAAGGAATTTATCATTACCATAATTTCATTTATAAAATTTGATCGATTAAAGTACAATTCACAACAAAAATGAACTAAAAAAAACCAAACTGGAACTTTACATCTCGTTTTGATTTTGTCAATATAATCCACGGTCTCCTTTTTCTGTGCTCAGAGTATCTATTCTGTGTCAAGGCCAATGCTGGCCTTTCTTTGGACATATAGTCGGTAAAGAAGAAATTAAATATAACACAATTAAATCGGACTTTAAATCACTGACTAAATGAAAACAATAATTTTCATTCAGAAAAACAAGGCTCGACCTTCAATCAATGATCTATATGGGAAAAAGTATGTAACATATTGATTATGTCAGTATATTTTGTTGTTCCCTCTCCGTTTCAGGAGTGGGGTAGCCGTTTCTCAGGCTCCTTCCACAAAACAAGTTCTTCATCCCTATTACTTCTTTATCACGGCCGATAACTGCATAGTTTTAGACTCACAGTCGATAAGAAAGGAATTAAATAAAACACGAATATATCGAATCATTAATTCACTGACTGCAATGATAACAATAATTTTCATTCATAATAAAAAATATTTAAAAAAAAACTAAAAAACCAGCATTTTTGCTAATCGAACTAAAAAGTAGAAAATAAAAAGTAGTTTAAAAAACTAAAAAACACGCTTTTATTGCTAATCTAACTGGTGGGATGCTTGATAGGTATAGTACATATTACAATCATTCTATTGGCAACTACCTATGTACAGAAGGTTATGAAAGTGAAGCAAAATGCATCCCACGCTTTTAACTCTAATTTGAATTATTCTATTTGTATCTTAATTTTTGTTATAATTCTGTTCTGCGGTAGTTGACTATGACTGATCGTTCGATTTGCTATTACTTCATTATGGTCTCTTTGTCATTAAAATTTATTTTCTACTTTTTAGTTAGATTAGCAATAAAAGCGTGTTTTCTAGTTTTTTAAACTACTTTTTATTTTCTACTTTTTAGTTAGATTAGCAATAAAAGCGTGTTTTTTAGTTTTTTAAACTACTTTTTATTTTCTACTTTTTAGTTCGATTACCAAAAAATCGTATTTTTTAGTTTTTTTTTTACATATTTTTTATTATGAATGAAAATTATTGTTATCATTGCAGTCAGTGAATTAATGATTCGATATATTCGTGTTGTATTTAATTCCTTTCTTATCGACTGTGAGTCTAAAACTATGCAGTTATCGGCCGTGATAAAGAAGTAATAGGGATGAAGAACTTGTTTTGTTGAAGGAGCCTGAGAAACGGCTACCCCACTCCTGAAACGGAGAGGGAACAACAAAATATACTGACATAATCAATATGTTACATACTTTTTCCCATATAGATCATTGATTGAAGGTCGAGCCTTGTTTTTCTGAATGAAAATTATTGTTTTCATTTAGTCAGTGATTTAAAGTCCGATTTAATTGTGTTATATTTAATTTCTTCTTTACCGACTATATGTCCAAAGAAAGGCCAGCATTGGCCTTGACACAGAATAGATACTCTGAGCACAGAAAAAGGAGACCGTGGATTATATTGACAAAATCAAAACGAGATGTAAAGTTCCAGTTTGGTTTTTTTTAGTTCATTTTTGTTGTGAATTGTACTTTAATCGATCAAATTTTATAAATGAAATTATGGTAATGATAAATTCCTTCTTTATTTGCCAAAATTTTGTTCCGTAAAATTTATGTTTTGATTATTTTATTGTAATTAACAAAATTACGTCTTATATGAACATTGAATAGAGTAAATTTGCGTGTATGAGACTTATAGTATCTACGCATGTGTAAAGACTATACAAAGTGAGAATGCAACTACCCTGAAAACGTTTTAGCCTTCTATTCGTACTGGAGTGGCGCATGCCCGAGCAAGTTCGACTTCGAAAGAGTAAGTCGTAGACTCCCGAAATCAGTAAGAGTAACTCGGAGAGTGCAGGCATGCGCAGACCGCGCGTTAGCTCTGTCGTTCTTACCCTTCTACAGAAGATCTACCTGTGGGCAAAAAGTAAGGTGAATTTATTTGTCAAACTTCGCGGGATTAAAATTTCGCTCTAGTTATTTTTTTCATGAGTTGGCAGCACTGTTAATAACATCTGGGCCAACTTTCATGTGAATGTCATTATCAGTAATATATTTACGCTTGTGTTTACCAAACGACCAAGAGTGCATTTTTCGATTTTTACAATGTCTGATTTGATTGAGCAGAGAAGTGCCATCAAATTTTGTTTGCGGAATGAAATTTCGGCTGCGGAAACGTTTAGAATGTTGCAGAAGGCATTTGGTGATTTGACCATGTCGCAGAAAAATGTTTATAAGTGGTACAAAGAGTTCAAAGAGGGTCGAGAACGTGTTGATTACTTGGAGCGCTCCGGACGACCATCGACGTCAACAGATGACCAACACGTCAATAAAGTGAAGGGGTTAGTGCTCAAAAATCGTCGGTTGTCTGTTAAAGACCTTACTGATATAATCGGAATATCAGAAGGATCTGTGAAAACCATTTGGAAAGACCATTTGGGCCTGCGAAAAGTCAAATCTCGTTTGGTACCGAAAACTCTCAATTTCTTGGAAAAAAGTCGTCGCGTTGATGTGTGTGAAACAATGCTTTCAGATTATCAGGACAAGCTCAAATGAATCATTACGGGAGATGAGACTTGGATTTATGCTTACGACCCTGAAACAACCAACCAATCAAGCGAATATCGTGCTAAAGGCGAGGCCAGACCGAAAAGAGCTCGTCAAAGTCAAAAATAAAGGTCATGATGACAGTTTTTTTCGATTTTCGTGGTGTGGTGCACTATGAAGTCCTTCCACCTGGCCAAACTGTTAATAAGGAATATTATTTGAGCGTGATGCGTCGTTTACGTGAATCAATTCGTCTAAAAAGACCAGAATTATGGGCCAACAACTCTTGGTTTTTGCATCACGATAATGCACCGTCTCACACTGCACTCGTTCTTCGTGACTATTTCGCCAAAAATTCCACGCATATCGTTCCGCAACCACCGTATTCGCCTGATTTGGCTCCGTGTGACTTCTGGATATTCCCAAGATTCAAGAGACTACTCCGGGGAACGCGTTTCGAGTCGATTGAGGAGATAAAAGCTGAATCGAAGAAGGTGCTGATGGATATACCGGAAATGGACTATTTGGCATTTTTCGGGGATTGGACAAATCGTTGGCATAAGTGTACTTCATCGAGAGGGGATTATTTTGAAGAGGATGAAATTGATTTACAAGAATAAATAAAGATTTTTCATTTTACAACCAAATTCACCTTACTTTTTGCCCACAGGTAAAAAAAGAAAATATTAATCCTGGCAATCCTAATAAGGATAATCGAAAACTTTTATCAAATTACTGCATTGTCATTGGTCCTTGATAGGTGTGCAAAATTTCAAGTCGATCAGATTTTTAGAAGCCAGTGAAAATTAAGCTCAAAGATTCCGTTACATACATACATACATACAACCCGAGCTAATAGAAGTGTGTTAAAAATCATGACCGCTACGACTGCGCCTATGAATGTATTTTGTTCTTGTAGTCGCTCGGCTTATAATTTTAGCTTTGGACATACGCGGCATAAGCCAGTGCTTTGTGTGTGCTGTTGTATATACATATGTGTATACTAATAAGTATAGTTCTACTGGGAGTCGAGAATGTATATGTATGCACGGACATACTTATAATAGGGCATCAAGTGTGCATACTTACATACATACATGAGAATGGCCTTTGCATTTGCAGGACAGGAACTCGGTCACAACAATATGCTAATACGGGAGGTAGGTCATGTTTGCTTCAGTACATTGGACTTTTGCTTAATTGCTCCTTGCATGTGTATGTATATATGTACATACATATGTATGTAATATGAAACAGCTTAAACAGATTTTGTTACTGATCCAAATATACTTACGGTAACATACGAATATGCTTTTTAACACACTTTTATTAGCTTGAGTTGTATGTATGTATGTATGTATGTACTACTGCGGGCAAAAAGTAAGGTGAATTTGGTTGTAAAATGAAAAATCTTTATTTGTTCTTGTAAATCAATTTCATCCCCTTCAAAATAATCCCCTCTCGATGAAATACACTTATGCCAACGATTTTTCCAGTCCCCGAAACATGCCAAATAGTCCATTTCCGGTATAGCCATCAGCACCTTCTTCGATTCAGCTTTTATCTCCTCAATCTACTCGAAACGCGTTCCCCGGAGTGATCTCTTGAGTTTTGTTAATATCCAGAAGTCACACGAAGCCAAATCAGGCGAATACGGTGGTTACGGAACGATATGCGTGGAATTTTTGGCGAAATGGTAACGAAGAACGAGTGCAGTGTGAGACGGTGCATTATCGTGATATTGTTGGGCCATAATTCTGGTCGTTTTAGACGAATTGCTTCACGTAAACGACGCATAACGCTCAAATTATATTCCTTATTAACAGTTTGGCCAGGTGGAAGGAATTCATAGTGCACCACTCCACGAAAATCGAAAAAAAACTGTCATCATGCCCTTTATTTTTGAACGACTTCGACGTGCTCTTTTCGGTCTGGCCTCGCCTTTAGCACGATATTCGCTTGATTGGTTGGTTGTTTCAGGGTCGTAAGCATAAATCCAAGTCTCATCTCCCGTAATGATTCATTTGAGCTTGTCCTGATAGTCTGAAAGCATTGTTTCACACACATCAACGCGACGACTTTTTTCCAAGAAATTGAGAGATTTCGGTACCGAACGAGATTTGACTTTTCGTAGGCCCAAATGGTCTTTCAAAATGGTTTTCACAGATTCTTCTGATATTCCGATCATATCAGTAAGGTCTTTAACAGTCAACCGACGATTTTTGAGCACTAACCCCTTCACTTTATTGACGTGTTGGTCATCTGTTGAAGTCGATGTTCGTCCGGAGCGCTCCAAGTCATCAACACATTCTCGACCCTCTTTGAAGTCTTTGTACCACTTAAAAACATTTTTCTGCGACATGGGCGAATCACCAAATGAATTCTGCAACATGCTAAACGTTTCCGCAGCCGAAATTTCATTCCGCAAACAAAATTTGATGGCACTTCTCTGCTCAATCAAATCAGACATTGTAAAAATCGAAAAATGCACTCTTGGTCGTTTGGTAAACACAAGCGTAAATATAATACTGATAATGACATTCACATGAAAGTTGGCCCAGATGTTATTAACAGTGCTGCCAACTCATGAAAAAAATAACTAGAGCGAAATTTTAATCCCGCGAAGTTTGACAAATAAATTCACCTTACTTTTTGCCCACAGTAGTATGTATGTATGTATGTATGCAACGGAATCTTTGAGCTTAATTTTCACTGGCTTCTAAAAATCGGATCGACTTGGAATTTTGCTCACCTATCAAGGGCCGATGACAATGCAATAATTTGATAAAAGTTTTCCTTTATCCTTAGTAGGATTGCCAGGATTAATATTTTCTTTTTTTACCTGTGGGCAAAAAGTAAGGTGAATGTGGTTGTAAAATAAAAATCTTTATTTATTCTTGTAAATCAGTTTCTCAGGCTCCCTCCACGAAATAAGTTCTTCATTCCGATTACTTCTTTATCACGGCCGATAACTGCATAGTTTTAGACTCACAGTCGATACGAAAGAAATTAAATATAACACGACTGCAATGATAATAATAATTTTCATTCATAGTAGTTGCTAATAGAAGGATTGTTATATTTACTATATCAAGCATCCCACGTTTTTAACTCTAATTTGAATTACTCTATTTGTATCTTAATTTTTGTTATAATTCTGTTCTGAGGTAGTTGACTATGACTGATCGTTCGATTTGCTATTACTTCATTATAGGTCTCTTTGTCATTAAAACTTATTTTCTACTTTTTAGTTCGATTAGCAATAAAAGCGTGTTTTTTAGTTTTTTAAACTATTTTTTATTTATCCTATAAAATGTAAATATAGAGGATATCTTGGGTTTGTTGTTTCTTTTATTTATTTTGAATATCAAAACTTGTATACAAACCATGCTTGTATACTCCTGCAATAGGAACTGGCTGAAAAATTACAGAAAAGAAATAAAAACGTTTTAAAATGCCTTGCAAAAGCTGTCGGTCATTTTTATTTCAAACAAATGTATAACAATGCCTATTTTCTTTTTGTAGAAAAATGACAAATATAGCTTTTACGTTTATATATGTATACTAGCGGCCCGCCCCGTCTTCGCACGGGTGCACAGCCGATACTAAATATATCTCTATTAGAAGTAACTAAAGGACCGCCCGCAAAGCGCTAACTAAGTCTTGCTCCCGGCAAAGGTGTTCACTTCTGCCTGCAGTCCCGCAGTGCAACCTGTTGTTTTAGGATACATAACTAAATTATTGTAGAGCTTCTCTATAAACAACATTTGACGTTAAATTATTTTCAGCTAACAAAATATACTGATGGTCGGGAGCGCCGACCCGTGATAGGGCAGCGTAAAGTTGCCCATGCGTAAAACATTCTTTTCGTAAATCAATTCCTACTAATTTGAATGTTTGGCCTTGTGATTTGTTTATCGTTAGTGCGAAAGAAATTTTTACTGGAAATTGGAGCCTTTTGAAAGGTATGGGCAAATCAGTAGAGATCATGGGTATTCTTGGTATATGAGCTAATTCACCAGCTGCAGGGCCGGTGATAATCTTCGCTACTATTAAATTATCTTTTAGCTCCTTGATAAGAAGTCTCGTACCATTGCACATGTTGGGGGGGCTCAAATTTCTGAGAAGCATTATCGGCGTGCCAACTTTTAACGATAGTTCCTGAGGTGGTAGCCCAGCGGGGTTCAGGGAATTTAAAAATTCCTGGGGGTAGTGCACTGCGTCCTCGATGTTAGTGACGGTGTCTATGGATTTATAGCACTTAACTTCACCCGGTAATTTCTGCATAATTAAATTGTTTATTTCGTTGACTGTTTCATTCCTGGGAGAAACTATTGCTCTACCACACAGCCAACGAAAATCATTTTGATCTAAGTTTTCGATGTCAGGATATATAGCATCTATCAGACTATCTAAATTATGGACTATTTGGCCTAGAGACTCATCCAAAGTAACCGCATAATCGGTGCCCAAATTTAAAGATGGAAAAATTCCTTCTCCAAGTTTCAGAAGCTGTTGTGGAAAGTTGCTATGCATATTTCCATGTAGATGAGCTCTCATATTGGTGCGCAAATTCAAATGTTGTACAGATGTCCAAAGGTGAGATGATTTTAAACATGCTTTCATAATATCTGCTCGCGTACCTCTGTTGACGACTGGAAGCGTTTGTCGGAAATCTCCAGCAAATACAAAAGTGATACCACCCTCGACATTAGCAGAGCTTCGGAGGTCTCTTAAAGTACGGTCCACGGCCTCCACATGAGCTCTATGACTCATGGTGCACTCATCCCATATTACCAACGACGCGTCTTGCAGCAACTTACCAAGAGGCCCATTTTTCCGAATAGAGCATGTAGACCGTTGATCTAAAGATACGGATAGCGGGAGTTTAAACGTAGAGTGAGCAGTTTTTCCTTCGTTCAAGAGAGTTGCAGCAATTCCTGACGAAGCAACTGCAATCGCTGTCTTCCCTGATTGCCGTATCTTAGCAAGTATCAAATTTGCGAGAAAAGTCTTTCCAGTGCCTCCTGGTGCGTCCAACAAAAAATAATCGCCCCATGTTATTGATCACGCTGTCCACAATAGTCTCATAAGCATGTCTTTGATATGGTACTAATTTGGGCACATTGTCATTAACAAACGCTGTTAGACCATTTCTGTTATACTGTTGTACCATTGTGTCAATAGTATTATTCTGGGTACGAACGGGAGAAGGTAATCCAAAATCACTTAAATTTTTGTCGTTTAATTCTATAACTTTGTTTTCAATTTCAATTAATCCTTCATTATAAACTTCAGTGAAGGGTAAAGTGTTATCTTGATTCTGTTGTCTGATCCGATATCTAATATCTTCACAGAAGTGAAAGTATCCCATAACTTCAATGGTTCCGATGGTTGACAAAATAAAAGTATGACTACAAACAACTCCCTTAGTTTTTTTGGACACTGTGACAACGAAGCTTCGCTTAAAGTGTTTCCCCAATGGTCATCGTTTTCAAGTAAACCTCGGTCACGGTATGCTGCTTGATACGTCTCTTTGACAATACCATTTACAGTTTTAAGGTATGCAAATGAGGTCGGACCGCGTACGTGGTGCAGTAGAATCCTAAGATAAAAACACTCTGATTGGGATGGATGTATCCCGTAGACTCTACCTAAAGCGGCATCTTTTTTTATCCCCGGATGTCCAACTACATCTTCACCACGCCTCCTTCTAGTGAATTTATTATTTGCCCATGTATAGTATTGCGGGACTTCATGATACAGAAGAGTTTTCGCAAATTCATCTTCATTACAGAGAGAAAAAAATGCCAGTAATGTGGTATTGCGTGGGTTTTGGACAATTCGATGAGCTGTCCCTGGTGTAAAATACACCCTTTGACCGTTCTCTAGATGAACGGCCAAATGCACTACAGTAGGATGCCGCTCGTGAATAGGAAATTCAAATAAGCGCCAGACAGCTTCAGATGTGCTTATGTACCTTCCATTTAAATAGTTTTCGACCTCATCGTGTGGGTTTCTAAGCCTAAAAGTTGCCTGATCCGAACCTTTATTTATATATTTACATATATATTTAATCGCTTGGACAGAGTGGCAATACTCCACGTTTATATGAGCATTAAAAGTCTTACATAGTAGCGGGGAGTATGGAACAATCCACCTATTATCTATCGTCACCATGTTGCCCCTGAGTTGTAACGTAGTGCTCCGACCGCCATTTTCTGTATCGCGCCTACGATAAACTGGATACCCATCCTCTCCGGTCTGGGTGTCGTTAATGAAACGCCGAGGGTATTTTTTTGTGCAGACACCGTTCTTCATGCATGGTGCAGCTAAATTATGTTCTCCGCAGGGTCGATGTACCATATTTTTAGTTATAATGTCGTGTAGTACCAGATCAATTTGTTGATCGGGTAGCTCCGCAACTATGACACTGTCGATCTCATCTGGTTGTATTTTAGTTTCTAGCCAGAACAGCAAATGACAATGAGGTAAACCGCGCTTCTGCCACTCTACACTTGCCATATAACATTTACTTTACCGAATATCTGTTCTTTGGCAAATAATTTGATGAATTTCTTCATTTTTAAATGAAACACACGTGAAATTATGTCATGACGGTCGAAAGACCGTTGTCCTGGTAGCAGCTCTGCTTTAATTTCAGGCCATTCGGGGTTGCATGTAAAAGTGACAAATAAGTCAGGTCTACTATAATTTCGGACGTACGTCATCGCGTCCTGCGTTTTCTCGTGCATGAAACGCGGAGAACCCGTAAATGATGATGGCAATATGACATGTTGACCGATATTTGATGGGTCAACATTTGCGTCTTGATTTAAGGCATCTCTGAGATGGATGTAGTCATCAGCCCTCAGTCTTTGTTGATTCCACGAAATATAATTTAATCTTCCTGATATCATTTTCGCCATCATGTCAACACAATATTGACTAAATAAGTCTCTGTAATAATGTAACGGATTAAAAGAGTTAGTTCTAAACATTAATCTAAATGCATAAAATTGCATACACGAAACAGTTTTATTACGCGCAGAACCCTGCTGAGGAATAATCAAATAATAACCGTCTTCACCTGTCACAAACATTACAGGATACTGTAGTGGATCATAGGACCGATGTAGCTCAGAAACTCTTTTGAGCTGTCCGTCTCTACCGTGTAAGACTATATCCCTGGGACCTTTGTCTTCATCGACCAAGAGAACGGCTACCTCGTTTACAGTAGGAGCATTGTATCTGCCTCTGTGTGCTGTCTGTGGAGTACGATCAGAATGAATAATTAGCTTTAAATTATGTAATGAGTTAAGTTCTAAGTTTTGTTTAAAACTTCGTATATACACGTTATGATTATTCAAAGTGGTCTGTAATTCGCGAATTAAATCCATTTTTAAGGTTGGTGCGATGCTTGATCGCAATGATAACTGGTCTGCATCCGAAATAAAATATATTTGCAGGAACTGTGGGTTTTGGCCTGATGATGGTAAAAGGCTACCAATGAGATGATACACCTGTCCTTCAATTTTAAAAGTGGGCATACAATTTCCTTCCCTGATTTCTTTTGCGCCAAACGAAGTCATTTGAAAAATACTATTGTATTTACGTATGTTTGTTAAAAAATGACCAGATAATGGATGGTTATTAGTTAAAAGATTTTTTATTGGTTGTGGCGGCTCCTGAAGGTTAGGAAGACACACTTTACCTGAAGCACAACACATACCATTAGGTTCTTGGCAGAGCAGTTAGAGCAGATCTTATTCATGACTCCGATTTGGACGGACGCTTGTTGCGCATAATCAAGCTGCGGATCATTTCTGAAAGCCAGTCTGTTCCTGTTAGCTAAAATTCGATTGCACACTCTATTTGTGGACAACTGCTGCCTCTCTGCTTGAGCTCTAAGTCACTGCAAACGCTTGACACTCGACTCTCTTTCGCGCAACTGAGAGGTCCTTATATTTTGTTCATGAAGACGTTGGGAACGCTCCAGCCTCGACTCTTGAGCGCGTAGCTCAGAGGTTCTCAAGCTTTGTTCGGCAAGACGTTGCGAACGCTCGACACTTGACTCTCGTTCGCGTAAGTCAGAGGTCCTTACATTTTGTTCATGAAGACGTTGGGAACGCTCCAGCCTCGACTCTCGTGCACGTAACTCAGAGGTTCTCAAGCTTTGTTCGGCAAGACGTTGCGAATGCTCGACACTTGACTCTCGTTCGCGTAAGTCAGAGGTCCTTACATTTTGTTCATGAAGACGTTGGGAACGCTCCAGCCTCGACTCTCGTGCACGTAACTCAGAGGTTCTCTGATTTTGTTCGGCAAGACGTTGCGAACGCTCGACACTTGACTCTCGTTCGCGTAAGTCAGAGGTCCTTACATTTAGTTCATGAAGACGTTGGGAACGCTCCAGCCTCGACTCTCGTGCACGTAACTCAGAGGTTCTCTGATTTTGTCCAGCAAGGCTTTGTGAATGTTCAGGTGAAGATTCTCCTATACGACGTATTTTTGCTGCTCGTGCTTGAGAACTATGTTTAGAAAGTTGAGACCTGGCTCTCTTAGGCATTTTCAAATGTTTAAGAAAATGGATATAGCGTGTATTATTCTAGCTCTGAAAAGAACTGTTATTTAGCCCTGAAAAGAACTGTTGGTTAGCCCTGAAAAGAACTGTTTGTTAGCCCTGAAAATAACTATTGTATAGTTTATCGCGTGTAGACAACTGTTCACTGTGCGAGTGCCGAGTGCTCTGAGAAGAACATTTGCGTAGGTGTAGATTTAAGAACAAAATCTAAAAAAAATCTCATGAAAATTATTAGACTTCGCGCACGACCGCTGCGTAGTGCTGTGCGTGTAATTGCTGTCGGGTTCTTCCCGCTAAGTGGGCGCCGCTAAAATTGCGCGCACGTGTTCGCTGTAACACGTGTTGTGTGGGAAAAACAATTATCGTTGTGCGGGTAGCGAAGAACGCTATAATTGCGCGTGCCTGATCGGCGTAACTGCGTAACTGAGTGTGCGAAAGACTATTGTTAAACTGTGCGTGTAATTGTCGTCGGATTCTTCCCGTTAAGTGGGCGCCGGTATAATTGCGCGGAACCGTTCGGTGTAACACGTGTTGCGTGGGAAAAACAATTATCGCTGTGCGGGTAGCGAGGAACGCTATAATTGCGCGTGCTTGTTCCGCGTAATTTCTATTGTGGGAAAAACAATTATCGTTGTGCGGGCAATTACAGGTGGGTTTATCGCGTGTAGACAACTGTTCACTGTGCGAGTGCCGAGTGCTCTGAGAAGAACTTTTGCGTAGGTGTAGTTTTAAGAACAAAATCTAAAAAAAATCTCATGAAAATTATTAGACTTCGCGCACGACCGCTGCATAGGGAGCCGGCCTCGACACTCGACTCTCGTAGGCGTACCTGAGAGTTTCTCTGATTTTGTTCAGCAAGGCTTTGTGAATGTTCAGGTGAAGATTCTCCTATACGACGTTTTTTTGCTGCTCGTGCTTGAGAACTATGTTTAGAAAATTGAGACCTGGCTCTCTTAGGCATTTTCAAATGTTTAAGAAAATGTTAATAGCGTGTAATATTCTAGCTCTGAAAAGAACTGTTGTTTAGCCTTGAAAAGAACTGTTGGTTAGCCCTGAAAAGAACTGTTTGTTAGCCCTGAAAATAACTATTGTATAGCTATGAGAAGGACTGTTGTTTAGCTCTGAGAAGAACTTTTGCGTAGGTGTAGTTTTAAGAACAAAATCTAAAAAAAATCTCATGAAAATTATTAGACTTCGCGCACGACCGCTGCGTAGGGAGCCGACCTCGCGTCTGAGCCGCGCGGGTACCTTACTCATAGATCTAAACACCCGTCTCCCGCACGCGCACCACTGGCCTTGGTGACGCCCACTTCGCAACGGGCCGTGCAGCAGAAATCGTAATATTTTAATTTCACCACAACTTCAAAACCAAACGTCCAATTTTAATCATTCAAAGACCAAATATTATCAACAGAAACTGTACTTATTGATGAAATAATTTCTTTTGATAAGTATTAATAGCATGAGTAAAATAAACGCGTTTAAATGTAGTCCAAAAAAAAATTCAAGATTTTTAAATAAAAATGTGGTTGTTGCGCCTCACTCGACATAGATAGGTATAGTGTGTCACGGACTTTTTTGTAGATAATTATAAGATCTACAATTAATTATAACGTTTTATGGTTCTATCTTTTGTAGTTTAGGCAGCGTACGCAAAATAAGAAACTTCTTTGGTTGATTTTTTCCAGTTTGTGTCCGAAAAATTCCAATATCTTACGGAACCCTATTTTTTCCAAAATAAAATATAGTCTGTGTTACTCGTGGATAATGTAGCTTTCGAATGGTAAAAGAATTTTTAAAATCGGCCCAGTAGTTTTTGAGCCTATTCATTAAAACCAAACAAACAAACAAACAAAGTTTTCCTCCTTATAATATTAGTGTAGAAGTGTAGATACACGTCCGAAGGTTACCCGGGTCCACGTTTTGACCTATATCTCGAGACCCTATCTACCAATAGGTATTCAAACTACACGGAAATCATCTTCAATACCTACTTAACAATGTGTGTAAGTTTGGTTTAATTCGGTTCAAAGACACGGCGGGTCCACGTTTTGGCATATATTTCGAGACCCTAGTCATCAATAGGTATGAAAATTACCCCGTGTTAAAGCACTTATCAACAGCTTTCATTTGATATCCATATTCCACAAACACATTCTAGGGTCCACGTTTTGGTCTCTGTCTCGAGACCCTAGTCACGGAGCGGATGGAAATACTCTGAACTAAAGCATTCACCAACAGCTTCCATTTGATACCCATATTGTACATACAGGTCCGAAGGTTACCCGGGTCCACGTTTTGACCTATATCTCGAGACCCTATCTACCAATAGGTATCCAAACTATACGGAAATCATCTTCAATACCTACTTAACAATGTGTGTAAGTTTGGTTTAATTCGGTGCAAAGACACGGCGGGTCCACGTTTTGGCATATATTTCCAGACCCTAGTCATCAATAGGTATGAAAATTACCCCGTATTAAAGCACTTATCAACAGCTTTCATTTGATACCCATATTGTACATACACAACCAAAGGTTACCCGGGTCCACGTTTTGACCTATATCTCGAGACCCCAGTCACGGCGCGGCATGAAAAATACTCTGTACTAAAGCATTCACCAACAGCTTCAATTTGATATCCATATTGTACAAACACATTCTAGGGTCCACGTTTTGGTCTCTATCTCGAGACCCTAGTCACGGAGCGGCATGAAAAATACTCTGAACTAAAGCTTTCACTAACAGCTTCCATTTGATACCCATATTGTACATATACATCCGAGGGTTACCCGGATCCACGTTTTGACCTATATCTCGAGCCCTATTTCCAAAATAAAATATAATCCATGTTACTCGTGGGTGATGTAGCTCTCGAATGGTGAAAGAATTTTTAAAATCGGTCTAGTAGTTTTTGAGCCTATTCATTACAAACAAACAAACAAACAAAGTTTTCCTCTTTATAATATTAGTATAGATAAATATTAATATAATAATCAAAGAATAAACACATAAACATAGAAATTAAACACATTCAAATGACTGCAAAATGCCGTCGGCATTTACACAATTTTTTCTATCAACATTGCACATACATTCACAATACACTTCTAATATAACACTGGAAGGATCTATGCAAAATTTTAATATTTTAACATTTTACGCTTACTAAACGCAATTTCGTTTGTCAAAGAAATCACAGAAACATAGAAATACGGTCCGCCATTAGCCAATTTGATTTTCTACAGAAGCAAATGCAAACTTTGCAGAGCCAATATTAAAGAGAGAATTCGCTGTAATCAGCTCTGCTAAAAACTACCCCGCTGTCGAGTTGGGCGAGGTGAAAAAGTCTTCGCGGTCAGACTTCATTTTTGCCAACTCGCACTATTCGTAGCTCGTGAGACTTCTCTATACATTACCGTTCTCTGAAGCTTATTTCATGCAAGCTCTTGTTTATGTGGCGACGGCTAGTCGCTTGCTTAACGGTATTTTGAATTTCTAGTTTATGTAACTAGCGCGCAGTTTTTGTTCTATGCAATTTTTAGTACGTTTGTGAACGCCAAGTGGACAATATAAAAAAATATAAAAAATGGGCCGACGTACTACGATTGAACAGCGAGAACTGCATTTTCAAACCGGAAAGTCGCAGCGAAAAATTACGGAAATAGTTTGTTTGAATAGTGCTACAGTACAAAGTATCATTGAACGCTTCGTTTATGAAAATCAGGTGCAAAATAAAGGCCGATATGCCCCAAATAAATTGTTTTACGAACGTGATGAGCGTTTAATTGTTCGTAAAATAAAAGAAAACCCAATGCTATCGGCTCCAACACTGCTAAACGAAATTGAGTAGGAAGTGGCCAAATCATGTTGCGTCGAAACAGTGCTACGTGTACTACGTGCAAAGGGCTTTAATGGTCGAGTAGGACGATAGAAATTAAAGATTTTGATTTCTGGAAAGCCTCAAAGTGCAGCGATACTTGGAGTATATCAAGATTTCCGTTTCTACCAAGACAATGACCCTAAACATAAGGCAGCAATCGTGCAGACATTGCTCATATGGAACTGTCCACATTTAATGCAACCACCGGCTCAATCACCTGACATGAACGACTTCGAGAATTTATGGTCATTACTGGAAACAAAAATTCGCACACATCACATAAGCAATAGAGATCAGATAAAACCCGTAATTTTTGAGGAACTGAACAAAATCTGACCGGAAGTAACGAAAAAGCTACTGGAGTAAATGCCAGAAAGGTTAAAAGCTGTTAATAAAGCCAAAGGATATCACACAAAGTGCTGAATCATTTTTAAATCACTCTTCTTCTTCTTATTTGGCGCGATAACCGCTTACGCAATTTTGGCCGAGTTTAACAAAGCGCGCCGGTCGTTTCTTTCTTGTGCTAACCAACGCCAGTTGGACACACCAAGTGAAGTCAAGTCCTTTTCCACCTGATCTTTCCAACACAAAGGAGGCCTTCCTCTTCCTCTGCTACCACCAGCTGGTATCAAGTACTTTCAGAGCCGGAGCGTTTGTATCCATTCGGACGACATGACCCAGCCAACGTAGCTGCTGGATCTTTATTCGATCCGCTATGTCTATGTCGTCGTAAATCTCATACAGTTCATCGTTCCATCGCCTGCGATATTCGCCGTTGCCAACGTACAAAGGTCCAAAAATCTTCAGCAGAATCTTTCTCTCGAACATTCCAAGCGTCGCTTCATCGGATGTTGTCATCGTCCACACTTCTGCGCCATACGTTAGGACGGGCATGATGAAAGCATCGTATAATATTAGTTTTGCTCGTCGAGAGAGGACTTTACTGTTCAGTTGCCTACTTAGTCCAAAGTAGCACTTGTTGGCAAGAGAGATTCTACGTCGCATTTCAAGTCTGGCATTCTTATCGGTGTTAATGCTGGTTCCTAAATAAACGAAGTCTTTTAACACCTCGAAATTGTTTGAAGACAGGAGGTACTTCGTTTTGTCCTCGTTCATCACCAGACCCATCCGCTTTGCCTCTTTATCCAGTTTGGAGAAGGCAGAAATAACAACGCGGTTGTTAAGGCCGATGATGTCAATACGAAGATGGTGTGTGTCGATTCTCCTTTCTTGGGTATTTTCCAATATTTGGCGTATTGTGAATATATGGTCGATGGTAGACTTTCCAGGTCTAAAGCCACACTGATAAGGTCCAATCAGTTGGTTGACGGTGGGCTTCAGCCTTTCACACAATACGCTCGCTAGAACCTTATAGGCGATATTTAGAAGACTAATACCGCGGCAATTGGCACAGATTGCAGGATCGCCTTCTTATAGATTGGGCAGCGCACAGTATAATACCAATCGGCGGGCATGCTTTCATCCGAATATATTTTGCATAGAAGCTGATGCATTCACCTTACCAGCTCCTCGCCGCCGTGTTTGAATAGCTCAGCCGGTAGTCCGTCCGCGCCCGCGGCTTTGTTGTTCTTTAGCCGTTGTTGTTCTTTTTATTTCTCTGTAGCGATCCCACATGACTCGCATAGCGCCCGATCGCAGCGTGGCTCTATAGGCGGCATCCTTTCTTTCTGCGGCAGCATGACATTCCTCGTCGTACCAATTGTTTTTTCGGGCTCGACGGAATCCGATTTCTTCTTCGGCGGCGATACGTAGAGAACGAGAAATTTTGTTCTATTGTTTGCGCACGCCGGTTTGTTGGGCAGGACTCTCTGAGAGCAGGGTGAGAGTCGAGTGGCGAATCTTCTGGCTGTCTGTCGTGATTGCAACTTTTCGATGTTGAACATTCTTTGCGTGGGTAGATGTACGTTTTTTGCTGCACAGAGGCGTGTACGCAGTTTGGCTGCAACAAGGTTGTGATCCGAGTCGATGTTGGGTCCTCGGATCGTACGTACATCTAATACACTAGAAGCTTGTGTTCCATCTGTCTAAATATGATCAATCTGGTTTCGCGTTTTTCGATCAGGAGACAGTCAGGTAGCTTGGTGTATCCTTTTCTGCTGGAATCTGGTGCTGCAGACTTCTATGTTTCGAGCCCCGGCGAAGTCCATCAGCCTCTGTGCAGACTGAATTTTCCGACTGTGGGACCAAAAGTTCTCTCCTTGCCCGCCCTGGCGTTGAAGTCACCAAGCACGATTTTTTTATCGTCGTGGGGGCAGCGCTCATAAGAACGCTCCAAACGCTCATAGAAGGAATCTTTGGTCGCATCGTCCTTCTCTTCCATCGGGGCGTGGGCGCAAATTAGCGAGGTGTTAAAAAAACGGGGTTTGATGCGGATTATTGCGAGACGCTCGTCCACCGGAGTGAACGACAGTACTTGGCGACGAAGTCTCTCTCCCACAACAAATCCAACACCGAATTTGCAAGGTCCTATGTTTTTCTTGCCTTGCCCCGTCCATCGCATCTCTCGGATGACAGTGATGTCAGCTTTTACTCTCACGAGGCCATCAACTACCCGGGCAGAGGCACCTTCCCCATTAAGGGACCGGACATTACAGTTGCATGCCCTCAAATCGTAATCCTTATTTCGTTTGTGGTGGTCGTCATCAGTATAGTGAGGTCTCATCCGAGGCTTTTTTAATCTTTTCATTGGGGGGATTTTTAAGTGGCGGGTCCCAAGCCCAGCGCACAACCAGCTATCCTGGAATGCTTTGCCTTCTCACGTTAGCTCACTGCCGAACGGGTGTTCGGAAGCTACGCAGAGGATACGTGGGCTAATCCTGGACGTTGTGAGCTGCTTGATCCATATGCAGAAGAATGGTAATGGCCCCTCCCAAGTGAATGGCGATCAGTAACTTTCCCCACATGCGTGGACTTCTACATATGGAACCATCCTCCAAATCACTCTCACGGAAGACCATGAGAGTAGGGTCATAACACTGGAAGAGGCCTTTAGTAGGACCTACAAAACGTCCCGCCCCATAACATTTAGTAAAAAAATTCACCTTCCTTGATTGAGCAGTGAGCTCTTAAAACTAAGAAAAAAATCTAGATCTACGTTTAACCTCAGCAGAAGATTCGCTAGAACTTCTGCTAAACACGCATTTTCCGGGATGCAGAGCTCACGAAAGTGGGAGGGGAAATATTAGGCGGAGCCAATCCATAGAGAAAGTTGCATGGGCAATGAAATCATTCTCTCCTTTTAAATCTCCGGGGCCAGATGGGATCATTCCAAAGATGTTACAGAAAACCTTGGACTGTATCCTACCATGGCTAGAGGAAATTTTTAAAGCGTGTTTAAAGTTAGGCCATATTCCAGATAGTTGGAAACTAGTCAAGGTCGTCTTCATACCAAAAGTAGGTAGGAGGGGACATGAATCAGCGAAGGTCTTCAGGCCAATAAGTCTTTCGTCTTTCCTGTTAAAAACTTTTGAAAGACTTTTGGATATACACCTCAGAAGCTCTTTCGAGGGCTCTGGTATATTAACTGCACAGCACGCATACCTTAAAGGCAAATCTACGGAGACAGCGCTTCACGATATCATATATCAACGGACAAACTCTTTCACTATCACCCAGCGCAAAGTACTTAGGGCTACTTCTGGACTCCAAACTTAGCTGGAAGTTAAACGTTGAAGAACGGGTAAGGAAAGCCAAAATTGCTTTATATGCCTGGAAACGTATGCTTGGAAGAAGATGGGGTCTTCAACCTAAGCATACATTATAGCTGTATAAGGCGATTATATGACCTATTTTATCGTATGGTTCGGTAGAAAATCACGGATTTCTCTTTTAAGGGCAATATCGCTATTCTTTCGGATAGCCAAGCTGCAATCCAGGCACTGGACTCGGCACCAACATTCTCTAAAGTGGTGGAGCAAAGTAGGAATAGCCTCACCACCTTGAGGGAAAACCATTAAGTAACCTTAATTTGGGTCCTGGGACACCGGAACATAGAAGGTAACGAAAAAGCCGATGAACTGGCAAGAGGGGGATCTGCCATGACTAGCGTTCTTGCAGTACCGGTGTTCACACCATTAGGTGCAGTCAAGAATGCAACTGTCTGGCTTAGACGTCAACAACCTAATAAAGTTCCTATACCGCACAGACTGGATATAGTCTTGCTGTAAATAACGGTTAAACAAGTTGGTAACGAGTATGTAACAAAAAAATGGTGCGGAAGCGCTAGTTGGATTCTGGATGAATCACCACTCTAACCAACCAACCAACCAGGGGCAACACGAGATTTCGCATAGAGCAGTGCCGATGTTGAGTTGGATACCGCGTATATTGTGGCACCGTATGCCCTGGTACTTGCATCTGCAAATGCGTGTATAATAGAGTTGTAATCACATGATACTAACCTGGTAACTCGAAGATTTTCCATAAGCGGGAGTTTTGTGCAAAATGACTCCCATTGTGTATTAATAGACG
>JAYXIM010005108.1:0-24392 GCA_037575425.1 Anastrepha fraterculus | reverse complement strand
TCTTGGCTACCATTACATATTGGAAGTGCTGTTGGCGCCGATCTTGAACGCAATTTAGTTGATGGTGGTGTCAGTGACGATGTCTATGATTGCTAATTGGCATCACTCGGAGAATTTCCGAGCAACAGTGTGGGATGACTCACCCGACATACTTGACATCTATGCGCCGATGGGCACTGCTTGGATGTGTGGTTTCGGCCCAAATAATTTACGCACAGGTTCTTCGTCTTTACGTCTAGCTTTGAAACATCTAAAGGGTCGTTTAATTTTAAGAGATGATGTTGAATGTGAACCACACCTAAACGTCAAGAGTTTGTCTGCATTTTATTTGACATTTTTCGATTTCATACTAATTCAATTTGAACCATGGAAAGATACACAATCGAGCAACGCGTTAAAGTTATTCCGACTTATTATGAAAACGGGCGTTCAAATTAAAATGTATATCGCGCACTTCGCGATTTTTTCGTTCAATTCAATCGTCCAAATATGCGTACTATCGGAAAAATTGTGCAAAAGTTTGAGCAAACCGGGTCTGTAGGAGATGTAAAAACACAGTGCATACTCGTACAGCTCGTACTGCAGAAAATATTGCTGCTGTTCGCGATAGTGTGGTTGAAGAGCCGTCCACGTCAACTCGTCGTCGTGCCCAACAATTGCACCTCTCACGCTTCTCGTTGATGAAGACAGTTACTGTGAATAGCGTTCGCTATCGTGAGACGATAACGAACTTTTTATGTTTTTAATTGGAAGATATGGATGTGGACGATATGTGGTTTCAACAGAACGGTGCCACTTGTCACACAACTACCGAAACAATGGCTCTTTTGCGCGAAAAATTTGATGGCAGAATAATCTTACGTCGCGGCGATGTCAATTCAACGCCAAGATCATGTGATTTGACACCGTTGGACTTCCTTCTTTGGGGTTATTTGAAAAAAAAGGTGTACATCGATAAGGCAGCAACAATTCAAGAGCTAAAGGCGGCTCCCACAAAAAATAGTCCAACGGGCTTAAATCACAGCTCCGAAGCGGCCAATCGATATCGGAATTCAAAAACGGTAGCCAAAAGTTTGAGTGTAACTTTGGCAGTGTGACAAGTTGCACCGTCCTGTTGAAAAAAAAAAATGTCGTCCATGTCATTCTCTTCAATTTTTGGAAACAAAAACTCGTTGAGCATGTCACGGTAACGCTCGCCATTTACTGTAACTGCGGAAGAAGAAGAAGACTCACCACTTTGGAAATAGGTTTTCAATATTTCCCAATTTTGTTCAAGCGTATAAGTAAATTATGAACACATTTGACATGTAATTTGTGTTACCATTCTCAGAAAAAAAGGTGGTTCAAAAAGCAAACGCTATATGGCCCACCCTGTATAAATATCATCACTTTCCAATTTTAAACAAGAATAACAAATCATTGGAATTGACTACAATATTGTGTTGCCGGATGCCTGCAAATGAAAATAAAAATATGAAGAGAAGTGCGGTATTTCAGTTCAGTGATAATTATCGAGATGTGGGTTATTGTGCCTACTACACACGCGCAAATGACGTTTTAAGTTTTGGAGAATTAAAAAATGTTTATCATGTACGTGTTAACACCTCGCTCTCGAGTGCAACCTCCTTAAAGTGGTAAATCTTTAATTTAAAAAATCTTTAGTTCGCGAAATAGACGCTTTAACGTGCTAAACACAACTTGGTATTGTTATTAAAAACAAAAACACAACAACATAAGTGAAATAAACAATATAAAAAAATATAAAAACAACGATATAAACAAAATTAGAATGCCAGTGCACCGTACCGTGCAAACAACAAATTCAAATCAGTGCTCGACTTACTCTGATAATAATGTTCATGTAGAAACAAGAGAAACTATGGCTAAAATAAGAGAATCAACAATTCCGCAATCGTGGAGTGAGCAATGTAAAACACCAATAGCGTTAACGGCTAATCACCATCAATTGGAGAATCCGGTAATAAAGACTACTTTGGCGCCCTACAACTATCCGCAAGAGACAGCAGTAACATCATGCACGACAGCAACAGGTACTCACTACTCCATTATCACTACATCAGCAACAGCTCTAAGCTCAACAACAACAACAACTTCATCCACTTCTGCTAAACCAACCCACTCACCTTCAACTCTCTTTCAAACCGCAACACGTTGTGCTGAATGTAGCGCACCAACTACACTGATCACATCGTCATCAACAGCAACGCACAATACAAGAATGCAAATGCAAAATGAAAAAAAAGACTTTGTGCAATCACAGTTAAAGAGAAACCGAGATAAGCAATCACCAAACAAACTCGAACTCTCAAATAATAACAAAAAACAAAAGAACGAAATGCAAACCTCTACACAAACAACTCCACAAGAGTATTGGTTAGGCAACCCAGCTTCATCAAATAGGTTCGATCTCTTGGATGTAGATAACGGACCAAATATCAATGAGCCAGAAAGCAACCCAGTAGAAAAAGACCCAGGTACGCAGCGTGCACAAAAACCGCCACCAGTATATGTACAAAATGTAGAAAATGTGTGTATCCTAACAAATGCATTGAATTCCCTGCCAAATAATAAATTTGAAATAAAAGTTCTTAGCCGAAACGAAATTAAAATCAAACCGAAAGAAACAACACATTACACAAAAATAATAGACTTACTAAAACAAAAAAAAACTAAATTTTATACATTTAGACCAAAAGAGCAACAAGGGTTTAGAGTATTTTTACGACAGATGCATCACTCGACTCCTATCGAAGACATAAAAAAAGAACTTTTTGAACTAGGTCATGAAACAACAAATATTTACAACGTACAAATTAAAAACGCTTCGGGAATAAAACAACCTCTGTCACTATTTTCAATTGAACTAAAATTAAATGAAAACAATAAAGACATATACAGTATAACTCATCTACTCCACTGTAAAATTAGTTTTGAGCCACCACGTCAAAAAATAACAATTCCTCAATGTACAAACTGTCAGAGATATGGACATACAAAAAATTACTGTATGGTAGATCCAGTCTACGTTAAATGTGCTGGTAAACACAAGACAAATATGTGTAAAATTAAGAACAAAGCGGAAACAGACCAAATTAAATGTGCTCATTGTGGCGAAAACCATACAGCTAATTATAGAGGCTGCGAAATCTACAAAAAACTCTCCAAGTACAAAGATATCCGACACTACGCAAAAAAGAAATTCACGCCGCACAAGAACAAGGCAATAATGAACATCACCAGGAAAATCTCGGCCCTAATACAAATCAAACCCTTATACCAGGCGTTTCTTATGCACAAGCAGCATCAACGAAAACATTAACAAAAGAATTTAACAACCCTAATAGTACCACATCAAGTATAGATGATTTAACTGAACTTAAAACTATGACGAAACAATTGATAACACAAATGGCCACCATGATGAACATTGTAACCATACTGGTATCGAAGCTAGATGGTCGCACTGAGTAAAATAAAAATAGCAATTTGGAACGCAAACGGACTTACGCGCCACGATCTAGAACTCAAGACTTTTATTCTAGACAAAGCAATTGATATTATGCCAATATCCGAGACTCATGCAACTCATAAAACTTTTGTAAATATACCCAATTACAACATACACTACACAAATCACCCAGATAACAAGGCTCACGGAGGAACTGCAATAATCATCAAAAAAACAATTAAATACCACGAACTTGATGGTTATAGAAAAAATAACATACAAGCAACGACAGTTTCAATAAATAGCTCAAATGGACCAATAACAATATCAGCAGTATACTGTCCGCCAAAATCAATAACACAAAAGATCAATACCTGGAATATTTAAACGGACTAGGAAGTCGATATATCGCTGGAGGTGACTACAATGCAAAAAATTCTATTTGGGGATCAAGGTTAACAACTTCGAAAGGCCGGAAATTACTAGACGCTATAAGAGAAAATAATGGACACTTCATAAGCACCGGAGAGCCGACATACTAGCCTACAGATATCAGAAAACAACCAGATTTAATTGATTTATGTATTGTTAAAAATATTCCACAATCCCATGTCACCATTACGTCATGTTTGGAGCTATCATCGGATCATTCCCCACTTCTAATGACAATTCTTGGATCTCTGCACCAACAAACTTTTAGAGGACTATATAATAATAAGACAGACTGGAATTATTTCCGACAAAGTGTGGACGCACAATTGACTATAAATATTTCATTAAAAACGGAAAACGAGATTGACTCAGCAATAGCTTTTTTCAACGATTCCATTATCAAAGCCCTCACCCTTTCGACACCAAATATAAAAATTCAACAAAAAGAATATATTCCAATACATATCAAACAAAAAATTCAACAAAAAAGGAAACTCCGTAAAAAGTGGCAAACTACTAAACATCCCGAAGATAAGGCAAAACTTAACAAATCAACAACTGAATTAAAAACATTATTAAAACAACACCAAGATAAAAAGCTTGAGAATTACATACATAACTTGGGGGCCACGGCAGTTAACAATTATTCCCTTTGGAAAGCAACTAAAAACTTAGTCAAAGCAGTTCCACAAAAACCTCCCATTAAAGCACATAACGGAACTTGGGCAAAGACCAATAAAGAGAAGGCAAACACACTAGCTGAACACTTTAAAACAATATTCTGAAACGAAAAAGACAATCAGCGCATTGAACAAAATGTAAATACGAGTAACCCAGAAAAGAGAATGAAAATGACAACCTCAGCAGAAATCAGATATCATTTGAAAAATCTGAACAGTAAAAAAGTACCGGACTTCGATCTAATAAATGGTAAAATACTAAAAGAACTACCTGATGTAGCAATCACACATATACGACAAATATTCAACAGCATATTAAGGACACAATGCTTCCCACGCCTCTGGAAAGTTGCACCAATAACGGCAATCCCCAAACCAGGTAAAAGTGCATCAGAAAAGACATCATATTGCCCTATCAGTCTCTTGCCCATTCTTTCGAAACTGTTTGAAAAAATACTCTTTGCCAGATTTGACAAAATTCTGATAGAAAAAAATATAATACCAAGCCATCAATTTGGATTTAGACTACAGCATTCAACTGTGCAACAAGTCCACAGAGTTATAAACAAAATATTAAATGATATGGAAAATAAAAGGTTCTGCATAGCTGTCTACCTGGATATTGCAAAAGCTTTTGACAGGGTTTGGCATAAAGGACTACTACATAAGCTCAGCCAAATATAACAACGGAATCACCATTCTCAAAAGTTATCTGGAAAACCGACATTTTTTTATAAAGTTCGAAGACGAATGCTCAAGCATGATGCAAATGACAGCAGGTGTACCCCAAGGTAGTGTCCTAGGGCCTCTATTGTACCTGATATTTACAGCAGATATACCGATCCCAACCGCAAAAAATTGCATGATAGCCACATTCGCGGATGACACGGTTTTAATGGCATCGGATAAAATAGAAAAAAACGCGACTGACATTCTTCAACAAACAATAAATAACACCGTATCATGGTTCGATTTTGGGGAATAGAAGTCAACAAAGATAAAACGGTACAAGTAATATATACAAACAGAAAGCCTAAGAAACATAAATTAACAATAAAAAACAAGGAAATAAAAATCCTTTCTAGTGCAAAGTACCTTGGCATAAATATAGATGAAAAACTAAATTGGAAGCGACATATACAAAACAAACGAAATGAAATCAAAAACAAGTTCAGACAATTATATTGGCTGTTGGCTAAAAATTCAAAACTAAGCCTTAACAACAAAGTAGTGATATATAAATCTATAATCTCACCCATTTGGAAATATGGCATTGAAATCTGGGGCACAGCAAAAAAAAACCAATATCAAAATAATTCAAAGGACGCAATCTAAAATACTTCGAACAATAACAAAAGCAGGCTGGTATATACCAAACGACGTGATCCACATCGACCTCAATATCGACACAATAGATGACACAATTAGAAAATACAGCATCAAGCTATACAACGACTAACAAATCATCAAAATGAACAAATGCGCAAACTACCACAATCAGAAAAAGCGGGAAAACGAAGATTAAAACGATTAGCTCCAACAGAACTCACAATTTAACAAAACAATAAAGAAAAACAAAAATAATAATAATAATAAATAATAATAATAATAATAATTAATAATAATAATAATTATAACACAGAAAATAATAAAATGTAGCATAATCTGAAGCAAAATTGAATGTTTATCTAGCATTGTTTAGAGAACAAAGAATTCCAATACTACTTTAAAAATAATTACTTATTGTTAAAATTTATCAGATTGTAATTTAAAAAGGGAAATAATAAAAAAAAAAAAAAATTTGGCTTAATGGTTTTAACGTGGAAAGTAGTTCTACGAAAAAAAACTATGGGTGGTGTAACCGAATTCGGAATGATGAGGGCTATTTCTTTTGAAGCGAGGACCCATTGTAAAGCTTATCGAAGCAATGCAATACATTCATGAACCGCGCTTTTTGATTTTTAACTACTTTATTATTTTGATAGCTTTTATACCATTATTTTCAAGTTTCGATGAGTGTACAACATAATCCAGACAATCGCACGGTTATTATTCAAAATTTCCTCTTGCGACACTTGTTTAGATAATAAACAATGTTTATATTTTCAAATATTATATATTTCATGCATCAAACAATGACGAAAAACTGGCGACCTTTACACTTCAAAAATTAATAAGCAATACAGTAAATTGGTTTGACGAATGGGGTATAGAAGTTAGGTAGGTAGGTAGGTAAGTTGGCAAGAGTACCCCAGGTACACTACAAGTAGCACTTACGTGCCGTTTTGATACCATAAAGTGGGCCACTACCTGTGAAAGGATTAAGGGAGGAGATAAGCCCGTCTACAGCCATCCAGTGCTGTTGATGTAGCGGAGGAGAGAAAAGGGATCTAGGCTGGAGAATTTCATCAAGTCATCCCCAAAGGGGACGCTGAGGAATCTGAAGCGCCTAGCCGCCAAGGCCGGACAGAGAAAGTGTTCCACAGTCTCTTTCACTGCAGGATCCCCACAGCTTCTGCAATGGGGGTTGTACGGAATTCCAAGCTTCTCCGCGTGAGTGCCGATCACCCAGTGGCCAGTGATCACCTCAATGAGTTTGGAAATTGAATGGCGGGGAGTTCCCATCACCTTAAGCGTTCTGTTTATATCATATTGAGGCCATAGTGCTTTTGAAATGGCACACGATGAGACAGACCTCCATCTGTATTGCGCTTTTCTAAGAAAGAAGTTGTGTAGTTTCCCTTTAACGACGGCCAAGGGGATACCGATGTCTGAGAACAGGGCAGCTGGATTTGGTTCTGCCGCCCCCTTCCTGGCAAGCTCATCGGCAATTTCATTTCCCTCTATATTCCTGTGCCCAGGAACCCAGATGAGGGAAATGTTTCCTGCACGTTCGAGGCGTTTAAGTTCCTCCTTGCAGAAGCTCACGAGAAGAGAGCTGCAATACGGCGACGACAGTGCCTTGATTGCAGCTTGGCTATCGGAAAAAATTTTAATGTCTCCCTCCCAACAGCGATCCCGAAGCATTTTGCATGCCTGCAGGATCGCAAAGACCTCTGCTTGTCTCCGGCAGTTTATAGGAGACCGAAATGCTGGCTGATTTGGAGTAGACCCCCGCTCCCACTCCAGACTCCATTTTGGATCCGTCAGTGAAAACAGAGGCATCTATATCCGCAACAACTCTCCCCTCTTTCCAATCTTGCCTGCTCGGAAAGATAGCCCTAGCACAACCCTCAAAGCACAGTTTGCGGATGGAGAGGTCGGTGCGAATATCAGAGAAGGAAGGGGAGATCTGCTTCAAGATGCTGCTATGCCCTACAGGGAGTTGTCTCCAAAGGCCAAACTCCTTCAGTCTAATAGCACTCTGAGCAGCAATGGACTTAACCTGCAGATCCACAGGAATTAAGTGGAGAATAACGTTGAGCGCAGCGGTGGAACATGTCCTACAGGCACCAGTGATGCCTACACATGCAGTTCTCTGCACTCTCTCTAATTTAGTGAAGTTGTAGCCCTTCTGAAGAGCTAACCACCAAACTAGGCAACCGTATGCCAAAATTGGCAGAACCACTAAGTTGTACATCCAAAGTACGACACGTGGCTTGAGGCCCCATTATTTGCCGAACATAGATTTACAGGCGTAGAAGGCTATATTAGCCTTCTTAACTCGATTTTCTATGTGCGGCTTCCAGTGGAGCTTGGGGTCAAGTATTACACCAAGATACTTGACTTCCGATGAAAGTGTAAGACACTGGTTGTTAAGTCTAGGAAGCTTAAAAGGTGGGGGCTTGTATTTTCTGGTGAATAGCATCAACTCTGTTTTGTCAGAGTTGACTCTGAGACCGCAACTGGCGGCCCATCTGCTGAGTGTAGCCAGTGCTCCTTCCAGAATTTCAGCCATTACTGATGGGAAGGGACCTGAGACCATCAGGACCAAGTCATCGGCATATGCTACCATCTTTACCTAGAGTTTTCCGGGAAATGGGCATCAATAAGGATTTTTAAGGATTCGCCTGCAGATTCAGCCCACTCCCCGTTCTCTCTTTTGACAAGAGTTTTACAGGAGTGGTCCTTGGATAGGATCCTGCTGAGTCTGGCCGAGTCTCTTACGGATTCGATGGATTCGCAGTACTCTTTCCAAGAGTTGCGCTTCGCATCTCTAATGGCTTTCTTATAAGCTTTCAAGATTTCCCGGTAATCTTGAAAGTTCCTTATTTGGTAACATTTGTTGAAGCCTCTCCTAACCTTCTCTTTCAAGTCGGTCAGCGTCTTGCTCCACCAGGGAGGAAAGTCTTTCTTGCTAAAGGATATTTGACAGGCCACTTTGAAGGCAGTCTGATAGGACCCTTCTAGGTGTCTAACTTGCGTGTCCAGTTGTTCCTTAGTGGGAGTCAAGAACTTACTCCTATTCAGCTTCTTGCAGAAAACCCTGTGGAAAAGAGACCAGTCTGTTCGTTTAGGGTTCCTGCGGGGTAGCAAGGTCTCCCGAACGAAATCGATTTCGTAGAGGATCAACCTGTGGTCCGAAAACGAGTTCCTTTGGGAGACCGTCCAATTTTCAACCCTAACAGCAGATGAGTTTGTAGAAAGAGAGATATCAAGAACTTCCTCCCAACCACTTGATGTTCCCGATGGCGGGAAGACAAAAGTTGGGGAGTTGCCCTTGTTCCAGATAAGTAAATTACGGCTTAGTATAAAATCAAACAGAGACTCACCCCGTTCATTGATCTCGCTGCTGCCCCAAATGGTGTGTCTGGCATTCGCATCGCATCCGATCAGGATGTTCTCCTTCTTGGGCTGGAGAGTATCCACTAGATGTTGCAACTTCTCAGGAGGCGCCGATCTGTCATGGGCCATGTAGGCAGACACAAAACAGAAGCAACTGCCGCTGGATGGTTCCACCCTGACCGCAGTCACATCCGGTGAACTTAAATTAGACAGCAAAAAGGCATTAATTGTGTTCCTTACTAGGATACAGGCCCTTGGCTTACCATCAGTTTGGACATAAAAAAGGTCATAGGATCTGTCCCTCAGTCCCATGATTTTTTGCTGCCAGATTCATGGCTCCTGAATCAGGCAGACATCGATGTCCTCCTCCCGGAGGGTGACTCGTAGGTTATCTGTGGCTAGTTTGGAATGACGGAGGTTAATTTTTAATACTTTTAACAACCTGTTCAAAAGTGTTACTTACCATTTTACGACTGCTCCCCCAGTTCAGAGTCTGCATCCGTCCCAGACAGCCGTAGATCGTCGAGCAGCTTCTTGGTGTCATCCCCCAATTTCTCCAAGTCATCGTCCAGGGCGACAGAGGCGGGGAAGACCTTCACTTTGGCCAACCTAAGGCCAAAGCGAAGTTTAAACTGCTGTTTTTCGAGTGCCTCCAGCGACTCGTTGTTGATCAGCAGTAATATGGCTGAGCTATGCTGCTGAGGTTCTTCTACTTTGATGACAGACCAGTCATCCATAGGAACCTCAGGATTCTGTAGCTTGAGACACGGGACAATTTCCGAACTGTCCAACTCCATTTTCGGCAACCAGATTCTGGCTCGTGGTCGCCTGGGAATTTCTGAGGCAGGGATGAGCTTTAGCGAAAGCCCTTCCCAGGCGTTGCTAACCGTAGCAAGGCTCTTCTCCAGAAACTCCTTCCAGTACTGATTGGCACATTTTATTACCCTACAGCCTCGACAGATTTCACCCGAGTCAAAGAGCGGAGCTGGCCCTTTTTTATCCATGAGGTGTCTGACGACCATGCCCGATAGCCGTCCCTCAATGGCATCCCAAAGGGGTAACACCGCTCTTCCACTATTGGTTTTTGCGTCCACGAGGGCAACTTGGAGACCACCTCACTGTAAGCCGCCCTCGAGGCCGCGCCTGCCGCACTGGTTGAAGGGCCCCCAGCCCCCTGGGTTGAGGAGTATTTGCTCCTTTTGGCCACACGTCCACTCACATTCTGTGAGCGGTTGCGTTTAGCCGAGCTCCGTGCCGGTTTTGGCTGTTGTTGTGGTTGTTGTTGTGGCTGGTTTAATTTTGCTGCGGACGCGGCCTCGTACTCTCTGATCGCGGCCTCGTACTTCACACGGTCCTCAGCGTCCCGCTCGTGCGCTTTACCGGCTTGTTCATTCTTGGCAATCTTTGCCAGAATGAATTTCGCCCTCAGGTAGCGCGCTTTGAGTAGGGTACCGGACGACTTCTTGTTAGAAGTATAGAAGTTAATAAAGACAACACTATACAAGTTATATATACAAACAAAAAGACATCAAAATATAATCTAACCTTAAAAAACAACAAAATAAAAATCTACCCAGCAGCAAAATATCTTGGAATAACTATTGACGAAAAACTAACATGGAAGCAGCATATCATTAACAAAAGAAATCAAATCAAGAATAAGTACCGGCAATTAAGTTGGCTAATAGGACGAGCATCAAAACTATCACTGTATAATAAGGTGACTATATACAAAACAATTATTACTCCTATCTGGAAATACGGAATAGAAATATGGGGAACGGCTAAAAACACAAATATTCAGCTCTAAAGCGAACACAATCCAAAATATTACGAAATATAACAAATGCTGGTTGGTTTATTCCCAATGAAGCCATACATCGTGACTTAAACGTAGATACTATCCAAGAAACAATCACAAAATGTAGCACTAAGCATATACAGCGACTGTCAGTCCACCAAAACGAAGAAATGCGTAAAATAGCACCGGCAGAAAATATCAAACGAAGATTAAAGCGACTCACACCGACTGATCTAACTATAAGATTTACAGTGTAATCACAAAAAACAATAATAATAATAACAGATTCTTCTTACATTGGTAAAAGAACATAATAGACCCTAATTGTACAAAAATTTCATATTGTTAATATATAACAGACTGTAATAAATAAAGGGGAGATATAAAAAAAAATATATATATATATGTATTTCATAATTCTTAACTAAAGCAAAAAATACTGCACATTTACAAACATCCTTCCAGTGAACGTCTCTGCATACGAACTTTGTTCTTATTTGACGGGTTTGGCAACATCAACTTTTCGCTAGGTTAGGTTAGATTGACCTGCCTGGCTAAAAACCATCATACACCTATTGGTGTTGCCAGAAGGAGCTAGACCCTTACGTTTCTTTATGGTATAGTACATCTTGTAGTACGTCTACGTCTTTTGCAAATCTAAGTAAACTCTGAAGCTCTACCCCCGATAGGCATTCTAACTTCTCATATTGTAAAGCTCCTAAGCATTTTAATCTGGTTCTAGCAAACACAGTGCAAGAAGATAGAAGGTTTTCTAGAGTTTACTTTTCTTCCAGTTCATTGCAAAAGCTACAGCCGTCGTTGTTGGTAACTCCTATGTATCTTGTATGCCTGTGCCGCTAGCAAGTTGTGACCTGTCAGTATACCTACGTATGCTTCTTCAGGGCTAGTAGAAATCTGGCGTATTTATCTGCACTCGGTGCACATGATTTTCGTGGTTTTGCAAATGGCTAGATTGTTCCACCTCCTGTTTATCCGTATTTTCATGTCCACCACGACGTCACCTTTTCTTCCTCTCCAATATATTGTACTTCCATGATAGTTTACAATCCAAATATTTCTGTAAATACTTTCCCCAAATGCGTCATTGTTTTTCTACATAAATTCGCTGATTGATGACAACGAATTGGCAAGAAGAAGCTGGCAAATTTCAACCAAGCGAGGTTAAGCGAAAAGGCGCCAACAAACGAAAAGAAAATATTCTACAATTTCGATTCGAATCCAACAGTGTAGATTTGTGTGGTCGGTCGCTGTAGTTGTAGATCTGCTGTATATATCGTGGATTTAATTTCTGCCAAAAATTCATTACGTTATTGCATTTGCCTCGAATCACTTTTCAAGGTGCGTACGACCAGTGTATAACCCCAACCAACCACCCTCTCAACACCAACATCCAATCACCTACCCAAAGTGAAAATATGTATATAATAAAAAGGGGGTAAAATGAAATAATCAAAGCGATCCATTCGCCTTTCCTGTATCGTTTCGATCGATTTGGCCATTTTCGCTTTTGCACTTTTCGCATTTATCAATAGTTAACAAGCTCTTTTGGAAGACAGGGCGTTTATGATAGTCGTCGATAGGTACGAATAATGTCAGAAAAATTGTGTGAAGGCGCATAAAATATTCGCAATTTTTTGTTGAGTAATCAACGGTAACAACAAATTTGCAAGCAGCTTTAGCAAATTTAAGTAAATTTTATTTTATTCATATATGAGTTTTAATTTGCCATTGAAATTTTAATTTTTTTGTGCCTTGAATTGGTGTTCTCTAAAAAAGAAAATAAAGCTAAAGTGATTTTTCAAATTTATTAACCACAAAGAGGCTTACCTTGAACATAGGCGAAAACCACACTGCACCACCCTTTTTTTTTGTTTTTTCCTTGTTCACTCCACTCGGGAACATAGGTCCTCAACAAGACTCAGTCTTGCGTTGGTTTCGTTAATCTATTTTGCTTTCTGGCAGGGTAGGTGATTAGCTGCTATCAGTCCTAAATAGTGGGAATGCCCACCTGTCGTTGCTTAGGAACAACGCCTTCTTACTGCATGGAGCGCCATCTCCAAGGACTTCTCTAAAAATTTGGTGTGTCTGCGCTATTACGGCTCTTGCTGGCGCCACTGATGCAGTGCGTAACTGTGTGTTTTTCTTTGTTTTTGCTTGTTCTAGCAGCCACAATGCAAATAACGCGCTGACTATTTTGCGGGAGTAAGGATGGAAAGGATAAGTTATTGGGGTTAAGGAATTGGTTTTGTTTGGAAATGTGTGAGTACCGTGCTTTACGTGGGATTCGAACCCACAATCTCTGGGACGGGAGGCTACTGCACTTACGTTAAACTAACGAGGACGGCATCGCAACAAATTTTTAGCCAACAATAATTTAAGCCAACAAATCGACCAACAAATTGTGGCAGGCAGCACGTACAACAACAGAGTAAGGACGCGCGCGGCAATGTCCAACGAATTTAGCGAATTGATCGCCCTCTACTGCCCTGAACTACACTCGAATAACGCCAACGGTAATGCTGACACCGGTGGCCAAGTTCTTTTTGTCAATGTGCAACGTCGTCTGAACGTGAAACAGATGACGGCCACTGAGCTGGCCGCTACACGCGCTGCAGCCGCAGCTGAAATGAAACCTGTGCTCGCCTCCGCTGGGGCTTCCTCACTGGTATCCGCAACACCAGCAGTTGCCATGCCATCGGGCTTAATGGCGCTCAACACTGGTTGCTTACTTGATAACACAATACCTCGCAACACCGCCGCCGTGGTGGGTACGAACAAATCTGTGCTTAAGCTACGTGTCATCTCCAATACGCGCTCGCCACCGAGTGATGTGCCCATAACACCATCGTCGCCTGGCATTCCGCACTCGCAATCCCCACTCTCCTACGATAGCAATATGTCACCGCCGAGAGATGTACGCCTCTTGCCGCACTCGCCTCGCTGAAACGAATTCACTAAAACCGCGATTGGAACTTTATTCAGTTGACAATCTGTCGAAAGATCGCGGTGCGGTCAATGACGAAGACGAGTCACGCAAACGTTCTACTTCTAAAACATTGAAAATCCGTTCCCCCCGAAACAAATGAGTGAAAATGTCAAGCGATCGTCTGCTCAAACCAATTCCAAAACAACAATAACCGTAAACCAAGGAGCAATACTGCCAAACACCAGCGCCCTTATCCGTTTTCACAAAAGCGTCTGCAGCTGCCAAATTTTTGATTTCTACCCCAACAACCACGCCCAACCCCAAGGACAACGCGCGAACTGCAAAAACAAGCAGCAGAAGCAAAGAAACCAAAAAGGCACAAATTATGGCTGTTGCACTCTTAGGTAAGTAGGTGAAATGGTTGAGGTGTACCCGGCACTTTGATATCATTATGATACCTTCAACAGGCAGATATCTACAACCAGCCAGAGCCGTTGATATAATGCAGAAGATTGATTGGATTTAGGTTGGTGGACTTGCACAGGCTGCCAAACCCGGACATTTACTGAGAAAATGCTCTACGGTCTCCTTCTCTGAAAAGTCCCCAGAGCTTCTGCAATGGGGGTTAAATAGTAACCCTAGCTTTTCCGCGTGTGTGCCGATCGTCCAGTGACCGGTAAACACAGCTACGAGTTTGGAAATTGAATGACGAGGAGTCCAAAGAACTTTCTGAGTCTTTCGTATATCGTATTATGTCCAAAGGGTTTTTGAAATAGCACATGAAGAAATGGAGCTCAATCTTTTCTGCGCTTTCCTGAGAAATAGTTTGTGCAGTTCCCCTTTAACAACTGTCAAGGGGATACCGATGACCGCCTATCCAATCTGGGTATCCGGGTATCTGAGGCCAATTTAGTCGCCTTCCTGGAAAGCTCATCAGCAATTTCATTGCCCTCTATGTTCCTATGTTCTGAAACCAAGATCAGAGAAATGTTACCTGCACTCCTAAAAGATTTGATCTGTTCTTTACAGGAGTTTACTAATTTCGTTCAGCACCACGGCATCGTCAGAGCCTTAATCGCAGATTGACTATCGGAGAAAATGTTAATACCTCCCTCGCTCCCGCGTTCCCTAAGAATTTTGCATGCCGGCAAGATCGCAAAGACTTCTTATTGAAAAACATTAATGTTCGGAAGTTTAAAGGAGATAGCTAAATTGGCTGATTTATAGAAAACCCCTGCTTCGACTCCCGATTCCATACTGGAACCATTAGTGAAGACAGAGGTGCAAGTTTCGGTGCAGATTTTCCCCTCGATCCAATCCTGCCTATTTGGAAAGATTGCCCTAGCACGACCCTCAAATTCAAGTTTGCGGATAGAGAGATCTATTTGAAGTTCGGAGAAATACGGTGTTAACTGCCCGAAAATGCTCCATGTCCCTTAAGAGATTGTCTCCAGAGGCCAATCTCCGTAAACCTGATTGCACTTTGAGCTGCGATGGGAATGACGGAAAAGTTGATGGGAAGTAGAAAGTGGAAAAGGACATTCAGGGCAGCACTGGGGCAAGTTTCACATGCTCCGGTAATGCCAATGCATGCAGTCCTTTGCACCCTCCCCAGTTTAATGATATTATAGCCCTTCCGAAGAGCTTCCCATCAAACCAGGCATCCATACGTTAAAATTGGCAAAACCACAGCGTTGTACATCCACATCACGAGCTTGAGTCCTCATTTTTTACCGGACAAGATGTGCAGGAGTAGAAGGCTATACTGGCCTTCTTTACCGGATTTTCAATAAGTACCTTCCTATGGAACTTGGAGTCAAGTATTGCTCCAAGATACCTAACTTCCGATGAGAGTGGGAGAATGTGGTTATTTAATTTGGGATGTTGAAAGGGCGGAGGTTTATATTTTCTGGTAAATAGCACCAGCTCCGTTTTGTCAGAGTTAATTCGGAGGCCAGAAGTGGCAGCCCAGCGACTAAGTACAGACAGTGACCTCTCCAAAATCTCAGACATGACTGAAGGGAATGGCCCCGATACCATCACGACCAAGTCATCGGCTTATGCTACTACCTTAACCCCACCCTTATTTAGCATTATCAGAACTTCGTCAATAGCAACTAGCCATAGTAGGGGCGAAAAACACCACCCTGCGGCGTACCCCTGTGAACGAATCTAGTGACTTTAGCCCTTCTTGCGACCGCATTAATTTTCCTGCAGCCAAGCAGGGGCGAGATCCAGAAACAGATAGGTCTTTCCACCTCTAGTCTACTGATGTTACTAAAAGCACCTTCTTTATCTATCAAGGCCACCAAGGTGAATTGTTTGCCTTCAAGAGATTTTTCCACAGTCCCAACGACCTCGTGTAAGGCTGATTCCGTGGATTTCCCTTTCAAGTAAGTGTGTTGCGCTGGAGATCATTTGGACTCGATGTGCTCTCGGATATGATAATCACTCAATCTTGCAAACACTTTTAGGAGAAATGAGGTAAGACTTATAGGCCTAAAGTCCTTGGCCGAGTCATGACCCCTCCTCCCTGCCCTCCCAACCCTCGTTTTCTTCCAGTTGATATATTGTGACCGGCACATACAGCTTGTGAGCGATCACTGAGGCATAATTTTATTAAATGTAATGCTGCCGATGTGAAGTTAAACAAGCTGCTAAGTTTCAAAGCTTGAAACTCATGATTGGCAGTGCTTTAGAATGATCCAGAAGTGTTAATAAAGGTACGCGTTCATTGTCAACGTTGAGTTTTATGTCATCCGATACCCTAATTAGCGCCGTTACATAGCTTCGGTTGGATCTAAAATCAGATTGGTACCGAGTAACCAGCAGATTTCGACTGGAATGATTGGAATGATTATAGCTGGCTTCCAACAGTGAGGTAAAACAGACGTGGTTAAAATTCTGTTTATAACATAAAGGAATTTTCAGGCAATAAACCTTTAAAAAATTTGGGATGAATGCCATCTAGATCAATCGCATTAGATTCCACACTGAGGACGTACTCGACAACTACACAATCATCAATATTGGAGAAAGCAAAATAAAGCATTGTTCCATTCTCCAAATTGATTGGGAAGTGTCTTAAGGCAATATTTAATATGCAGAATGCTTTAACATATTTAAGACTTTAGTGTTAGATCTGTGTTTTAAACATGTTCCAATTATTAAACATGTAAATTATAATATTCCTTGATGCACGAAAGAACTCTAACATCATAAAAATTTGAGAACTAAATTGTTTAAGAAGTTCAAGTTAACTAAAGAAAACCGCTTTTATGATTTTTTTATCTTATACAGGAATAAGTTTCGTAGTTTAAATAAGTCTTTGTACTAGTATAAAGAATGCATTCACAAATTTGAGCTTAATATAGGAGGAACTCGGCCAAACACCCAAAAAGGGTTTACGCGCTACTTATATATAAATATATATGTATAACTGCTTGTGATGCAGCGAATTTATTTGCCGATTTCTTTTCATCTAACTTCGTGTCTGATCAAGATATTCAGGAAGAACATTTGGCGAGGAAATTGTCTTCTACAGTTGACTTTGGTTCACTTGTTCTATCAGATGGTGATGTCATTGAGATATTGTTTAAGATTAAAAACTCTTATCAATCGGATGTCGCCGGTCTTTCTGTAACAGTGTTTAAAAATTGTCGCTCTATGGTGCTACTTCTTAAACTAATTTTTAACAAATCTTTGGCTGAAGGAATATCTATCGATAATTAGAAATTATCTGCTGTATCTAAATTTTTTGAATGTGTTGTCAAAGCCCAGTTATACATATTTAAGCGTAAAACATCTGTGTTATCTAACTTATCCGATTTTTCTGAAGATTTCCCCGCAGGTTTCCAAAATGGTTGGCAAACTGACGCGATATACACGGATTTCTCTAAAGCCTTTGATAAAATCTCCCATACGATTTTAGTAACTAAATTGCCTCAGGGTAGTATTTTAGGACCATTGTTAATTGTTTTGTTTATTACAGATATCTGATCGTGTATTTCCTTTGCTAATTTTCTTTTCTATACTGTGCCATGTGTAGTGCCAGGTTTGTGTAGAGTACGTGATTACCATTCACTTGGGAGCGACCAGGACGGTTCTTCTGCATACGGTTCAAGCAGCTCAGACCTTCCTGGCTTCGGGCAATTATCATCAGCATAGCTCCCGAGCATCCGTTTGAGAGCGAAATAATGTGAGAAGACGAATCAACCAAGGACGTCTGGTTGTGCGCTGGGTTTGGGACTCGCCACGTAAAAATTTGATTCTGATGACGACTCCTGCAAACGAAGCAGTTTTTTCAACATATTGCTCACTCGCGGCCCCGCCTGGTCGGAAGAGAATCACGATGTGACCAAATATTCCTTCTATGAGTGCCTGGAATGTTCTTATGAGCGCTGCCCCCGCTACCACATAAAAATCGTGCTTGGCGACTTCAATGCCATGGTAGGCAAGGAGGGAATTTTCGCCCCACAGTGGAAAAATTCAACCTGCACAACGAAACATTCGGTAACGTATAGAGGCTGATCGACTTCGACGACTCCAGCATAAGAAGATACACTAAGCGAGGGACTGGTGAAGTGCATACATCAGCTCTTATACAACAAATGGTCGGATGAAAGCACGCCTACCGATTGCAATTTAAGCGTATAGGCACTCAATATCTTTTTGCCGATTTCAAAGCAGCATTCGACAGTACGAAAAGGAGTTACCTATATGCCGCGATATATGATTTTGGTATTCCCGCAAAACTAATACGGCTATGCAAGATGACGTTGCTCAATACCAGCAGCGCCGTCATAATTGGATAGGACCTCTCCGAGCCGTTTGATACAAAATGATATTTCAGACAGAGTGACTGGTTTGAAATCCAACGAAGAATTTTCTTTGGCCACAAGTACTGGTCTGGATTAAGTAGGCAATTGAAAAGTAAAGTCCTCTCTTGACCAACAAAATCAACACACTATAATTCTCTCATCATGCCCGTCCTAACGTATGGCGCAGCAGCTTGGACAATGTCCGATGAGGCGTCCTATGGAGTATTTGAGGGAAAATTTTGGGAAAGATTTTTGAACCTTTGCACGTTTGTGACGCATGTGATGGAACAGTGAGTTTTACGACGACATAGACATAGAGCAGCGAGCAAAAGTCCAGCGCTACATTGGCCGGCTAATGTCGTCCGAATGAAAACATATTCAGAGAAAGAGAAAGGCTTCCTCTGGACTGGACAGATCAGGTAGAGAAGAACTTAACTTGTTGTTTTCAACTGGTTAGCACAAGAAAGAAACGACTGGCGCGCTTTGTTAAACTCTGTCGAAATCGAGTAAGCGGTTATCACGCTAATGAAGAAAAGCAACACATTAGCTTTTATTTCATAAAGTTAAAATATTGTCAGTTTGCATCAGTGTTTTTAACTGAGATAAACGAAACTTTATTTGATTCAAGTACAAAGGTTATTACAATGCGAAAATCCTCGGAAAAAAATACTTAAGAATGAAGCAAATAGTCAAAAACAACAATGCAGGTGAAAGGGAAAAGTAATACATAAATATTTTATTGAAAATCGTTTTCGCTTTATTACTGCTGCACAGCGCCTTTGCCTTGACATTATTTAACCTCTACAGTGCTAAACAGGGATGGATTCCCATGGAGCCTGGCCTATTGAAATAACTGATCCAAATTTGTTATTTTCTGCGTACTGTGTAGGTTTTTTAAGGCACTCCAAAGACGTTCTATTGGATTTACAACGGCACTCGAAGATGGCCAATCTGGATAGTGATCAAAATGTCTTCGAAAAGCGTTTTTACCTCACGAGAAGTGTGCTTCGGATTATTGTCTTGTTGAAATTTCCAAATCACCGGTGAATTTTTTCCGCATAAGGTAGCACTACATTTTGAAAGATCTGAAGGTACTTGACAGCATCAATATTACCTACGATGGATTGGCCCGACAGCGTTCCACGAAAAGCAGCCCCACTCCTTTATTGAGCCTCCTTTGAGCTTTATGATTGGTGAGACGAACTTGGGGACAAATGTTGCGTAGTCGTTGCGATGCTGCAATGAACAAAAATTTTCGATGGATGTCAGCAGCACTCTTCCTGGGTCCTATTTTGACAATCTAACGATCATCCTAACAATCTGGCTAGCAGGCATTCGCGCTTCCTTTTCCTTGGGATCATTTTCTCCTTTTATACTCAAAAAAATATTTCAAAGCATTTAACACCATCGTTTTTGAAAGGCCGCGTGGAATATTTTCAGAGCCGGAGCGTTTGTATCCATTCGGACGACATGACCCAGCCAACGTAGGCACTTGATCTTTATTGGCTGCGTTAGATCTATGTCGTCGTAAAGCTCATACAGCTCATCGTTCCATCGCCTGCGATATTCGCCGTTGCCAATGTGCAAAGGTTTATAAATCTTACGCAGAATCTTTCTCTCAAACGCTCCGATCGTCGCTTCATCGGATGTTGTCATTGCCAATGCTTCTGCGCCATGCGTTAGGACGAGATTAAGTTCTGCGGCTGGTACGATCCTTTCCAACATCAGGTTAAAGAAGTCACACTACAGCGAGTAACCCTGTCTGAAACCTCGTTTGGTATCTAACGGCTTGGAGAGGGCCTTCCTAATTCGGACAGCGCTGCTGGTATTGAGCAACGTCATCCTGTATAACCGTATTAGTTTTGCGGGAATACCAAATTCATGTATCGCGGCATATAGGTAACTCATTTTCGTACTGTCGAATGTTGCTTTGAAATAGGCAAAAAGATATTGTGTGCCGATTCTCCTTTCATGGGTCTTTTTCAAGAATAGGCGTTTTGTGAATATTTGGTCGAAAGGCAATGACAAACAAGACGATATACTGTCCAAAGGGCAACAATACTATTTTGACAGCTATCTTTGGAAAGCTATCGGTGAGTCGAAAGACGCGCCGACTTTGATCGTGGTGGATGGCATCGTAAGGGTGCACTGTTCCAATGCTTTTTCCCGAGAACGGCTGGAAAAAAAGATAGCGAAATTTCCAGCCTGCGAAAACAGTAAGTTCATTCTTGTTGAGATTAGCAAAGAAAGGCTGGTACGAGCGAGTGGCTGGATTCCGGGTCCTTCCTGTAGTTCAGTAGAACTCCTCACACGCATCCGTATTCAAAACAAAGATTATGACACGTTTCTGTGGAGAGTATGCATACTCATGCACTAGGCAGAAATCCGCTTCCACGGGGAGAATCTTTCTCTCAAACGGTGGGGTTCCCACCTACACATGGCACAAACCTGGCAAGCCCTCCACGGATTCGTTCAACTTTAGACTAATTTGCCTACTATCTATAACCGCCTCGAGAACGAGTTCGATTCCGTCAGGGGAATATCTGAAAACCAGTTTAGATTCAGAACAAGAATGTCCACCGTAAGAAACGCATTCAATACGGCAAACTGGGCGAAAATCCTGAACGCACTGGACAAGATTGGAGTATCACCTTACCTGCGAACAATTATACGAAGCTACTTTGAAGAAGGCGTTGTGGATTACTACACAGCAGCAGGCAGGAAGAGAAATAAAGTATCAGGTGTATTTTTACCTAACTCAACTTTAAGACGGGCATGTCTGCTTTAAAGCAAACCCCCCTCGGTTCCAATACGAATCGGATCCCAGTTGTGAATATTGTGCGAAAAACGGGCTAGAAGTGCCCACCACGTATCCTCCGAATGTAGACGATTCAATGGCTCTAGATTGAAGCTTCGCAGCATGTTTGCCGTGCAGTCCATGCTACCAAGCAGAGAAAAATGGACGGCAGCATGCAACGTCATTGCTGGGGAGGTGAAGAAATTAAGGACTCTCGAAAAACTACGGCGTAGGAACGGCGACTGATTCGCCCTTCCTCCACGATATAAGGAAACAAAAAGGTATCGTTTTTAAGTACGTTTCATATAACCGCACACACACGGCACTTACTTCATACCTCAACATAAGTATGTCGTTCAAAGCCATCTCCGAGCCTTTATAAATATATATACATATATAATTGGCGCTTACACCCATTTGGGGTGTTTGGCTGAACTCCTCCGCCGATTTGTGTCGTGCGTCTTGATGTTGTTCCATAAATGGAGGGAAATAAAGTTTAGAGCCGACTCCGAGCGGTAGATATTTTCCATGAGGAGCTCTTTGATGGTGAAGTATACTCGGAGGTTTGCCAATGCCTGCCGAGGGTCGACCACTTTTAGAAAACACGTTTTCTTCATTTTGGTGTTTCACACACGTAGATTCCTACGTACTCCGAGTGATAGTCTTGCACCAACCCATTCCCAACAGTTTAAATATGATGACCAATATCATCTGATATGACTGTGGTCTGCCAATTCTTCCTGTCGCGCATTCATATTTTATAGTTTTTTTTTCAGACAACATGTTTTTTGGGAACTAGATGGCCTGTGAAATATCGTCTTGTAAAAGGCAGACGCCGAAACAAGTTAACCCTGAGAAAAGCAGTTTTGATCGGCTGTCCGCAAACGGGATATAAGTACAATTACCAAAATTTGACAAAATGACCATTCAAAGGCAAGAAGTAAGTGATTTAGACGTCTAAGTGCTGAAATTTATCTTAAAAGAGAGCAACAAGGAAATGACTGAAATGATGAATGGTTTGTCGAATGAAGTCGCGGAACTTAAAAAACAAAATATTGATATGAAGCAAGAAACTGAGAAAATAAAATCGTAAAAGAAATGGGAGTAAATAGACTGTTACAAATATAATTCAAAGTAAAAAGAAGTAATTTAATTTTTAAAGGCCCCGAAGCAAATAAATCGAATGAGACGGAAATAGCTGGAGTATATATATTCAATACTAGCAAACCCGGCCCCTTTCGCTGGGCACACTAAAATAGAATAGATATGGTTTAGAACAGAAAATATATGATTTTCATATTATTTATTTCTTTATTCTTTATTCAAGCGCTTTGGCATAAGCAATATTTTTTGTTTTTCTATTTGTTTTTGAGTAAATATAAAATATAAATTGGAAATCAGATTGTTGAAGAAGATTGTTTTCAAATTTCAAATCAACGCATATGAATAAACAACCGTCTTTTTTCCTGATCATCCATGAATTTTTCGTTTCAATTTATATGTTTTATTAAGCATTGGAGCTTTTTTAACCATTATCCATTTATATTTTTCAAAAAAAAAAACGAAAAAAAATTTTTTTTCCACGAACACATAATTTCATTCGGATTTCACATTAAATTCTCAAATTTCGTAAGAAATTATTCACTGTTCCAAAATCCACTCCAAAAAAATTCACAAACAATTTTTACATGTTGCACTTACGTTTTTTCCTTATGGCATCCAAATCAGAAAGAAATATTGACACATTGTAACTCACACTGTCAATTTGACAGTTCAGTTCCGCCCCAAGCGTTAAAAAAGTAAGCGACATTATGGCTGGTTCAAAAGAACACTGTACCCGTTGCCAGTGCTCCGAAGTACAACCAAACTTTACGAAATCCATTTTCAATACTTACTTAACAATGTGCGTAAGTTTGGTTTAATTCGGTGCAAAGACACGGCGGGTCCACGTTTTGGCATATATTTCGAGACCCTAGTCATCAATAAGTATGAAAATTACCCCGTATTAAAGCACTTATCAACAGCTTTCATTTGATACCCATATTGTACATACACAACCAAAGGTTACCCGGGTCCACGTTTTGACCTATATCTCGAGACCCCAGTCACGGAGCGGCATGAAAAATACTCTGTACTAAAGCATTCACCAACAGCTTCAATTTGATATCCATATTGTACAAACACATTCTAGGGTCCATGTTTTGGTCCCTATCTCGAGACCCTAGCCACGGAGCGGCATGAAAAATACTCTGGACTAAAGCATTCACCAACAGCTTCCATTTGATACCCTAATTGTACATACACATCCGAAGGCTACCCGGGTCCACGTTTTGACCTATAGCTCGAGACCCCAGTCACGGAGCGGCATGCAAAATACTCTGTACTAAAGCATTCACCAACAGCTTTCATTTGATACCCATATTGTACATACACAACCAAAGGTTACCCGGTTCCACGTTTTGACCTATATCTCGAGACCCCAGTCCCGGAGCGGCATGAAAAATACTCTGTACTAAAGCATTCACCAACAGCTTCAATTTGATATCCATATTGTGCAAACACATTCTAGGGTCCACGTTTTGGTCTCTATCTCGAGACCCTAGTCACGGAGCGGCATGAAAATACTCTGTACTAAAGCATTCACCAACGGCTTTCATTTGATACCCATATTGTACATACACAACCAAAGGTTACCCGGGTCCACGTTTTGACCTATATCTC